>OX451219.1:32647264-33247264 GCA_949628195.1 Phasia obesa | reverse complement strand
ATTTACACAGAGTATTTAGAACTATTTTAGCTTTTTTAACAGGTATTAAAAATGAAACTCAAATTTAAAGGGTATCCCGATAGTACGTCACAATCGGGATGCTCTTTAAATTCGAGTGTATATTTTTTTCAAAAACATTTTTAATAATATTTTGAAGACGCCGTGGAATACTTTGAACCAAATTCTCACAAACCTCGGGTTCAACATTGTACCACTCTTCTGTAACAGCTTCTTTTAAAGAGACAATATTCTTTGGCCTGCGTTTTGCCACTCTTTTTTTAATTCTGCCCACAAATGTTCTATGACATTTAAGTCTGGTGACTGGGGAGAAGTTTCCAAAACTTTTGGGCAATTATAAAGAAGCCAAGTACGGGAATTCAAGGACTTGTGTTTTGGGTCGTTGTCGTCGTAGAACACGAAGGCTTCTTTTATACCAAGATTTTCGACGCTCTCTACCATGTTTTTTTTTTCAGAAATGTCAATGTAATATTTTGAATCCATAATTCCGTTAACAAAATGAATTTAGCTACTCCGGAATTTAGCTAAGCGAACCAACACCGTACTTGACTGTCTTTTTGATAGCCTTATCATTAAATTCACAACGACGTTTGCGTCAAGCGAATCTTCTGCCATCCGGTCCAAAAAGGTCTATTTTTGTTTCATCTGTGAAAAGAACCCAATAAAATAATATTTGAATAGAAAAAAGTTCGAAAATGGTAGCATAAATATTATTACTTTGGACAAGAATGTCGAATTCATACTGCAATATTTTTGAGCGAAGGCGTATCTCAGTCGTTGGTTTTCGACGACACGATCTACCATGTAAATTATTGTTTCCGAAGACTCGTCGGACTGTTTCTGCGCTGACATCAATATCTTCTACGTCTTTTAATTTATTTTTTATGTCAACTGCTGATAAAAGTGGATCATTCTCGATCAGTTTTAAACAAAATCGCTTATCGCGGTACGACAACTTGCATCTTTTTGTGCAGTACATACATGTTCATATATGACCTAAAATTTTCACAGAGTATGTTTACTCTGTATTTAACAAGTATCAAAAATTAAATTAATAAAAATACAAAGTTGTTCCCCAGAAGTCGAGATTTTGACATCCTCGGCTTTATATTGTAAACGTTATAGGCGGGTAATTGCACAGGGTATATAGTACTGCGCTCACTGTTAATTATAAAGAAGACGTTATTGTTACGTATATATAAAGGGTGTTTTTTATAGAGGTATATAACTTTAAGTTGGCATTACTTTTCAAGATGGCGACCGATTTAACAGCTGTCAAGTGATTTATTCTCAGTTTGGTTTGGCAATTCATCATGAATAGACTCACGCCTGAACAACGCTTGCAAATAGTGCAATTTTATTTCTAAACGAGATTACCGTTGTTCCCGATTTTCATAAGCGAATTTTGTTTAGCGATGAAGCGCACTTCTGATTGAATGGCTAAGTCAACAAACAAAACTGCCGCATTTGGAGTAAAGGTAATCCTCAAGTGTATTTCGAAACACCGTTACATCCAAAAAAAACCTGACTGTTTGGTGCGCTTTATGGGCTGGTGGAATCATTGGTCCGTACTTTTTCAAAAAGGATGGTGGCCAGAACGTTACAGTCAATGGTGATCGGTATAGAGCCATAATTACTAACTTTTTCATTCCTCAATTGAATAACCATGATGTCCAGGAGATGTGGTTTCAACAAGACGGCGCAACATGTCACACAGCTCTTGCCACAATAGATTTATTGAAAGACACGTTTGGTGACCACCTAATTTCACGTTTTGGACCTGTGAATTGGCCTCCAAGATCTTGTGATTTAACACCGTTAGACTACTTTCTGTGGGGCTATGTAAAGTCATTGGTCTATGCGGATAAGCCACAAACGCATGACCATTTGGAAAACAACATTCGCCGTGTTATTGCCGATATACGGCCACAAATGTTGGAAAAAGTCATCGAAAATTGGACGTCCAGATTGGTCTACATCCACTCCAGCCCTGTCGGTCAGTCATATGCCAGAAATCATATTTAAAATGTAATGCCACAAGATTATCTTTCGGATAAATAAAATTCATGTCAATCGAATAATCCATCGTTGTTTTATTGCAACTTAAAGTTCTATACCTCTATAAAAAACACCCTTTACTTATTTGAAAACATAAAATTAAAAATTGAAGGTTGTCCCATAAAAAACATGAAATAAATTAAAATCTTGTACTTATCTATTGAACGTAGTAGGGAACTTCACATGTCTGAGTCTGACTCGTACTTGACTGATGTATTTTGTTTAGGTAAAGCTCTTGGTCTCTTTAATGATACAAAGGTTTCAATTAAATTTCTCTTAGTTTCATTCATATGAATCCAGAAAGAGGAAATTATTGAAAGCATTAAATTGTCTGTGAGTGAGTCACTATCGGTCCAAATATTTTATTTTTAACAATTTTTTAACAAACAAAATGTATTGCTTTCCATATTCGGATGCCTTAAAATGACGCTAATTGAGATTTTCTTTTGCAAATTATGTAGTTTTGGTGTGTATAGATGATTTTGAATTAGTTTTCATGTGACAGCTGTTTATGCATGTCGACCAAATATTGTTTTTAATTAACAATTTTGTTTTTTTAATTAGTTTTGCTTATTTATTTCTGTTCTTTAAATTTAAGACGATCAGTTGAAATAAATTTTAATTGAAAATTGTTAATTTATTTACATTTTTATTACATCCCAGTATCTGAGTTTTTTTTAATGAAATTTCTAAATAACTAGCTGTGCCCACACACGTTGTGTGCGTCCTGACAATATTTTGTTTGATTTTGCTGTGAAAGTAATCCACACTAAATTTTAAGACTCTTATGTATTTACTTTATATAAAGGTACCCATCCCTGAATAAAATGTATATAAAATTCTAAGAATTATTGTAAAGCTCTCTAAAAGACAGACAGGAAATGAGTTACTCGTTATTTTAAAACAGCGCCATCTGTTGCACAACATTGCTTAAAATATACAGCTTTCAAAAATAAAAGATGCCTTAAAGTATGCAGTACCTTTAATATCGGGTGGTTAAATTTTAAGGGCCGATGTGAACGTCAAGTTTTTTTCTGCATTTAATTTGACATTTGACATCTCAATTTTAGACTTCTTCAATGGTCAGAATGGTGGCAAGAAATGGCAACGTTGGATGATCAATTTTCCAAGAAAATCATCTTCAGTGATAAGGCACACATTTTCACCTCAGTGGATTCGACAAAAGCCGCATTTGAGGAATGATAATCCAAGAGTGATGGTCGAAAAATCAATGCACCCACAAAGAGTAACTGTTTGGTGCGGCTTATGGGCTGGCGGCATCATCGGGTCTATTTATTCCAAAATGAGGCCGGTCAGACAGTTAATGTGAACGGTGTTCACTATCGTGAGATGATAACGGACTTTTTATAGCCCGAATTGGAAGATATGGACGTGAACGATATGTGGTTTTAACAAGACGGTGCCACTTGCCATACTTCTAACGAAACAATGTCTCTTTTGCGCGACAAATTCAATGGCCGTGTTATCTCACGTGGTGGCGATGTCAATTGGCCGCCAAGATCATGTGATTTGATACCGTTGGACTTCTTTCTTTGGGGTTATTTGAAAGAAGAGGTGTACGTCGATAAGCCAGCAACAATGCAAGAGCTATAGGATGAGCTAATTCGGAACATTAACGGCATAGAACCTTCCGCCCTCAATGATTATAGGCAACCAAACTGTAATTATGGCAACCTTATTTTCGTTGAATCAGCCTTTATTCTTGACCTTAGTGATTTAAGACTCAGAAGCATGTTAAATGTGGATTTCATGTCCCCCATGGCTTCTACCATTGGTCTTAATTATTATCCTAGCCAGTGTTGGACATTCATACACAATGTGCGCTGCCGTCTCAGCCTCCTTCAGGCACAGTCTATAAGTATCATCTTCTTCGATTTTCATCTTGACTAGATGATACTTAAAATTTCCATGAGATGTCACCAACGCAGTTATCCAGCTTAGGGTAATTCTGTAATATCTGAGCACCTTACTGGCCTTCCTGCCCCATGGGCTCTTTGAGCATTATTCGAGCCTGTCTACACGTTGTAGCCTCCTTTCACCTTTTCAGGTTTAATGAGTTCACGCATTGTAGGACCCTCGATCGCATTATACCATTACCCTGCGCAAATCTGGGTTCTGGTCAACTGAAATTCACGGCAGATCACCCTTTTGCTAGTTGCTATGCTGCTTTATTCCCAGCTGTGCCTATGTGTCCCCTAACCCCTGTCAATGTTACCTCATTAACCGAGGCACATGTGTTAAGTTGTAAAACACATTCCAGCACCAGTTTGGAGTACACGTTCACCTGCCGCATGCGTTGTTTAACCGTCTGGTTGTCAAGTGTAATGAGAACCTTCCTAAAAATCAGACTTGCTAAATTTACTTCTCTTTATCTCTGCAACAAAAAATATGCTCGTAGTTGCTTGAAGAAAACTTGGCTGTGGAAACAACACTTTCGATTAACTGTCGTTACTAATGAGGTCCAAGAAATTTCGGTAAAGCAACAAGAACAGCGGAATAGTTTATAAAATATAGTGCAGATTTGAATTCAACGCACTAATTAACCAAAGAAATAACTTTACTAAAAGTTCCAGCTCCAGTCCAAAAGTTGACCTGAATTTGTGAACTTATGTAATTTATTTTGAACCTTTAATTTAATAGGGGCCTCAAGGACTCCATACACTTATTTGCAGTACGGAGGTTGCAAGTTCGATTCTCTAGAGACTTTGGGTGTTTTCTGCAGGCAAACCAGAAGCCTCGCAGTCAGTCTTGTCAATCTATTAATTTAAGAAAACTGTAACAGCACCATTTCTGTCCATGAAATCTGTTTTGGAAATGTTGTTGCTAATGCAGATACATTATTATCGATGTACAATACAAAACACCAATTTTTAGAATTTTTGTCTGTCTGTGCGTCTGTCTGTATTCGCATCACGTAAAAACTACTGTATGAACTTTATTAAAATTTTCTGGGATTGAACCTTAGTACCTCGTTTCAAATATAGTATACTTTTTCCCCGGAAAATTATACCATTTCCAAAAGAAAGTAGCGATAATATGGCGAAAGTAAGCTATTTTATCGATTTAATGGTACTAAAAACTTGGCAGCACCTTTAATTTTTGCAAACGGAAATTTTTAGATACTATTAAAAGAGGTCTACAATAATAGAATTTTATATGGAACCAATGTTGCAACATCCTGAGTAATTACCCAGAGAAGGGAATGTCTATACAAAGTTAATATATAAACCATATCTCCAGCTCTGTAAAACTAAGTCGTCCAATTTGGAGGATGTACAAAAAAATTCGAACAAAATAACGTCAGGTCGCTAACGACGTCGCAGGCTCTGCTAGTTAAAGAATAAAGTGATACGATTTTGGTCTCTTTCACTACACTTTACACCAAACTTTCTAAATATATATATGGCATGACATAAATGTTCAACAATATATTTAGATTTTGAAAAACACGTTATAACTCTATTGGGGGGCATAAAAAATTCCTATTATTTTTAGTTTTCAACAAAGAGACAAAATTTACGGAAGAAATTACTAAAAATAACACTTTCGATTTATTCCGTAAATGATGTCACAAAACTAAGATTTTGTTTTTATTTTTCATCCATTTTTTAAGGCTTCCCAACAGTATTATAACATAAATTGAAAAGAGGAAAAAACATAAATAAAAAACACAAACAATAAATTAGAAATAAAAACATGAAAAGACAAACGAAAAGAAATGAAAACAATAACAGATTAAATGAAAAGATTTAATTTGATTTTGAAAGGAAACAATGGCCTACAGAAAAGACATAAACAACAATTATAATGCAACAACAAACATTTTGCGCCATCAGCAACCAACAGAAGCAGTAGACTGTGACAGCAGCAAAAGTAATTGTAGCAAAAGTGCTATTGTCGTTGCTAAAAAGAGGCAAATTTATTAAATGCTAAAAAGGAAAAAAAAACTATAAAATTACTTATAGTGATTGGCAACTAGCGACTTGTGAGGGGCCTCTACATTTAGGTGCAGACAGATATGATGGGTTATATCGTCGTAGAAATAATCGTAACATAATCGTAATTGTAAAGATAAAATCCATTTTATTTTCGAAGTTTTTTCGTATGCTCTCTTTTGTAGACATTCAATCTCTCAACAGTGCTGCTACACTTTTATAAAATTTTATTAATTTCTAAACATTGGAGAAACAAACAATAAATTCAAATAACATTTCTTTCAAATTACTGCCTTCGACTTAATTATGGGCCTTGTTTATTATTTTTACCTGCAAACGTATTTTGTTTCACAATTACACTTTAGACTGTCGGTCTGAAATTAGACGCCTAATGCAAGGCAAATTCAGTTTACTAGGTGGCAGCACAGCGCAGTTAATTATTTCATGCTGTACTTTTTTTAGGTGCAAAGCAGCTGTCAAATATTCATTTATTTTTTTAAAACTCGAAAAAAGCAATAAAATTTAAATTATTTAAAAAAAAATTTCAAGATTAAAAAAATTACAAAATACTGCCAGAAAAGGTAAGGAAGAAAGTAATTATGTTGGATGTAATATTTTAATTAGTGCTTATGGCGGTAACCAACAACAAAATGCATGTGGGTGTTTTTTGGTGTTGTATTTGTTGTTGCGGGGTTGTTGGACTAGTACATGTCCAAGGAAAATCTATATAAGGTGGCATCGCCGCGACAGAATAAAATTTGCCTTAAGTGAAATCAACCGCAGCAGGGAGTCTTTTTGGTGAAATTTTATAAGAATGATGCTTTCGTTGGAGCAACTTGTCATGAATGGTTTAGACGACTTACAAGTGATGATAACGATGTGCATGCTAACGAGCGTCCTGGCCAGCTGAAAAGTTTGAGGATGAGGTTTGAAGGCTTTCCTCAATCAAGTCTTATGTCAAAAGCAAAAAATGTCTAGCAGAATCAGTAAGAGAGAGGGAGAGAGAGAGAGAGAGAGAGAGAGAGAGAGAGAGAGAAAGAGAACCAGAATATTGGAAGACAAGTTATTTTAAAAGGCGATTTTGCAGGTCTAAAATATAGAAATATTCATCAGCCATGCAGAGTTGATCCGAATAGAAAACCTCATCCTTTACGTACGTCAGAATGTAACATAAAAACAACTTTGAGCGATCAGTTAGGTCAGCCCTTGGGATGAGCTCATAAAAGTGTAAAGTCAGGCACATCGATCGAAACGGGGTAATAAACTTTATGTGGAATCAATTTGAAAATGTGGATGCAGTGGAATTTATCTATCTTAACATTTACCAACTAAATCCAAAAACGGCTTTTATTGAGTTATAATTTTTCTAATACAACCAACTGTGTGCCACTACCTAAAATAGTGTACAGCCATTATAGACTTGAGTGACGTTACTCATATTCACTGAAAATTACCGTTTTTCCATTTTAAATGCAAAACGTATCTTTTGTTTTAAAAACAAGTTATTACGCCTTCGGATATACTCGATTGTATTTGAACTGAGAAAAAATTTCAACAAATAAAACAATTCATGCAAAAATCATTTGTAAGATTTAACATCAAATAAATCTGAACACGAACTGGCAGACAAACCGGCTCACAGGCAAACAAAAAATCAAAATGTTTGCATACAGAACAATGTGACATTAATATGACAAACAAAAACATTTGTAAATGTTAAAACAGAACAGAAAAATAAGAAATAGTCGCTATTAGTCAAGTTTGAAGAATAACATAATTGTGCCAACAATTTAAATTTTAGTTCGCCTAGTTTTGCCATTGAAACTACAAAAGAAGATCGCCTTTTTTTGCTTAGTGGGGGAGGGGAGGTCCAGTAACCCTGCTAACATCAGTGTGAAATCCCACCGCTATCTCTTGAACCGTAACAGGTAAACACACTTTATCAGAAGGTGTGTTAGTAATACGTCCTCTGGGAAAATATAGCTCCAATGGCCTATGTATACATATAATAAAACAGTAACTCATTGCCTGTCTGTCTATTTGCGTGCGCATCACGTTAAACCTACTGGATGGATTTTAACGATATTTTGTAAGGTGGTACCTTAGTATCCTGATTCCAATATAGGCTACTTTTTTCCGCAAAAATATTTTATTAACAAGAGAAAGTGGAGAAAAACCAGTGAAAGAAAGTCGATGTTTTTACCGACTTCAAGGTACTGCATACTTTAATGCATCTTTTATTTTTAAAAGCGGTATATTTTAAACACGGTTGCGCAACAAATGGCGCTGCTTCAAAATAATGACAAAATATAAATTAAAAGCGGGATATTTTAAGCACGGTTGCGTAACATATGGCACTGTTTTAAAATAATTACAAAATATGATAGATATTAAAAACTCGGTTGCGCAACAGATGGCGCTGTTTTGAAATAATAACAAAATAGGAATTACTTACTGTCAAATAGCCAATTGAATAAAATTTGTATTTTAATTGTATTTTTACATTGTGGAATTACATTGCTATTAAAATAGTTTAAATATCTTTTACAGAGCTTTACAATAATTTTTATAACTTTATATAAATTTTAGAATTTTATCTAGGGATGGGTACCTTTATATAAAGCATACGTATACGTGAAGCACTATAAAAGGTCGGGGCACATAGAATCCGTCATACTTTATACTTTAACGTACTCAACTGAAATCAAAGTAACAACGGAAGAGGTTGACACAATGAGTACTTTGTTGACAAGCCTTTTTCACCACCTTAATTTATTTAATTTATTTATTTTGTTGTATTTTTTGAGAGAGCAACAAAGAGATACGAGTTTATAGCTCTCAACGTACGTGAAAAGTTAAAAATTGTCCAACTTTCGTATTTTGCGTTGACGGAGACGTACTGATTGTGACAACACTCATTTGAAAACCTGTACTTCAACTTTCTTTTACGTTGAAAAAGACGACGTATAACGTATGACGGATGCTATGTGCCCCAGCCTTAATAGTGTTTAAATTTGGTGTAGATTACTTTCAAATCAAAAGCGAATAAAGTATTGTCAGGGCTAGTCATAAAATAATATCATAATTCCTCAATGCCCTTTGCAAAATAAAGTAATGTTAAGCTGCTAGATATGATGGTAAATATCCAAAACTTTTGAAATTTGCGGCAATGATAGATAGACTTTTCTATTCAAGGTAAATAAAGGAACATTAAGACGTGGATTGATTAGGGCAGGTAGTCATAATCAGTCGAATATTTAAGAAGTAAAATTATCATTACACACTGTGTAATTTTTTAAGTCATGGCAAAATAACCATATACGGACACCACTACGTCATAAAAGACCAAAAAAAAGACCCCTGTCTCCCAGTTTTGCCCAAAGTCCTCCAGGTTTTTTTTATTGGGCCCTCAAAGATGTGGGGCCTCGATGTCATTTTTGCAAAAAAATGATCATTTCCTCAAGCTCATATTTTGCAAACCGTTTGAAATTTTGATATACTCTTTGAGACAAAGTTGTAGCTCTTGTCATAAAAATCAAAAAAACTTCATCTTCAAGGTCAAAATCGCAACAAACTTTAAAAAATTCAATTTTTTACCTTTTTTCCCCTGTTCAGGTCCATAGGTAGCAAACCGTTCAAAATTCAAGGAAACAATCAACTACAAAAATGAACCTAAGATCTTAGGTAGCTAAGCGCTTAGGTAGCTAAAAAATTTTCGGGAAATTTTTCACTTTTGCGGCTACCTAAGCGCTACCTAAACGGTGTTAAGAATCATTCCTAGGAAGTTCATATGTTCTAGAAAGTTACCCCCGGGGGTTCCAATTGTCACTGCGTCACCGAGTGACGCGGTCCACTCGGGGAAAATAGGGGCACCAGACGCTAGGGTTCCTAGAGCCTAAATCTGGAAGAAAAGGTCTGTTTGTGAAAACATACGGGTCCTCTTCGAGGCCCGACCAGTGCCCAAAGGACTGGTACCTCGGGAATCGGTGGCCCCACAGAGAGCCTATCCTCTCTGTGACCGGTTATTTATGAGGTCCCCTTCGGGGGTACACGTGGTGGTTGTAGTTTAAGATCGATTAAGTAGGTAAGGTGCAAGGTCGATCAAGTGTGCTGTTGCACTCTCAACAGACGGAGTTTGGATAGTCTCCAAACCCCTAAGCAAGAGGTTATAATATGGATCTAGGCTTGCCTTGGAAAGGCTTGCCATATTATATAAATTGCTACTCATTGTGACTGTATCACACACAAAAAGCGATTGGTGGCAATCGTAAAATGTTGTTATACTACACAATGGGGGCGCTAGTCTACGCCTAAGTTTCACTCGGTGGTAAGACCACCGTGAGGTTAGGCCGAGTATGGCAGGTACTCACGTTAATCTTGTTCCATAAATGTTCTAGAAAGTGTTGCACTGTGTTATTATCTGCAGTGAGAGAGTTTTGCTCAGGAATACTTACTGAAAGGCTGATTATGATAGAACATCAATTTAAGGAGTACGGATGTGTTTTAAGACCAAATCACGAAACCAAGATTTAATATTCACCCACGGTGAGGAAAATATAGGAAAAGTCCACTACATTCAATATTGTTACGAAAGAAGAATTTATTCTTTATAATATCTGCACACAAATACGCAATAATTATGTATACAACAACTCATTAAAGGTTTATTTTTTACACTATGAATAAAAAAAAAAAAAGGCAAATAACGTCGCTAAGCCTGTATTAGTTCTTGTTGTCGATTTCTCCAGAATACCTCATCAGGGTTGTCAGACATGGCGATTTTAGAAGACAATGCCATTTTTAAGCGATTTTTTAAATATTTGGCGATTTTGTTGGCTATTTTCATGGACTTTTGGTCAACATTCGAAACTGAATTAGGAAATGTTAAAATAGATAATTAACAGGTTGAAGCTATAAAAGTGAATTGTTGTTCATATTTAAAGATGATTTTAATAGAATCAGTAAAGGACTTCCTGCAAGTAAGAATGTATTTAAAGTTTTCTTACATTTTTCCATTTAAAAATCTCGAAATTCGTCATCACCTTTCTTTTTTCCCTAATAATAGCAAAACTCGCCTGCGAAATAGAATACGGTATAATTTTTTGGATGCTATAAATTATATTAATTTAAATAGCGCTCGTTGCACTTCATCTTAAGTAATTAATGTTGAATAGATTCCAAATAAGAGGACGGCGACAAATACGTTGAGGATGGGCAGCGAAAATGTAACATCAGTTCTCCATTTGTTACATTGAACAAACTTTTTTTATTGTTTTTTTGTTAGAAAACAAAATAATCTCGACGACTTCTTTTTCCATTATTGGCGAATTTTATCGATGTTTTGGATAAATTATTTTTGTGATTTATTCAAAATATTTTAAAAATTAAAAAAAAGTATATATATTATCAGCAAATTCAACAAAAACACATTTTATCGATTTTAACGACTTTTCACATCGATTTTGGCGAAACAGTTGAAAAACATTCTGACAACCCTAAGCCCCACATGAAAACGTTCACAAAAAACATATATGTATATATAAAAGAAACATGAGTAGGGCATACACACACGCACATTAATACAAGTAATGGGTGATTTTTTTGAGGTTAGGATTTTCATGCATTAGTATTTGACAGATCACGTGAGATTTCAGACATGGTGCCAAAGAGAAAGATGCTCAGTATGCTTTGACATTTCATCATGAATAGACTTACTAACGAGCAACGCTTGCAAATCATTGAATTTTATTACCAAAATCAGTGTTCGGTTTGAAATGTTCAAATGTGACAAATTTTGTTCAGCGATGAGGCTCATTTCTGGTTGAATGGCTACGTAAATAAGCAAAATTGCCGCATTTGGAGTGAAGAGCAACCAGAAGCCGTTCAAGAACTGCCCATGCATCCCGAAAAATGCACTGTTTGGTGTGGTTTGTACGCTGGTGGAATCATTGGACCGTATTTTTTCAAAGATGCTGTTGGACGCAACGTTACGGTGAATGGCGATCGCTATCGTTCGATGCTAACAAACTTTTTGTTGCCAAAAATGGAACAACTGAACTTGGTTGACATGTGGTTTCAACAAGATGGCGCTACATGCCACACAGCTCGCGATTCTATGGCCATTTTGAGGGAAAACTTCGGAGAACAATTCATCTCAAGAAATGGACCGGTAAGTTGGCCACCAAGATCATGCGATTTGACGCCTTTAGACTATTTTTTGTGGGGCTACGTCAAGTCTAAAGTCTACAGAAATAAGCCAGCAACTATTCCAGCTTTGGAAGACAACATTTCCGAAGAAATTCGGGCTATTCCGGCCGAAATGCTCGAAAAAGTTGCCCAAAATTGGACTTTCCGAATGGACCACCTAAGACGCAGCCGCGGTCAACATTTAAATGAAATTATCTTCAAAAAGTAAATGTCATGGACCAATCTAACGTTTCAAATAAAGAACCGATGAGATTTTGCAAATTTTATGCGTTTTTTTTTTAAAAAAGTTCTCAAGCTCTTAAAAAATCACTCGTTATATAAGAAACACGAAATGTCTTCAGCAGAGATATACACAAGTGTGTACATAAATACAAGAATAACATGAACATCTAGAACAGGCCTAAAAGTTCTTTCTAGAAGAGAACATTCTAGGCGTTTTTGCTCGCCTATAAATAGAATTTACGCTTGTTAGCGCTACGGCACTATTATTTTAAACGTTTACGTGATTAGTTGTTGTGCATAGTAAGAAAGTGTTAAACAGCGTGTGTGTGTGTGTTTTAAACAGTTTCGTCAATAACAGTTAAAGAAAACTGAAATAAAGCGACATTGCAGTAATATCAATATCGGAGAGTTTTATTTTCCCATTAAATACAACCACACGATTTAAATTGAGCTTTTAACGAAATTAACGGCTTTTAAATAAAAATCCATGGAAATCATGGGAATTCGTGGAATAAGTACATCTTCGCCGATGATTGTAGCCTCGATTAAATTTGGTGAACAATTTTTGATGATCAATCTGGTTCCGTTGCATAACTTTGGTGCGTTTAAGTTGCGAATAAGAATTACTGATGATCCAACCTTTAATGTTAGTACATCCGGTGCATGCGCAACAACTTTGCTAAAGATCAAACCATCATCAAATGCACAACTTAGGATTTAATTAATTTTGAATAATTTTCAGTGGCGCCACCTGTCGGAAGTTAATCGAACCAATTTACAATTCTTCATCGACTCATTCGCAACAACTTTGCTAAAGATCATAGCATGATCAAATGCACAGTTTACGATTTAATTCGTTTTGAGTAATTTTCTGTGGGGCCACCTGTCGAAAATTAACCCCACCAACTTAGGAACCTCCGTCGGCTCATGCACAAACATTTTGCTAAAGATCATACCATCATCAAATGCACAGCTTACGATTTAATTAAGTTTGAGTAATTTTCCGTGGCGCCGCCTGTCGGAAGTTAGTCGAACCAACTTAGAAACCTTCGCCGGCTCATGGGCAACAACTTTGCTTAAGATCATAACATGATCAGATGCATAGTTTACGATTCTATAAAGGACATACAAACATACGGACAAACATTCATTTTTATATATATAGATAAAGAGGAGCGTCTAACACAAGGGATTAGCATATTGGACCCTATTCAACTGATCACAGCTGCCTGTCTAACCTAAGGAAACGCCATTCCAATAGCATTCTATTTATTTGTACGATCCCTCCAGAATCCTTCAACTTTTTTTTTTTGTTATTTTCAAACACAAGAAAGGCTCTGGCAACCCCTGGGGTTTTAATTCATGTAATTTAAATTCATGTGGACTTTTTTTGAACTACATATTTAGTTATTTATTAAAGTGCCAATTACCTACAATTATAAAATAACAATTCAAAAACGTTTGAAAAACACCAAACGTTTGTAATTGACATTGCAGTCGTAAGAAGATGTTTTCATTTGTTTTATGAAATGCACTTTGAAAACAAACAAAAGTCGTATACAAATGTTTTCAAAATATGAAAATTAAAAAGCACATACATTTTCTGTGAAAAGGGTTCTGTTTTGCCTTACGAAATAAAACGCTTTCAGAATCATGTTGTTGCAATTTGTATTGCACACAAATGAGTTGCATACCCTCAGGATAAAATATAAACAAGAGTTATTTGTAGTAGTTGTTTTGAGTTTTTTTTTATCCATTGACACTTTTCTAGTCGTACTTTTAAAGTAAAGTTAAATTTTATACGATGGTACGGATACCTTCGTTTGTGAGTCCAGCTCGTGCCTAGACCATATACTAAAAATTATTTATTGTTGTTCCTTTTTAACCGACTTCAAAAAAAGAAGGAGGTTATCAATTCGACTGAATGTTGCTTTTTTTATGTTTGTGCCACAGAACTCAGTCATTTCTGAACCGATTTTAAATTTTTTTTTCTTTAAAAGAAGTTCAGAATTTTGAAAATTAAAGGGTGTCCCCATACAACATACATGTTTTTTACGTGTATTATGAACCGTAAAGGGCACCCTTTTAAAATTTTAAGAAATTGCTTATTACTATAGCTGCCAATAAAAGAAATTAATAAAAAGAATAAACTTAAAAATTAAAGGGTGTCCCCATATGTGTCGCCAATTTAAATATATGAACCATTTGAACCATTGTAGACAATCACTTGAAAATTGGACAGAATGTCCAATATTTATAATCAGAAATTAAATATTTATAATTATAAGTTAAAGGGTGTCCCAATAGTTGATGTAATTTGATATATATTGCAAAACTTTTGAACCGTAATAGAGAGACGGTTAAAAATTACAAAGAACCTGTATATCTAAGTCCTTTATAACATCAAGTATATAATTTAAATTTGGAAACTAAAGGGTGTCCCCATAATTGATATAATTTTACCTATCTAGCCCTATCTTTTGAACCGTTATAGACATATACTTGAAAACTAGACAGAATCTCCACTACTATGTCCCATATAATAACATTTATAAATATTTAAAATTTTAAAGGGTATCTCAATAGTTGATGTAAATTGATGCATATGGCCAAACTTTTGCACAAAGTGTTTAATTAAAAAGTGTTTAATTTAAAATTGTACATTAAAGGGTGTCCCCTAGGTGATATTGTTTAAGGCCATATCTTTGGAACCGTTACTTTTTATTACTGTGTAAGTAATAATAAGTGTAAAAAATAAAGGGTGTCCTCATATCTGACGTAATTTGTCGTATATGGCTTTATCTGCTTAACCGTTATGGATAGACATTTGAATGTACAGAACGTATATTACTATGTCCGTTAGAGCAACAAGTATAAAAGTATTTGATTTGAGTACTATTTTTACAGATTACTTTCTTTTAAATTTTTAGTTTAGAATTGATGCACATATATTTGTTTTGTAGTCGGTTTTTTTTTTGCAAGAATTATTTCATTACATGATTATTCATTTCCTATGCACATGTGAAAAAACCAGCCAATTTCACAGAGTTTTTTTTTTCATTAAGAAAGGTAACACTCAGGAATTTATGCCTAACAATTAATTGCGTTACTTTGTTTGGGAAAGGGATAGAGTGAAGTTACCAAGCAAAAAATTATTGGGTTTTGGTAAGCAGTAATTAAAACTCATGTCTTTCAAAAGCGGTTCTCATTTCAGCGCATCTAATAAGCATATTCGAGAATGCTATAATTGTAAGACAATAATAACAAACTGCATCCTCTCTAGCTTACGAGGATGCAGGTATGTAAGCGAATAAGTTTTTATAAAGATTTTAGTGAAACAAAGAGACCTACTGAGTGGGACGTCGCAAACAAAAATCATGCCTTCCTGAAGCAGATTAGAAGGGAGAGTCTATTTCTCTCTCCCTTACAAACCTGCTTCAAAGTAAGCGTAATTTTTTGCTTAGTAGGAGAGTAGGAAAATAAATGAGTAGAGAAAAGTTTTACTTTTGGTAACACTGCAATTGCACGTCGTATTTATTTTTAGAACAGTGTTGTAGCGCCTCTGGTGTCAAGTAGGCACATTGATTTTGAATCTGTATAGCCATATTAGTAATATTTTACTTCGCTGACGATTTAGTGCTATAGAGTAATACCGGCGAAGGAGTTTGCTTTTTTCGCAGTAGATTCATAAATTATGTATAGCTGAAAAATTTATATTTCTCGCTTATGAGGAAACACAAAAATTTTCATTTCCATACATTTGCGTACCCCTATTTTGTTTGCAAAATTCAAATTATTGAATCCTGGCACATTTTTGTGGCCACAAACCTGACTGTAGTTGTCCCAACTAATCGATAAAAAAATTATAATGATTTTCTTTCGCAACATTTCAGAAGGATTTGTAAAGGCTCTCTTCCTCCCTTGATTTATATGAAATTTAAAGTTTACTAAACTTTCATATATTTTTAGGGTTTCCGACCCAAAAGGGTAAAAACGTAACCCTATTGTTTTCTCTACAATGTCTGTCCGTCTCTCAGACTCTTGACATTTTCACAGAAGATGTATAACTGCTGCCACTATAGCAACAAATAATAACACTTCTAGGGTGTTCCGATAGAGACGTGTTATTCACGTGTATGTGTTTATTTCTTGAACTGTAGGAGGCATCCACTTAAAATTTGCAGACAGTAATTAAAAATATGTTCGCATTATAAACAAGTATAAAAAATAATTCTTAAAATTAATGGGAGTTCCGATAGTGACGCGATTTGCATGTATATGGCCTAAGTTTTGAACGATAATAGGTAGACTCTGTAAGTTCTTACAGTAGGTATTACTATGGCCGCTATAACAAATACTAAAAATTTAAGGGTGTGCCGACAGTACCGTGATTTGCATGAATATGATCTAACAATAATAGATAGACTCTTGTTATTTTCACAAACGGTGTATTACTATGACCCTTATAGAAAAAGTAAAAATTAAAGGGTGTTCCGACAGTGACGTGATTCTCATGTATAACGCCTTATTTCTTGAACCGTAATAGATAGATTCTTAAAACTTTGGACAGGAGATATGTTGCCACGGCCGATATGACAATTAGTAAAAATTAAAGGGTGTTCCGACAGTGACATGTTTGTCACGTATACTGACTTATTTTTTGAATCGTAATAGGTAAACTCTTGATATATTCATAGAAAAATAATTACCATGGGCGCTATAACAAATAACAAAATGAAAGGGTGTTCCGACAGAGTGATGATTTATATGTAAATAGCCTTTTTTTAACCGTAATACGTAGACTATTGAAATGATTATAGCAGATGTTGTACTTCGGCCGCTGTAACAATTACTAATAACTAAAGGTGACATGTTTTTCACGTATATTACCTTATTTTTTGGCGCCTGATATTTTTATAAAAGGGGTATTACCATGGCCGCTGTAACAACAATTACTAAAATTTAAAGGGTGTTCCAATAGTAATGCAATTTCCGCGAATACGACTTCGAAAATCTAAGGGTGATCCATAAGACATGAAAAAATTAACAACTTGATTTTTTTAAGTGGTAATAAACATAGTACGGAACCTTATGTGTGTGAGTCTAACTCGCACCGGACTGATTTATTTTTATTATTATAAAATTATATGTTATTTTTTTTAGCAAATTAATTATAACTCAATGAGAATTATTAACGAAAATTTTAGGCAATGTGTAAGCTGCTGGGAATAGTTCTGCAATTATTGCTTGATTAAATCGAAATGCCACATGTCTATACTTAAAGTGTAGTCGAGCTTAAGTTTTGAATTTGGAACATATGGCGCAAATAGTTCTTAAGTAGTAGGGGAAACATTGCTTCAGTATTCAAACTATGGTAATTTTTAATTTTTATAGAGCGGGTTTTTAATTTAAAATTACAAAAAAAAAATTTAAAAACCATGTATTGGTATAGAGTACATATTAACATTTGCCATAAAAGAGTATAGCAATGTGTTTTTTTCAATTACGTTCAAAAATTGCAACTACAAACAACAAAACACCAACTGATTATGAATATTCTAAGAATTATTTAGTCCGACGTAATTTCCAAAAATAAAAATTAAAAAAAAAACTTCATAAAATAATCTGCGATTTATTTTTTAATGGCGCACTCCATATTTTTTTGAAATCGTTTTGACATGGAAACAAAATAAACAACTCTTCTGAATTAAAAGCAATGTTTCATAGCAAAAAAATGAAAAAAGCACAAATTTGACTCAATTTTATCTTTTTATTGTGCAATAAATACTCACCGTTTTTAGTTAAAATTTCTGAAAAAAAAGGAAAAATATTAAATATTTGTTAGCAAATAAATAAAATGGTTGTGAAATGTTGTTAAGAAAGTAATAAATATACAAAAAGCCTCGTAACAAATTGTTCTATACATATTTTAGAAATTAAAAATATTTCTACGAACAAGACTATGCATATTTTAAAGCTTCTAATGAAAACTCTCAGTTAGTTCTTAAAAGCTTGAGTACAATCAAGATATTTCTTACTTATGAGTTAATGTTTCGTGATAAACTCGTATTAGGAAGAGGTCCGATACACACATCTTATTTACAAGAGAATGTGGAGAAAAAGCAGTGAAAGTACGCCGATTTAAAGGTACTGCATACTTTAAGGCATCTTTTATTTTTGAAAGCGGTATATTTTAAACACGGTTGCGCAACAGATGGCGTTGTTTTAAAATAATGACAAAAATATACTATTTTAAGCGCGGCTTGAAAATTATGTCTTTACATCGAAAGCGCTTGCCAAACGTACCAAAACAACAGCCGGTGACGACGGTCTTCACCAGAGATCGTAGAAATGTACAAAAAATTTTAACGGACACCTTGAAAACACTGTACACCTTCTATACATTGCAGACATTGCCTTTCTTTCGGCATGTACATCTGATATTAATGTGTTGCTATGACTGTACTTGTGTACATCTTGTGTATATGCTTTAGCAAGCAAACACATGGGTGGGAGTTGCCATGTTAGTGTTTTTTGTAACTTTTGAACTAGAGACATAAAAGTGATATTGGGTATTTATTTATATTTATTATTATACAAAAATAGTCCGAAGGGCCGAGTTCAATTTTATTAATTTCAATATTAAATTTAATGTTTGTACTGATTTACACTTAATTTCACCAAAGCGAAGTATTAATAAATAAATTAAAAAAATTTTTTATATTATTTAAAACATAAAATAATCTATATTTCAAATTCAAATACTCTAATACAATTCCTTAGAAAGAAGTAAAATTTTCATTAATTGTTTTTTCTACTTTGAGGAAAAAAAAACTAACCAAATTAAAATAAAAGTTCAAACAACCAAAAACGGCAACGCTGTTTGCTTTTACTGCGCACACACACATTAATCTTATGAAGTTACAAAACAAATTCAATAGTATCTTCACCAGGAATGTGCATACGTATATAAAGTTAATTCGATGCTTTTAATGTCTTCAATGTACACATTTAGATATACTGCACAGAAGTGGACACTCAAGAATTATTCGTGTATAAAGTGAGTCATGCATACATTTTTCAATGTATTTTTTTCGATGTCCATTGTGTAGCTTTGTGTGTATAGAGGATAAAATTAATCTCTGATCTTCACCGAAAGGTATCACAACAGTAAAAAATTAATTACTTACTTCGAAATAGCCAATTGAATAAAATTTCTATTTGATTTGTATTTTTACTTTGCGAAACAGTGCTGACAATTTCTACTACTTTCAAGTACTCGATACAACTCAATACTTTTTAATTGGGTACTCAATAGTACTCAATACTTCCGTTTACATACTAGCAGAGGAAATTTATCGTTGTAGTTGTCAAATATTTTTATAAACTTATTTCTAAAAATACTACCGTAAAAGTATCGATTAACTAATTTTGTGTATTGAGTACCCAAAGAAATGATCAAGTATCGAGTACTCGGTACCCTCTACTTTGACAGCACTATTGCGGAATTACATTGTTATTAAAATATTTACAGAGCTTTACAATAATTTTAAAATTTTATATAAATTTTACAATTTTATCAAGGGATGGGTCTTGAAATTTGGATATGGATTAATTTCAAAGCTAAATCGAACAAAACATTGTCAATGCTGTTTGGATCAACCTAACATTTTATTCATAAGTGCTATGATCAGGAGGTGTATTACTATAACTTTTATGATAACAAATGCTAAAAAATAAAGGGTGTTCCGAAACAGATGTGACTTTCACCAATATGGCCTAAGTTTTTGAACCATTATAAACAGATACATCAAATTTTTACAAAAGGTGCATTACATGGCCGCTATAATAGCAATTGTAAAAAGCTAAAGGGTGTTCCGATAGTGATGCAATTTTCAAGTATATGGCCTTATTTTCTGAACCGTAATAGATACACACAGATTAAAACCGATTATCTTACGCCTGAAATCCCTAGGACCAAGGTGATTACTACTATCATCCCAAAAAGGTATTGACATATATACAGTGAAGGAAAAAACTCTACATACAACACTAAATTTTGGGTATTTGTAAATTTTATTTAAATCAAATAAATGCTATTTGGTAAAGAGTCAACAAAGAATTATATTTATTAAAAACAAAGCCAATTCAAAGGCATAAAAACAATAAAAAGAACAAAAACATATAATATTTACAAGAAAAAAGTCAACATACAGCTATAAAAGCTATAAGCTATTAAAGCTTTTGAACTATAATAAGGGTCAAATTTATTTTTTTAATATTTAGTAGGACCACCTTAAGCATATTTTACTGCCTGAAGCCGGCTGGACATTGACATCACTAAATTTTCAGTGATCTGGAGTAATTTCGGCCCATGCACGAATTAATGCGTTTTTGAGAGTCTCTCGACTTGCAATGTCATATTTTCGCAACATCCCAAACCTGCTCGATCGGTTTAAGATCTGGTGACTGAGGTGGGGAATTCAGCTGTCGTGGAGCATAATAAAGAAGCCAGTCTCGAACTATGTGAGCGGTGTGCTTGGGGTCGTTGTCTTGTTGAAAAATCCAACGATTTTCAAGACCCAAGCTTTCGACGGATGGTTTCAAATTTTGTTCCAGTATACTTTTATATTGATGTCTGTCCATATTACCATCGACGAAAACAAAACGACCCACCCTAGATGATGCTATAGCTCCCCAAACCATAACACTACCACCACTTTGTTTCACCGTAGGTATTATATTATTCGGTTCAAGTGCAGTATTGGGTTTTCTCCACACATTTGGTCGGCCGTCACTTCCAAAAATATTGTACTTGCTCTCATCGGTAAATAGGACAGTTTTCCAGAAAATCAAATCCTTATTTAGATAAGCTTTTGTAAATTCGACGTTGGTGCCGATTCTTAGCAGATATTAGTGGTTTCTTTCGCGGCGTTCTACTCCTAAATATGTTTTCATGCAAAATATTTATAATTGTTCGTGACGTCACAGAAACATTAGAACATTTTTCCATGTGTTCCGTCAATTTCGGAGCACTTATACGTGGATTTTGATGCATTTCTTTAAGAATACTTTGCACATTCCGACTCGAAAATTTCCTTGGCCTGCCAGATCTTGGCTGTTTTCGGTGCTATTTGTGCTTTCGTAGTTTTTTATAATAAATAGTTTGGACAGTAGCATGACTGAAGCTCACTTTTGAAATTTCAGCATAGGATTTGTTTTCATTTCGGAGTTTTACCACTAAATTACAAACGGAAAGTTGTATTTCTTTTCTTTTTTCCATTTTTATGTATATTTTTAAATATTTTCGTTTTGACTTTCTGTACCTGAATGATAATATCGTTTGTCAAAGAAGTCAAATATGCGAAAATAACGGCATTTTTATGTTTACTCTGTATATGTATTCTCACAAAAAAACTAAGGGGGATGCTACACTGTATGTAGACTTTTTCTCACTGATTTGTGTTATATTCGAGAATATCTTTGTTGACATGAATATATGTATTTGTAAATTTGTATCTATAAATAACTTTAACTATTAACGTAAGAATTAAGCTCATACTAAGTTGTTTTCAAATATCACTGTAAAAGTTGAAATTTAAAAATATTGGGCTGTATGTAGAGTTTTTTCCTAGACTGTATACAGATGGTTCAAGAAAGGGAAATGATTCAGGTGGTTAGGGATCAGAAACAGTCTATACTGGAAAACTTATACTTTGCTAATGTATAAAACTCAGGCTGCTAGGTTTCTATCTAAGAGGCCAATATTTCCAAGCAGTATCACTATTTTCAGGCAGCTAAGAAGGCACTCCGTAATACGTGTAGATAATTTGCCGTTGTCGCTACAAGTTCTCAATGAACAACACCCAGTGAAACTGTACTAAGAGATATGAGATAATTTCAGATGCGAGGCTACAACATAGAGCGCTAATTTATAAAGGTGTATACAGACGAAATCATCGCTGAAGGAGAAAGGTAATAGTCAGATCTCTATTACCTTTCTGTTACGTCCTGTTACGTTTGAGTAAATCTGAACTAAGAATGATCTTAGGATTTTTTTTTAAAAAGGTTCGACTTTGTGATGACAATGTCTGCAGGTGGTGTGGCGAGGAAGTGAAAAAAGCAATAAATGCTTCGTAATAAATGCAATCGTAATAAATGCTTTGGTTCTTTTTTCTTTCAGAATATAGAGGAATTAAAAGGTGTTTAACCTAGAATAATTGTTTAATATGTGAAGCTTACGAAACTACTTGAGGCGCTAAGAATTATGGTAAATCAGAGAAGTCACTATGACTAATAGTCTTGTGGTATTACATACAATTAAATTACATATATTTATGTGTGACCCTCTTAGAAACTACACAGAAAAAAAATTTTGCGCCAATGATTAATTAGTTTTAATTAGTTTTAAATTAAAGTTCAATTAATTTTTTTAATGATTCAAATAAATGTTTGTTTACAATAGAATAAAAAAATGTCATAATTAAACAAATAATTAAATCAATTAATTATTTATTTAATTGGTGAAAATATTTTTCTCTGTGTAACCTAAGATCAAATTAAATGAAATTTAGATAACGTAAGGGCTGATCCATTTTGAGTTACTTTTTTCAGTAGCCTTTTCTTGACAGATCACGTGTGAGTCGTGTCATGCTATCATGTTATTTTTGTTTAGTATTGCTTGGCATTTCATAATGGAAAGACTTATGCCTGAACAACGTTTACAAATCGTTCAACTTTATTACGAAAATTTACGTTCTGTGAGGAATGTGTTTCGTGCCTACTTAGCGCACTATTCGCAACACCATCACCCATTTTGAGACCCAGCATTCATTATTGGATAATATTCGACCGAATAGAACCGGTCCAGCACGCTGTGAAGATAATATAGAGGCTGAGAGTGTACACGAAGACCGTAGAGAGTCGATTCGGCGGCGTTCTCAGCAACTCTGACTGACGTATGGAACGACTTAACGCATTTTACTTCGAAATCTTAAATTGAAAGCATACAAAATACAGCTTGTGCAACAACTGAAGCCGCTCGACCATCCCAAGCGACATTGCTTCCTCTATGGGCTCTTGAAAAGTTCTGACGCTTTCGAGGCAAATTTAGTTTAGCAATGAGGCCCATTTCTGACTCAATGGGTATGTAAACAAAAAAATTACCGCATTTGGTACGAAGAGCAACCTGAAGAGATTCAAGAGCTGCCACTTCATCCAGAAAAATCAACGGTTTGGTGTGGTTTGTGGGCCGGTGGAATTATCCGTCCATATTTCTTTAAAGCTGATGCATGTGCGAACGTAACCGTCATGGCGCGACCGTTATCGTGCCTTGATAACCGACTATTTGATGCCTGAAATTGAAGCTCGTGATCTCGGCGATATTTGGTTTCAGCAAGTCGGCGCCATTTCCCACACATCGCATCAATCAGTGGATTTATTGAGAGAACATTTCGGTGAGCACATAATTTCACGTTTTAGGCCGGTCGATTGGCCACCAAGATCGTGTGATATCACACCGTTAGACTTTTTTCTGTGGGGATATGTAAAGTCTAAAGTTTATGTGGACAAATCCGCTTCGATTCAGGCCTTGGAGGAAAACATCACGAGTGTCATTCGCTTCTTTCAAATGATAATAAACATTCTCGATTAAATTTTAATTTTCTGTGTTTTTTCTTTAAAAAAGTAGGGTACCTCGAAATGGATCACCCTTTATAAGTAGAGTTTTGCAACTAAGTGTAAGTCTTAAAAGCCCATAGTGAAGGGTATAAAAAATGTTACACAATCGTTTTTAAAGAATTAATTTAAGCACAATTTAATGCAGCTTTTAATTCTAAAATTTATTATTTAACAAAAATTATGTAAAACTAATAATCGTTATAGAGATTTATTAAACTTTAGTTTGGCTGTCAGTTAAACTTTAGCAAAATATTCGTACGTATTTTTGTTTTCTTTGTTTGGGGCAAATTTCAATATCAGTCATATCAGGCACACCCCTTATTTTGCTAACAATTTCCAATGAAATATGGTGACGTAAAAAAATTAAAAAATATATATCGTTAACATTGGTATTCTACTTGTAGTAGATCAGGGTCAGATAGATAGTGGTGTAGGAGAGGAGCTTAGAAGCTTATTTCAACAACAATAAGCAAAACAAAAATAAGATTATAATACAAAGATTAATTTACAAGTGTATTCTTTCTAATTTATTTGTTAGAACTTTAACATTTATTTGGTTTTTGTTTGAATAATTTTATTTATTTGAGTTCAAACAAATTGTTTTGTTTACTTGAACTTGTGTTGAAAATGTTATCCTAAACAAACAGAACAATCAACTTTAAGCAAAACGTAAAAAATAAATAACCTGCTGTTGTTAATTAATATTTTGTTGTTTATTTATTTAAAAAAAAAATCTAAATGGGATCGATTGTCAGCGGCTGCCAAATCAAAGAACATAAATTTCTTTAGATATGAATTAATGTTAGTCCATGTATTAGTATGATTCAATTACAAAAAAGTCTGACAGCATTCTGTCTAACTCAAAAAAGTTATTTCAAAATGGCGGTGTGGATGCCACACTGTTATACAAAAACAAGAACTTGCAAAACCTGTCGCAAGGAAAAATTAATTTTATGATTTTTTTCAAAATATATTCAAATAGTACGGACTTGTCAAAAAATCTTTCATGCACTTCTAATCCGTACTATCAAACTTTTTAAGCACACACGTCATTTTTGACAGATCGAAAGACCGAATGGGATAGTGCGTCATGGCCTTAACTACGTCTATATTACTGTACTGCTACAATTCATCATCATCATTTAAAATGAAGAAATTTAAATATTGTTTTAAAACATTTTACTGTCATCAAGGTTTTTAGCTGATTTTTTTTTTTTGGGCAAACATTTTGTCAAAAATTTATTATTAATGCAACCAAATTGTCAAATTTGTTGTCTCAAAAATTTTCAATTTTGTTGCCGTAGTAGACTCACCAGGTAAATTGAATTCGCCTTAATCACACATATAATAAAATAGTAACTCATTCTGTCTGTCTGTTTTATGTTCGCATCACGTAAAAACTACTGAATGGATTTTAACAAAATTTTGTAAGGAGGCACCTTAGTATCCTGATTCCAATATAGGATACTTTTTTCCGCAAAAATATCATATTTCCAAGAGAAAGTGGAGAAAAAGCATTAAAAGTACGCTGATTTTTTACCGATTTAAAGGTACTGCATACTTTAAGGCATCATTTATTTTTGAAAGCGCAACAGATGGCGATATTTTAAAATAATGACAAAATATGAATTACTTACAGCCGAATACCCAATTGAATAAAATTTGTATTTGATTCGTATTTTTAAAGGGTGTTTTTTATAGAGGTATAGAACTTTAAGTTGCAATAAAACAACGATGGATTATTCGATTGACATGAATTTTATTTATCCGAAAGATAATCTTGTGGCATTACATTTTAAATATGATTTCTGGCATATGACCGCCACGGCTGGCGCGGATGTAGTCCAATCTGGACGTCCAATTTTTGATGACTTTTTCCAACATTTGTGGCCGTATATCGGCAATAACACGGCGAGTGTTGTCTTCCAAATGGTCAAGCTTGTGTGGCTTATCCGCATAGACCAATGACTTTACATAGCCCCACAGAAAGTAGTCTAGCTGTGTTAAATCACAAGATTTTGGAGGCCAATTCACAGGTCCAAAACGTGAAATTAGGCGGTCACCAAAGGTGTCTTTCAATAAATCTATTGTGGCACGAGCTGTGTGAAATGTTGCGCCGTCTTGTTGAAACAACATCTCCTGGACATCATGGTTATTCAATTCAGGAAGAAAAAGTTAGTTAATCATGGCTCTATACCAATCACCATTGACTGTAACGTTCTGGCCACCATCGTTTTTGAAAAACTACGGACCAATGATTCCACCAGCCCATAAAGCGCACCAATCAGTCAGTTTTTCTGGATGTAACGGTGTTTCGAAATACACTTGAGGATTACCTTCACTCCAAATGCGGCAGTTTTGTTTGTTGACGTAACCATTCAACCAGAAGTGCGCTTCATCGCTAAACAAAATTCGCTTATGAAAATCGGGAACAACGGTACTCTCGTTTTGGGCCCAAATTGCACTATTTGCAAGCGTTGTTCCGGCGTGAATTACCAAACCAAACTTAGAATAAATCATTTGACAGCTGTTAAATCGGTCGCCATCTTGAAAAGTAATGCCAACTATAAAAAACACCCTTTACTTTGTGGAGTTACATTGTTATTAAAATATTTTTTTAACACCTTTTAAAGTGGGCTTTACAATAATTTTTAGAATTTCATATATATTTTAGAGTTTTATCCAGGGATGGGTACTAAATTGATTGTAACAACATTTTTTGGGGAGGTACCTGAATCAGGAGGTATCCTGATTTCCGAAAAAATATTTGATTTCCAAGAGAAAGTGGAGAAAAAGCAGTCATTTTAATAAGGATGAGACCCTTTAAATAAAGTAAATACATAAACCATAACTGAATCACTAACCGAAATGTTTAAACTATGCATATCGGTTAGTGCTTCTGTAATGGTTTATGTATTTACTTGTTTAGTAGAGATGAGAACCTTTATAAAAAGTCAATACATAAACCATAACTGAAGCACTAAAAAATTAAGGGTCTTTGGTGTTGCTTGTGGTTGCTTTCAAAGCAAAATCGAACAAGGACGCTGACGAAGTGGTGGGTAAATTAACTTTTCGTTTATCCTTCTTCCAATCAAAGTTATCAAAAGCTTTTTCAAAGAACTTTGTTCTTTATTTAGTTTTAAATCTCTTTACAAGAAAGAATTTGACTTTTTTCTTAAACTCATAAATGGAAAATATTAATTAATATCTCTTGTCCTTCTTAATCACTGTCAAAAGGTTAGCGAAAATGTGTTGCCCTATTTAAATGAACTGTTAAAGTATAAATGATTTTTAAAATTAAGGTTTAAATAAGGCTTTATTCTCTCTAACAACTAATAGAGTGTTGATAGAATATTTTTAAATTAGATTATTTTATTTTTTGTCCTAAAAAGGTAGTAAATAAATAATATTATTAAAATTCAATTACGATTAGTCCCACTGTGTTGAACAAAGAGACAACATATTAGTATATTGTATTTTTAATTTTTTTTTTAATTTGTATTAGAGAACCTGTTTGTACATAAATATCATGTTGAGGAGGCATGACATTTTATTTCACATTTCTTTGTCATTCGATCAAATGAATTAAATTATTTAAATATTAATTGCATAATTTCATACACACAAAGAACAAGAGTAGTAGTGGTATACAGAATAACACACTCTCAAATAAATAGATCTATAAAATAATTAAATTTTGAATAATTTTATATCGCACTGATAAAAAAAAACACATCATAACGCTAACATAATTTGACATCAATAATATGACAAGTGTGTTCGTTAAGGATGCCAATGGCGTTACCGTTAACATCAGTTGATCGTTTGTCAGCAATGGCAATGATCACAATTCTGTCATCAACGCAATTGTACGCAGACATCAAATAAAGAAAAATTTAATGACAAGTTGTCATCAATAAAATAAATATTTTATATTCAATAGAAGAACATGTTTTATTAGAGAAGTAACACTTACAGTTGTCCATTTTGTCATCAATATCAACGATTATAATTTTGCCATCAATGCAGACAACAAATAAATGACAAATAGGGATCAATTTAATGACAAGTTGTCATCAATATAATAAATATGATATTCAATGCAAGAAAGTGTTTTATTAAAGAAGTAACACTCACTCGCTTATATAGAGAAGCAATACTCAGAGAATTATTCGCTACTAGTTAACTGCGTTACCTTCTTTGAAAAGGAATAGAGTAGAGAAGACTTGTCTTCCTTGTGATGTTAACCTTTACATCAGTTGGTCATTTTGTCATCAATGTCAACGATAATAATTCCACCATCTATACAGACATCAAATAAATAACAAATAAAGATCAATGTAATGACAGGTTGTCATTAATAAAATAAATATTTGATATTCAATAGAAGAACGTATTTAATTAGAGAAGTAACACTTACAGTTGTCCATTTTGTCATCAATATCAACTATAATAATTTTGCCATCAATGCAGACATCAAATAAATGACAAATAGGGATCAATTTAATGACAAGTTGTCATCAATGTAATACATATGATATTCAACGTGTTTTATTAGAGAAATAACACTTACAGTTTTCCATTTTGTCATCAACATCAACGATTATAATTTTGCCATCAATGCAGACAACAAATAAATGACAAATAGGGATTAATTTAATGACAAGTTGTCATTAATGTAATATATATGATATTCAATGGAAGAATGTGTTTTATTAGAGAAGTAACACTCACTCGCTTATATAGAGAAGCAATACTCAGGGAATTATTCGCTACTAGTTAACTGCGTTGCCTTCTTTGGAAAAGAATAGAGTAGAGAAAACCTGTTTTCCTTATGATGTTAACCTTTACATCAGTTGGTCATTTTGTCATCAATGTAAACGATAATAATTCCACCATCTATACAGACATCAAATAAATAACAAATAGAGATCAATGCAATGACAAGTTGTCATCAATAAAATAAATATTTGATATTCAATAGAAAAACGTGTTCTATTATAGAAGTAACATTCACTCGCTTACATAGGGAAGCAACACTCAGGAAATTATATTAACTGCGGCGTTACCTTCTTTGGCAAGGGATAGAGAGTAGAGAAGACATGTCTTCCTTGTGATGTTAACCTTTACATCAGTTGGTTATTTTGTTTGTTTAGAAATCAATTTAATGACAAGTTGTCATCGATATAATAAATATTTGAGATTCAATAAAAGAATTTGTTTTATTTTTACTTTTTTTGAAAGGTAGTAAGTGCCATCAATAAGACAACGAGGTGTCATGTTCCCGTCTGCTCATATCTATGTTCTCAAGTAGAAAGGCCCTAATTCGTATTTTTTACGAAATTAGAGTTTTTCACTCGTCACAAAAATCTATTGCAATTGTGTAAAAAATTACGCTTTTACAAGCTGTTGTAAGTTACATTGCAAATATTACACTTTCTATTGTGTTTTCACCTTCCCCTGTAAAGTTACATTTATTTGATTTAGGGCCTTTCTACTTGAGACCACCGATATGCCTTGTATGTATGCATGTACACTGTCCCGAATTTGTTTTTAGAAAGGCGTGTTCAGATATAAATATATACGAGAATGTGTTTTGTCATAATACTGATGAAATGATGATTATGCGATTTCATATTTTTAATTTTATAAAAATGATTTTAAAAAAGAAAATTATAAATAAAACAGTCAAATATAATTAAATTAAAATGCTAATAATGGGTGATTTTTTTGAGGTTAGGATTTTCATGCATTAGTATTTGACAGATCACGTGAGATTTCAGACATGGTGCCAAAGAGAAAGATGCTCAGTATGCTTTGACATTTCATCATGAATAGACTTACTAACAAGCAACGCTTGCAAATCATTGAATTTTATTACCAAAATCAGTGTTCGGTTCGAAATGTTCAAATGTGACAAATTTTGTTCAGCGATGAGGCTCATTTCTGGTTGAATGGCTACGTAAATAAGCAAAATTGCCGCATTTGGAGTGAAGAGCAACCAGAAGCCGTTCAAGAACTGCCCATGCATCCCGAAAAATGCACTGTTTGGTGTGGTTTGTACGCTGGTGGAATCATTGGACCGTATTTTTTCAAAGATGCTGTTGGACGCAACGTTACGGTGAATGGCGATCGCTATCGTTCGATGCTAACAAACTTTTTGTTGCCAAAAATGGAACAACTGAACTTGGTTGACATGTGGTTTCAACAAGATGGCGCTACATGCCACACAGCTCGCGATTCTATGGCCATTTTGAGGGAAAACTTCGGAGAACAATTCATCTCAAGAAATGGACCGGTAAGTTGGCCACCAAGATCATGCGATTTGACGCCTTTAGACTATTTTTTGTGGGGCTACGTCAAGTCTAAAGTCTACAGAAATAAGCCAGCAACTATTCCAGCTTTGGAAGACAACATTTCCGAAGAAATTCGGGCTATTCCGGCCGAAATGCTCGAAAAAGTTGCCCAAAATTGGACTTTCCGAATGGACCACCTAAGACGCAGCCGCGGTCAACATTTAAATGAAATTATCTTCAAAAAATAAATGTCATGGACCAATCTAACGTTTCAAATAAAGAACCGATGAGATTTTGCAAATTTTATGCGTTTTTTTTAAAAAAAAGTTCTCAAGCTCTTAAAAAATCACTCGTTAGAAATATTATATTTTTCTTGCATACATATTTTACGCGGTTCCAAATACTATAGCGAGTTGATGACATATGACAATGACACCTAATATATAACAAAATTCTATAATGTCTATTGTCATTACATTGATGCCAGTTTTTCCTTTACTAATAACTTTGGCCTTAACATTAATGTCATTATTCTGATGATATGGCATCATTAATAAGCCGATGCATTTTTTCTGTTAGTGTGTTTTCAATTTTGTTTAGAGACTGCTCTTTACAAGCTCTTAACTGCATGTATGTACATACATACAGATGTGTACTTTATATAAGTTCATTGTACATTAATTATATTTTTCTTACAACTATATAATTTTTTTTTTTTTTTTGTTATTTGAATAATTTTTCATTCAATTGAATATTTCAGTGAATTAAATGAGGTGGAGGAGGTCTTTATACTGAAAAAGAAAAATAGGGCAACAACATTTCCAACAAAGAAGAATAATGTTAAACATAGAAATATAAGTTTTTGTGACAACTAAACAAGCAAATATTTTAAATACTTTGGCAACAAAAGCGCTATAGAAGGGAAATATTTTAATAAAGTGAATATTTGTTTTATAGATAACGAGGGCAAGTCAATAAGTCCTAACAAAAACATACAAAGCACAATTTTTATGGATTAATCCTGTTCTTCTGCTAATACTTCCTTTATTTCGATACACTGAGATACATTCTGAGATTCTCCAACATTTTAAAACCTTCGTTAAGATATCGGTTCATCAGATTTCCCTCATCTAAACATATAATAAAATTGTAACTCATTTCCTGTCTGTCTTTCTTTTGTTGTGTTCGCATCACGTACAAACTACTGGATGGATTTTAATAAGATTTTCTGAGGAGGTACCTTCGTATCCTGATTCCAATGTAGGATACTTTTGTCCGCAAAAATATCTTATTTCCTAGAGAAACGGGAGAAAAAGCAGTGAAAGTACGCCGATTTTTTTTACCGATTTAAAGGTACTGCATACTTTAAGGCATCACAGATGGCGCTGTTTCAAAATAATCACAGAATGAATTAATAACGGGATATTTTAAACACGGCTGAACAACAGATTATGCTGTTTTAAAATAATCAAAAAAATATGAATTACTTACTGCCAAATAGCCAATTGAATAAAATTTGTATTTGATTTGTTTTTAAAGAAAAAAACACAGAAAATTCAAATTTAATAGAGAATGTGTTTTATCATTTGAAAAAAACATTCTTTGGCATTTATTTTTTGAAGATTATGTCTATGAAATGTTGTCCGTTGCTACGTCGCAGATGGTCCATCCGTTGAGTCCAATTTTCGATTACTCGTTCTAGTATTTCGACTGGTAACTGGCGAATGACATGCGTGATGTTTTCCTCCAAGGCTTTAATCGAAGCGGGTTTGTCCGCATAAACTTTAGACTTTACATGTACCCACAGGAAAAAGTCTAACGGTGTGATATCACACGACTTAGTGGCCAATGGACCGGCCCAAAACGTGAAATTATGTGCTCACCGAAATGTTCTCTCAATAAATCCATTGATTGATGCGATGTGTGGGAAGTGGCGCCGTTTTGTTGAAGCCAAATGTCGCCGAGATCACGAGCTTCAATTTCAGGCATCAAATGGTCGGTTATCATGGGACGATAACGGTCGCCATTGACGGTTACGTTCGTACCGGCATCATTTTTAAAGAAATATGCACCGATGATTCCACCGGCCCACAAACCACACCACCAAACCGTTGTTTTTTCTGGATAAAGTAGCAGCTCTTGAATCTCTTCATGTTGCTCTTCGTCCCAAATAAGGCAATTTTGTTTGTTTACATACCCATTGAGCCAGAAATGGGCCTCATCGCTAAACAAAATTTGCCTCGAAAACGTCGGATCTTCTTGGAACTTTTCCAGAGCCCATAGAGCGAAGCGATTCAGGCCTAAATCTTTCCATTATGAAATGCCAAACAATACTAAACAACAAAAAAACATGACAGCATGACACGACTCACACGTGATCTGTCAAAAAAAGGCTATTGAAAAAAGTACCTCGAATTGTTCTTACTTTGTTGAATTTCATTGTTATTAAATTGTTAAACACACTTTACAGAACTTTTTAATAATTTTTTAGAAATCCTAAAACAATTTTTTCCAACAACGCACTGTACCTTTTTCTGCACATATTATTTATTTTATACTCCACTGTAATTGAGTGCAAAATTGTATACTTGTTGAAAAATTTTAATGTTTTTCTCATAAATTATGTTTAAAAACAGAAACCACATAAAATAAAATATTTTAAATGGAGAAGAACGAAACAAAAGTTCAAGGTTGCAAAATAAAAAGTTTAAATTATAAATAATTTTGTGTACTTTGACAAGAAATCGATTGCACTACAGAAATGTTTTCTTATGACAAAAATATTTGATGGTGGAATAACAAAGAACGAAAATATAATTTAAAGACAAACTTACGGCACGTGGGCAGTAAAAGAAGCTTTACAATCACAATTATGAAAAGTGGCATTATTTTTAAGCTGTTGTAAAAGTTTTGAGAATATTATGCAGGGAGGGGGGTTACTGCGTATTTCGATTCGAAAGAAAAATTGTTCGAAACACAATGTAAAAGACATACAAATTCGAATGATTTTAATTGCGAATCGAAATACGCAGTAACCTCCCTCCCACAGTATAGTAATTGATTAGTGACCGTAAATAGTGTAAACGTGGACGAAGTGATTTTTTATAAAAACTTGAATTAAATTTATTTCTAAATTTTACTAAAACTTTTCATGCAGTCAAGCACTGTCACGCTACCTATAGCCAAAGATGGAAAATGTATATAACGCTTATTCAATTAGGGTGGAACGATGTCAACATTTTATGGTGGCCATGTTGTTTTTTCTGATGTCTGTAAAATTGTATGCCAGATCATTATGAAAAATAGCTCGAATGAGCAAAACTAGAAATCAATCAAGTGCGAGTTATATTCACACACGTAAGGTTCCGTCCTATGTTCAGTACTACTTGTTGGTTTTTTCATGTCGTATGGGGCACCCTTTAATTTTTAATTAATTTTTATACTAGAGCATAACACCAAATACCCTGTGTAAATATCAAGTGTCTGCCTATAACGTTTAGAAAAAAAAAGACAAATTCCTCAAACTAGCGACATCTAGGGAACACCCTTTTATTTTTAATTAATTATTTTTCGTTACTTGTTGTTAAAGTAGATATTGTAAAATATAATCTGTGTCAGCCTATCACTTTTCAAATATAAGCTTATAAAGGGTGTTCCATTTCGAAGTACTTTTTTCAATAGTCTTTTTGTGACAGATCACGTGTGAGTCGTGTCATGCTGTCATGTTATTTTTGTTTAGAATATTTTTAGCATTTCATAATGGAAAGACTTACGACTGAATCGCTTCGCTCTATGGGCTCTTGAAAAGTTCCAAGAAGATCCAACGTTTTCGAAGCAATTTTTGTTTAGCGATGAGGCCCATTGCTGGCTCAATGGGTATGTAAACAAACAAAATTGCCGCATTTGGGACGTAGAGCAACCTAAAGAGATTCAAAAAATGCTACTTTATCCAGAAAAAACAACGGTTTGGTGTGGTTTACCGGTGCGAACGTAACCGTCAATGGCGACCGTTATCGTGCCATGATAACCGACCATTTGATGCCTGAAATTGAAGCTCGTGATCTCGGCAACATTTGGTTTCAGCAAGACGGCGCCACTTCCCACACATCGCATCAATCAATGGATTTATTGAGAAAAAATTTCGGTGATCACATAATTTGACGTTTTGGGCCGGTCGATTGGCCACCAAGATCGTGTGATATCACACCGTTAGACTTTTTCCTGTGGGTACATGTAAAGTCTAAAGTGTATGCGGACAAACCCGCTTCGATTCAAGCCTTAGAGGAAAACATCACGCGTGTCATTCGCCAGTTACCAGTCGAAATGCTCGAACGAGTCATCGAAAATTGGACTCAACGGATGGCCCATCAGCGACGTAGCAACGGCCAACATTTCATAAGACATAATCTTCCAAAGAATGTTTTTTTCAAATGATGTTTATTACATTCTCCATTAAATTTGAATTTTCTGTGATTTTTTTTTTAAAGTAGGGAACCTCGAAATGGATCACCCCTTATATGAAAAATCGTGTCATATTAGCGAAAATTGCATCACTATCTTAACACCCTTTAAATTTTAGTAACTGTTGTTATAACGGCCACTTATTATTACCTATTGTGGTTGAAAATAAAAATAAGGAAATTTTTCCAGTGTCTACCTATTACGGCTCAAAAAATATGTCCCTGTCGAAACACCCTTTAATTTTTATTATTTGTTATAGTGGCCATCGTAATACACCTCGTGTAAAAATTTCAAGAGTCTACCTATTATCGTTCAAAACTTAGTCCATATATGTACATGCATATAATGACACTATCGGAACACCCTGTAATTTTTAGGTTTATTTTTTATACTTGTTTATATATCGAACATAGTTTAAATTACTGCGTATACATTTTAAGTGTCTGTCTCCTATAGTTCAAGAAATAGACATATGTATATGCGAATAACACGTCACTTTCGGAACACCCTATAAGTTTTAGTATTGTTTCTTTAATGGCCACAGTTATACACCTTCTGTAAAAATTTCAAGAGTCTACCTATTATCGTTCAAAACTTAGGCCATATATATACATGCAAATCACATCACTATCGGAACACCCTTTAATTTTAAGATAAATTTTTTTTATACTTTTTTATAATGCGAACATAGTTTTAATTGCTGTCTACAAATTTTAAGTGTTTGCCTCTAACAGCTCAAGAAATAAAGACGTAAACGCAAGTAACACGTCACTTTAGGACCACCCTATAAGTTTTAGTATTTGTTGCTATAGCGGCCACAGTTATACACCTTCTGTAAAAATTTCAAGTCTACCTATTATGATTCAAAACTTAGGCCATATACATGGAAATCACGCCACTATCGGAACACCCTTTAAATTTTAGATTTATTTTTTTATATTTGTTTATATAGCAAACTAAGTTATAATTACTGTTTGTAAATTTTAAGTGTATGCTCCTACAGTTCAAGAAATAAACACATATACGTGAATAACACGTCTTTATCGGAACACCCTATACGTTTTATTATTTGTTGCTATAGCGGCCACAGTTATACTTCTTCTGTGAAAATTCCAAAAGTCTTCCTATTAAGTTTCCAGAGATAAAAGGCGCTTACAGACGATCAGACGGATAGACATTGTAGCGAAAACAATAGGGTTACGTTTTTAGCCTTTGGGTACGGAACCCTTAAAATGATAAAACTTTAGTACATAAGTTGCAAGCGAAAAACCATTTCGGACGAGGTACCATTTTTGATAAGTGCCCAGAAGAAAGCATTACATACATACATACATACAAAAAGTAGCTGTTTTGTCCCTCGGTTCATACTTCTTTGAAAACGACGTTGGAGAAGCCATCATCGCAGACGAATAACTTGTTTTTTTTTTTTGCTTAGACGCCAAAGCGCAGTCGGTGCTATGTTTTTAACATTGAGCGTCAAACGGACATTCTGCATAAACGAATCGAGAGTATGATTAACTCTCGCGAGACGACTGAAATTGACCAGCAAAGTGGTGCAAGTTGTACTACTTTGATATTGCTTCCGTTAAAACTTTTGTTGTGAGGTTTTCTAAAGTCTCAGATCTACAATAACAAAAGCAAAGCCAACGCCTGCAGTTAGCCTTTAGTTCTGCCTTCTTTCGAAGCCGCGGCAGACATTTAAATGATATACTATACAGAGAATATCATAACTAAGCTTTTCAACATTTAACCCCTTTCTTATTGAAGAGCCCTTCCTGCTATTTAGGTCGAAACCACAGCCACCACGTCACTCCCCTAAGATCTTCACCAATAACCGTTCACAGGGACTAGGGAATTCCCTGTTGGGCTACCAGTTAACGTTAACCTGAAGGTTCTTATCTTCCAGTTTTAGGTCCCGTGCAAGCTGCGGTTTATATGGGTGTCCTCATAGCATTGTCGTCAAGGTGTTAGAAATCAAAAAGACAATATGCTCTTGGGGGACGCTACTGGATATATTGAGATATTGAGATACTGGTGCGCAATAACTTTTAAAGGGTTAAATAAATAAATTAATTTTATTTTCGTTCGAAATATACACAAGTCAATGAATGAACTTTTTGTTAGATTAAAACCAAACGTAAATATTTTTTACGTAAATATTGATTGTTTATTGAATTTGATACATAAATTCCTACTCAAATAAACAATTTTCTTAGATATTTTTTTTTGTTGTTTAATTAAATAACTACATTTTTCCTTGTTCTTTTTTTAAACATACAACAAGTAATTTAGCAACCAAGATTTATTATTTATAATGAAGTCATACATACATACATACATACATACATACATACATTCATATTTATTTAATTATTACAATAATTTTGTACTCTGAACAAAAAGACAAGTAAATTTTTCCCATAACAAAGCGCACGCCGAGTACGAAGACCCAAAAACCGCCACTGATAAACTCTAGTATAATAATAAAACCCCATTGTGCTAGTAGTATTCTTCTTTATTGTGTCGCGCTCTGATAACACATTTAAGATAACGAAAAATATTTATTGACTATTAAATTTGCTTATTAATAAATTACAATAGTTCCCCGCCAGCCTCGGTTCCTTGATCAAGTTGCAAAAAAGTGGTGGCAGCAGAGAAGTTATCAATCAAGCAAATAGTTATAGCAAGGGCAACTTGCAAGCATACGTCAGTTGTATACAAAGAAATGCAACTCCGCGCTTTATGATCTCGGCGTCTGTTTCAAAACAACGGTAAACCATTAAGATCTCAGACGTGAAACTGCTCCGGGGGGATAAACAACTCCTACGCCTTGTTGTGATCGAATAAGGACAGTCAGACATACTGCTGGAATTGTCTATTTATTTTGATATATGGTGTCAAATCAGATGATCTTGGCGGCCAATTGATACCGCCACCACGTGAGATAACACGGCCATTGTTTGTCGCGCAAAAGAGCCATTATTTCGTTAGCTGTGTGGCAAGTGGCACCGTCCTGTTGAAACCACATATCGTCCACATCCATATCTTCTAATTTGGGCCATACAAAATTCGTTATCATGTCACCATAGCGAACACCATTCACAGGAACTGCCTGACCGACCTCATTTTGGAAAAAATACGGCCCGATGATGCCGCCAGCCCATAAACCGCACCAACCAGTCACTCTTTGTGGGTGCATTGGTTTTTCGACAATCACTCTTCGATTATAATTCGCCCAAATGCGGCAAATCTGCTTTTTGACGAATTCACTGAGGTGAAAATGTGCCTCATCACTGAAAATGATTTTTTTCGAAAATTGATCATCCACTGTTGCCATTTCCCGCCACCATTCTGACCATTGACGACGTTTGGAATGATCAATAGGCTTTAGTTCTTGAGTCAATTGCACCTTGTAAGCGTGTAAATGCAAGTCTTTATGCATAATATTCTTCAAGGACGAGCGTGAGAGGTGCAACTGTTGGGCACGACGACGAGTTGAAGTGGACAGCTCTTCAGCCACACTAGCTGTACAAGCATGCACTGGTGTTTTCACATCTCCGACAGACCCGGTTTGCTGATTGTACGCACATTTGGACGATTAAATTGACCGAAAAAATCAGGAAGTGTACGCTATGCATTTTGATTTGAACGCCCATTTTCATAATAAGCGTGAATAACTTTAACGCTTTGATCGATGGTGTATCTTTCCATGGTTCAAATTGAGTTAGTCTGAAATTGAGAAATGTCAAATTAAATGCAGAAAAAAACTTGACGTTTATGTGTGGTTCACATTCAACATTGGCCCGTAAAATTTAACCACTCGATACTCTCAATTACTCGAATCTACTCAATACTTTTCAATTGAATCGGAAATTTTTCGTTGTAGTGGTCAAATATTGTATTGCACTCAGTTTATTTCTAAAACTACTAACATGAAAGTATCCATTAATTACTTTTGTGTATAAAGTAATTAAAAAAAATAAACAAGTACTCGATACTCAGTACATACTACTCAATTCATTTCCAGCACTAACTGGATTGGAATAGTGGGTGTGGTACCTCCCATACAAAGTAAAAAAATATCCTTTATCCAGAGAACTGAATTAGGTAACATTTTGGAATTTCGCACCAGCAACCCCCATATTCAAGCTAAACACAGGCTGAACTGCAATAGTGAGCGTGGTACCTCCCATACAAAGTGAAATATGATTATCGTGTTCCTGGCGAACTACAATAGAGCCTTGAAGCTTTGCACAAGTAACCCCTATGCTAATGCGCATAGTCTACGAATATACAAACTCGATTGGGGCAGTGGGCGTGGTACGTCCTATACAAAGTGAAAAATTATTATTGTGTATCAAGGAAACTACAAGATGTAGAGTTTTAAAAATTTGCACAAGTAACCCTGATACTAATGTGCCTAATCTAGCAAAATAGAGACTGGATTGGGACATTGGGCTTGGTACCTCCCATAAAAAGAAAACAATTATTATCGTGTTAATACGTATAGTCTTGCATATAAACTAAAACTTTTTGGTGTGAGAATAGCATGCGTTTTCGACTTAAAGGTTGGCCATACTTTTCTTCCAAGTGTTTATTGTATTTTTTGTGGATGGGTGAAGTGAAGCGCTCCAGGGATAGCTAGTAATAAATAAAACTTATTCGAAATGTATTTTAGAAAAACTTTTGTATGAAAAATTTTTTCTAAAACACGTTTCAAATATATTTTATTTATTACGAATATGGGTAGATGATTTTGTATTATAAACATTTAAAAACTGTATTTGTTTTTGTATGGTAAAGGCATTCCAATTGTAAATATACTTATAACACAAAAAAAATTTCACCAGGTTTTCTTTTTCCAACGTAATCGTATAAACCTGTTGTATACAAATAATATTTTAAAATATTTATTGTTTCAAAATACACGTGCCTTAATGAGTGCAGATTTCAATTTGTTTATTCACAAAAAAAAAAAAAAAAACAAAAATAATTAAACCGTTAAGTGCACATTTTTAAATAAATAACGCCTAAAATTAAGAAAATTTCACAGACCATTTATTTGTTCAAAGTAAACAAAAATTATTTTTCTGAAATAAGCAAAACTACAGGTAGGCGCCAAGAAAAATAAATAAAACAACAAACAATTAAGAAACCATGTAAAAAATATATTGGTTATAAAAAAATATATTTTTTATAATTGTTTCATTTCAGGGAACCGTACACAGAGATTAAATACAAAACCATATTAATATATATCCGATTTCTATCCGTTTGTCCGACTGTCCCTGCGCCATGTCTGCCATGGGCATACATACATACATACATATATCTCATGAACCGTAATAGACAGACACTTGAAATTTTCACAGAAGACGTTGAATATTTATTGCAAAGAAATCAATTGAATATTTTTAGAAACAAATGACTATATCCATTCCTATTTTTTCCTGCTGCATGCGTTTCGAAGTTTCAAACAGTTGATTTTTTATTAAGAGAAGTAACACTGAGTCAATTGTGCCTACCAATTAGTTGTGTTACTTTCTTTGGAAAAGATATAGCGTCGTGGTAAGACAGGTGGTGAAATAAATGAATAGCGACAAGCTTCACTTTTGGCAACACTACAAAGAACAAAGATCTAAAAATAAAAAGGAGTTTATGGTTTACAAGATTAAGACCCTTATTATGAAACTTACTGTGCCCGCCTCGTCGTGGGCGTCCTGACAATATTTTGCTCGTTTTTGCTTTGAAAGTATTCCACACCAATTGAAAGACTCTTACTTTTATAGTGCTTCAGTTATGGTTTATGTATTTCATATATATAAAGGTACCCATCCCACGCTAAAATTCTAAAATTTATAAGAAATCCTAAAATTCTAAAAATTATTGTAAACCTCTCTCTGTAAGTGTTGTTTAAAATATTTTAATAACAATGTAATTCCACAAAGTAAAAATACAAATTTTAATCAACTGGCGCCATCCGTTTCGTAATAATTTCTTAAATATCCCACTTTCAAAAATAAAAAGGTGTGCGGTGAAAATGTAACTGTGTTGTATAAAAACCGTGTTGAAATTATCCCAGTTTTAAACCTCAGTGCGTTTTGCACTGCTTTTTCACCACTTTCTCTTGGAAATAAGATATTTTTGCGGAAGAAAGGTAGCCTATATTGGAATCACGATACTAAGGTACCTCCTTACTAAAATTTTGTTAAAATCCATTTAGTAGTTTTTACGTTATGCGAACACGTGTACACAGACAGACAGGAAATTAGTTACTGTTTTATTATGTACTAGCTGTGCCCGCCCCTTCCGTCAGCGGCCTTCAATATTTTGTTCGATTTTGCTTTGAAAGCAACCCACACCAAAGACCCTTAAGTTTTTAGTTTTTTTGTTAAGAGAAGTAACACTCAGGCAATTAATGCCTATTTTAACTGTGTTACTTCCTTTAGAAAGGGATAGTAGTAGATAAGACAGATGGTGCGATAGTAAAGCTTCGCAAGCGCTTCTGGTGTTCTTTAGGCGAACACAGACAGACAGGAAATTAGTTACTGTTTTATTATATGTATAGATTGTGTTGATGCTTCAAGAATACTTTGTGTGGATGAGCAGTGTGCTTTTCCTGGCGTATAGACAACAACATTAATGAATTTAGGCACAGAAAACCTGGTCAAAATTTGAAAGGTGGCGTTTAGAAACAAGTTCCAATGTATTACTACAAACAAAACAACGTGCGTTTTGGAAGTCAGCCTGACTGTGCTACTGGTGCACTCACTGCAACCCGACGTAATAAACGTATTCCTGTTGTGACTATATTACGAATATGTTCGTAAATGTGTCACTGTGCTGCATCACATATGTAATTAATTTTGATTAAATAATTTTGATTGAAACCCAATCAAATCTAAATTTAAATGTGTTGGCAACTCTTATATTGCGGAAAATACAATTATTGTTGTCATCGTCACATTTTAAATTTACTGATTTACTATTAATAAATTCTATTTTTTTTTTTAAGTAAATGTTTCTATGCCAACCACACTGTATTTATCTCCAATTATAATATAATTTCTCTATTTCACATTTTTGCTTGTTATTTTATTTTATATGATTATAATTTCATGGGTGTTTTTGTTTTTTGATGGAGGTGGCAAAGACGAAATGAAAACAGATTGGCAGCGCATAATTGTCTATATGTTTATAAACGAATTATGAAATTTGCTATTTGGTGTTTTATACAAATCAATGACCTCAATATAAACATCAAATATTAATAATAAATACAGTGAGTGACAATTCAATGGAAATTTTTTTTAAGTTTTCATAAAAAATTTTCATGGAATTGTCAGCCACTGTACTAATTTTGATTGATCAACCATAATTTTTTTCGAAAGTCGAGTGACCAATGATGATGTTTTATTGAAATATTGTCTTAGATTTCCTAAAAAAAAAACCTGCTAAAAATGGCAAATTAACGAGAATTTAAAATGCCTGCTAAAATAACTTCCACATGCAAAGAAAAAACATGGTTATGGTATGGTCACAGGAATCAGATTATGTTCTCTGTAACAATGTATGGTTGCAATGAACAAATTTTAGTTGTTTGTAACATTACTTAGGTCACGATAAACAAGTTTTGGTTATGATTTTATCATTAAATGGTTACTACATTCAAAAAATTCAATATGGTTGGTGATTATTCTACAAATTTTGATAAACTTCAAACCACAACAGAAAACAAAATGTTTTCTTAAATAAAATAAAAAAATAAAAATAGTAAACATATTTAAAAATTTAATTTTTGGAATATGTATTGTATAGATACATACATAAATAATTAACTAATCTTTACAATATAAAGTAAGTATTAAATTTTGCTAATTTATGTATCAATGAAAACGACATGATGATTTCATTGATACAAAAATTACAGTGTTGGGATTTGTGGTACAATCGACATATGGGTGGTACAGTGATACACTTCATGCTTGTTTGATACTATTTCATATAAAATTTATTCATTAAATTTGTTTTATTTAGACCGTTTTTACACCTTGCAACAAACGCCGAGTTTTTTCCTATTCTTTTTGAAAGTTGCTTCGAAACCCTGTATTCTTTTACATTGGAATTTTTTCAAAATATTTATTTTTGAAAGTTTTGTTTTTTATGCTTTTCTGTGTTATTAATAAATAAACAAAAAACTGTAATGTCAACTAAACGTATTTTATTATGATTAAGCGATTAAACATTCTTAATATAATATTAACACATACACATTATAAATATTTAATAAATATAAATAAATTATAAATATAAATAAGAATATATTGTTGTAAAATTAATTTTAATTTGTTTTGGAGTTACGGACCTCTAAAGTTTCTATGTAAAGTTTTGTATATCTCAACTATTTAATGGAATGAGATAATATGAGTATCACTGGAATGGTAATTAAAAGTACTATCTAACTGACATTAATGATAAATATTATAAAATATCAAGCAAGCACAAAAAAGGTTTTTTAAAGGATTATCTTGTCTATGTTCTACAATAATTCTTGCAAAAAAAACCGACTTCAAAACAGACAAACTTAAAATCATGTTTCTTTAAGACGGTAATTATACAATGATTATATTATATTCGAGGAAGATTGTAGCGGGATTTTTTAAATGTCATTGCACAAACTGTCAATTCAGATAAAAAAAACTAATTTTTGAATTCAATAATCTAAAACAAATATCAGTCGATTATCTACCTGGGGAGCAGTACTTCCGGAGTATATAGAGGCACAAGACCCCAGGGTTCTGTGCTTTTTCAGGTCAAACCAATGCCAAACGACTGTCTGTATACAGCGGATAAAAAGTTTGGCTATATACATAAAGTTACACTAACTATTGCGACACCCTGTAATTTCCGAGTTCAAATTTTATACTTGTTATAGCGGTCGTAGCAATACAGGTTCATTGTAAATTTCAACCGTCTGTCTGTAACGGCTTAAAAGTTTGGTCATATATATCACTTTTACATTAACTATTGCGACACCCTGTAATTTATAATTTTAAATATTTATACTTATTTTAACACACATATTAATGGACATTCTGTCTAATTGTTAAGTGTTTGTCAATAACTATTTAAAAGATAGGGTCATATATATCAAATGACGTCACCTATTGGGACACCCTTTAAATTCATATTTTAATATAAATACTTGTTAAAGAGAACTTTGTCATACAGATTCTTTGTAAAATTTAACTTTGTGTCCATATACATCAAATTACATCAACTATTGGGACACCCTTTAATTTCCAATTTTAAATATTTATACTTGTTGTTATACCAGACATAGTAGTGAACACTCTGTCTATTTTTCAAGTGTTTGTCTATAACGGTTCCAAAGATGAGGACATAATGGTCAAATTACATCAATAATTGGGACACCCTTTAATTTATCCAAATTTTATACTTGTTGTAATAGCGGACTAAGCAATATAGGTTCTTTGTACATTTCAACTGTCTATCTATAACAGTTGAAAAGTTTGGCCATATATATCACTTTTACATTAACTATTGGGAAACCCTTTAATTTCCAAATTCTTATTTTACACTTGTTATTTTAGCGGACTTAGCAATACAAGTTCTTTGTAAATTTCAACTGTCTGTCTATAACGGTTCAAGTTTGGCCATATATATATCAAAATAAACCAACTAATGGGACACCCTTTAATTTTTAATTTTAAATATTTATACTTATTATAACAGACATAGTAACGAACATTCTGTGCAACTTTCAAGTGTTTGTCTATAACGGTTCAAAAGATAGGACCATAAAGGTGAAATTAAGTCACCTATGGGGTCACCCTTTAATTTTTAAATTTATTTTTTAATTACTTTTTGTTATTGGGAGCTATAGTGATACGCACTTTTTTCTAATTTTAAATGGGTGACCTACAAATTTCATAATACACGTAAAAAACGTGTATGTTGTATGGGGACACCCTTTAATTTTGAAACTTTTAAACTGTTTTTAAAATGGGACCAATCTGTAGACATAACCTTTCTAATGGCGCAAAAATTTTTAAAATCGGTTCAGAAATGACCGAGTTCTGAAGGCACAAACATAAAAAAAAAGCAACATTCAGACGAATTGATAACCTCCTTCTTTTTTTGAAGTCGGTTAAAAAGAATGAAAATTAAAAAAAATATTTGTTTGTTCACCTAAACTGTTTCCCAAAGATAAAAAGTAACCCAATTGTTTTCGCTACAATGTCTGTCAGAGCCTTCTATCTCTGGAATTGTAATAGGTAGACTCTTGAAATTTTCACAGAAGGTGTATATCTGTGGCCGCTATAACAACAACTACTAAAACTTTAAGGGTGTTCCGAAAGAGACTTGTTTTTCACGTATATGTGTTTATTTCTTAATAAGTAAGAGGACTAAAGTTAAAATTTATATAAATAAATAGTGAGGAGATTTGCATGTATACGGTCTAAATTTTGAACCATAATAGTTAGTCTTTAAATTTTTACAGGAGGTGAATTACTGTGTTAGGACAGGGAGATATTTTTCACTTATATTGCCTTTTTTACCGCAATAGTTAGGCTCCTATTATTTTCATATAAAGCTATAACAATAATTACTAAAATATAATGAGTATTTCGATAGTGATGTAGTTTTCTCGAATATGACTGCGAGTATATTCAGAGTGTGTGAATTTATGGAAAAATATAAAAAATAAAAATAAAGGGTTTTGCGAGAGTGGCAAATATTTTCGAATAGTTGTAGCCTAATTTTTGAACCGGAACGGGTAGACACTTTACACCTACGCAAACTATGTACAAATTTGTCCCCTAGAACAAATAACAAAACCAAAAATTAAAGGGTGTTTCGATAATGACTCGATTTTACATATATAATCTTATATTGACACTTAAAATTTACACATATAATATTTAACAATATCTACAGTAACAACAAGAAACGAAAATAAATTTAATAATAATGAGGTGGTCCCTTAATGTCTCAAAGTTGCGGAATTTGCCTTTCTCTTCTTAACCTTGTAGGCAAACAATTGATATTTACACAGGATATTTAGTACTATGCTCTAGTAGAAAAAATAATTGAAAATTAAAGCATACCTCATAAGACGTAAAAAATTATAGACTTGAATTTTTAAAGTTGAACTGAACATAGTTCGAAACCATACTTGTGTGATTCTGGCTCGCATTTGGCTGATTTATTTTTATTAATTTCTTTTTATTTGGATAATACTTTTAATTACCTTTCCAATCGCACGCATAATACCTCATTCTACCTTAAAATTTACCATACCATACTTTACATACAAATTTAAAGGGGTCCGCACCTCCGAAACTAAGAGTACCGCCCAATTTGTGCTTGTGACATTTTTGTTTAAAATTAAATTTTTATATATACTTACATATATATCTTAAATTATAATTTGGAAATAATTTTTTATACAAAACAAAAACACAACTTGTCGTTTTTTCTGTAGTCAAAAAGTAGACAACACTTTAAAAAAATAAAATGAAAATAATCCAAAACAAAAAACAAAAAATGCCTCATCAGGCTTTGTCATGCAACTTTTTCAACCCCGCTTGCCTCCCAACCCCTCTTACTAACAAGAAAAAAGTTGCATGAAAAAGTTGCGGCGTTTATTGCAGCGTTTATTGGTCTAAGGGATAAGTAACTAATTTGCTGAAAGATCTTTTTGATGAACTACAGCGTTTAGACGTTTTGCATCGCCTCAATCAGTTCGGGCCGCATTCAGCTGATATATTTTTTCATTCTTTCTAGTGAGAAATCGTAAGTAAAGTCTTGTTTAGTAATTAGACACTGAACCAAATTTCGTAGTTAATATTAATGAAAAAAAAAAAATAGTAGAAACTTAACGACAAAAATAGTTAAATCAACTTAATTTTTATTCAAATCTATATACGATTTATTGATATAAACTAATTTTATTCATATAAACAGAATTTTATATTGTCAAAAACAGATTTCAATAAAGCTTGAAAAAACTTATAAAAAACCAAATAAATTTCTGTTAAATTAACAAAAAAAATTTGTTAAAACAGTAGTAAAACATGCGAAGAAAACAACCCATCAAATTAGTTAAATTTACATCCCTAAAAGAAGTTAATATGACTAATTTGGCCGTTGATTTGACAAATTTTTCGTTTATATTACTAAGTTTTTTATTTAATTTTATTTTTGAAGAAAATTGAATATATGAGCCGTTTTCTTTGAAAGTGGTGTAAGTCTATTTTGACAAAAAACTAGTTAATGATATAAATGAATACAATTTACTATGAACTTTTTATTTATAAACTTTTTTCAACAAAATCTGTTAAAATATTCATTGTTTTTATCATTATAAATTTTCGTAGTTAATGAAGCTACAAATATAATTACTTTGAAAATGGTGTAAGTCCACTATCCTCAAAGACATACTACTATTTAGTTCAAAATTTTACTACATAATTTCTTTAGTGATTTTTTAAATGCAACATTGTAAATGACATAAAAATTTTTATAGTTTTCCGGAATAACGCCTTTTCCCCGTTTATTATACAATATAATAAATACAAAACCCTTAGAAGATGCAATTCTAAGAAGGGCAAAAAATATCAATGGTGAAGAAGTAAATTGGTTGAAGATATGTTGGATAAGGGTTATGAAAAGCAAACCAATAAATGAAGTTTTATCGAACAATGTTTTTTAGAAAAATATTCTATAAAATTTCATTTAGTGAGAATGAGGAATTTTAATCACTTAATTCATAGCCCTCACGGGGAAAACCACACAACTTTAGAAATATAGTACTAACACATTTATATCATCATTCCAGACTCATCACATTTCATAAATTGACAGATGTATTTGATTTATTACCATACGAGTATATCCCTCCAACACATCATGACTATTTTCATGACTTGATCATAATGAAAAAGGTTAAAATATATTAATAACACTAGAGAACAGTTTTTTGACCAAACGCATTTGACACCTAATCTATATGTAAAATTGTCCGCTGAATCCAAATATGAAGTCAGAATGGTCAAAAGTAGAACAGTTTTCGAGATATTGCAAAATAACCGTTTTTTGTGTTTTTAAAAAAGATGAAGGCACTTAAAATAAAATATTTTCAAAAATGTCCGTCGGTTCGGACATTTCTTTCTTTCCGATGAAAGACAATAAAATTACTAAAATAACCATCGGTTGTTTGTTAAGATCGGTCATGAAATGACAAAGTAATGGTGGAAAAAACTTCAGATTCATGAAAAATTTGTTAATTTTTAGCAATTTCGCCCTTTTCAATCATTTTTTTTTAAACCAAACAATTAAAAATTTGTATGTATTTTTACATAGCGTATTAGTATATTTAAGTGGAAATATTTTGCGTCCAACATGATCCAGATTGGTGCAGAAGTGACAAAGCTACAGAAGATTAAGTGAATTTAGCCACTTTTCGCTATTTTTAAATCAAGTGCCCAAAGGAAAAACAAACATTTTAAATATTAAAAAATCGTAATTTTGCGAAAAAAAAAATTAAGAAAGCGTGAAATTTGATAACAAGAACGAAATGCGTAAGGCAAAACGGGCATTTATTTGCAAGAACAATCCAAACAAGTTTTGCTATGCTTGTGGAGTGTACAGTTTTGCACAGCCGTCAAATTTTTCAAACCAATTGCAAAAAGCATTTCGGATGTATTTCAAAGTCAATACGGAAAACATATTGAAATCTTGGACCCCGAATACTTTGTGTAATTCATGCAAAACTCGTTTAACTATGTGGATGTCGGGTGCAGAGTGAGTATGCGTTTTTTAATTTTGTTCTTAGAAAATATGTCTTCAGAATCTTAAGCTAATTTACTATACTGTAGTCGGTATTTGCCATTTGATGTTCCCGCCATTTGGCATGAACCCAAAAACCACGAAATCGACTGTTATTTTTGCTTAGCCAATGTAAAGCAAAATGGACGTCATAAGTCTGTTGAATATGCAGATGTTAACTCCTTTATAAAACCAATTCCTCATATGCCTGAAGCTCAATATCCCCTTTGTCCAAAGCGGAAGCATGACTCCGATTCATATGATTCAAGTGACGACAGTGATTTAAATGAAAATAAAGAAACAGTAATGCCCCTCACACAAGCTGAACTCAATGACTGGGTTAGAGATTTGGAGTTACCGAAGAAAAAGGCAGAGTTGTTAGCATCAAGAATGAAAGAACGTGGCTTTGTGACACCTGACGTGAGAATTTCGCATTACAGGAGCCGACATGAAAGTTTTTCTAGTTACTTTTCGAAAAAAGATGGTATTTGCTATTGCCATGATATTAATGGCTTGTTCAGTCAATTCGGGGAGACACACAATCCAGACGATTGGCGGTTATTTATTGACAGCAGCAAGTTAAGCTTAAAAGCTGTTCTGTTACACAAAGGTAATAAAAAGCCTTCAGTTCCAGTGGCACATGCTGTAAAGGTAAAAGAATCTTATGAGTCCATATCTCAAATGCTCGATCTTGTAAATTATGAAGTCCATAACTGGAAAATCTGTGCCGATTTAAAAGTTGTTGCCATGGTGACTGGTTTGCAACAAGGGTACACAAAATATTGTTGTTTTTTGTGCAAATGGGATAGCCGAGCGCATCAGGAACACTATTCCCGAAAAGATTGGCCGGATAGAACAAACGCTTGGTCAAGACAATGTCAAATATAAAGCTCTCGTGAAAAAGGAAAACATTATTTTGCCACCGTTACATATAAAACTTGGCTTAATCAAAAATTTTGTAAAATCTTTGGTAAAAAGAGGAAACAGTGTCGCATTTAAATACCTGAAAACCGTTTTTCCCAACTTGTCAGATGCCAAAATTAAAGAAGGGATTTTTGTGGGACCACAAATTACAAAGCTACTCAAGGATTCAAAATTTGATTCGATTTTGTCTGAAGATGAGTTAAAGGCATGGAGATCATTTGGTTTGGCTGTATCAGGCTTTTTGGGCAATTTCAGGGATCCAAACTATGAAGACATCATTCGTGATTTGCTAAAAAACTATGAGAAAATTGGTACGGTTTTTAAATCGTTTTTTCATTGAAGAATTTTACTTAACACTCATTTTTATATCTTATTTAAAAAGGAGTTAATATGTCTTTAAAAATACACCTTCTGCATTCGCACTTAAATTTCTTCCCAAATAACCTCGGCGATGAAAGTGACGAACATGGTGAGCGTTTTCACCAACAAATACAAGAAATGGAACGTCGGTACCAAGGGGTGTATGATGAGGTGATGCTGGGCGACTATTGTTGGTTCCTTGTGCGAGAGGCAGAAAATAATTACAATAGGCAAAGCAATTCAACAGTTCTAAGTCATTTTTAATATTTATTATTAATAATGCAATTTATACCTACATGCATTTTTTTAATTTTATAAAAATCTAAAAATGGGATAATTCAATTAATCTTCTATAACTCTGTGATTTTTGCACCGATCTGATTCTTATTGGACCCGTAATATTTGTATTGAAATAAATTAATCTCGTAAGTGATGAAACTAAAGAAAAAGTTATTGTTTGGTTTAAAAAAAAGAAGTTGAAAACAGCAAAATTTCAAAAAATCATTAAAATTTTCGTGAAGTTCAAGCTTTGGTCAACTGTAAAACTCTAAATTCTTAATCAATTTTTGCAAGCGTTCCGTGATTGTTTTGATAATTTTATTGTCTTTCAACGGCAAAAAAGACTTTCAAAATCCGCCAAGCTGTTTTGAAGGTACGTTCACTATAGTGACATAACCTTTTTAGAAAACGCAAAAAACGGTTATTACGCAATATCTCGAAAACTGTTCTACTTTTGACCATTTTGATTTCATATTCGGATTCAGTGAGCAATTTTACATACAGATCAAGTGTCAGATTCATTTGGTCACGACTTTGTTGAAATTTTGTGAAGTAGTGTAATACGAGTATAAATAATGTTGGTTAAATGGTAAATGTTGAAATAACCCCTTTTTATTTTGTTATTTCTTATTTATTTTTATTGTTGAAGTATGTATTTAATACAAATTTTATATACAGAAATCGGTTAGTTTCAATTGAGATGCCGTAGTTAATATTTTATAAATTACGTTGCACTAGAATAACGTACTACATATATCATTTATTTATATTTATTTATACATATATTTTTCAAACTATTCAAATGCAATACCTGAAATATCCCAATATTAAAAAAATACACTTACACCACTTTCAAAGAAAACGGCTCATATATAAATGAAAAAAGAGCTGTAAAATAGAAGAAATATCGTTAAATTTAAATTCATGAAAATTATTTGAATTGACATATAAAATAGACAATTTTTCAATTGTCGACAAATTACCTCAGATATGAAGACACCCTTTATTTTTTTACACTTATTATTACTGATACATATATAGATATATAGGTTAAACAATATCACCTAGGGGACACCCGTTAATGTAAAATTGTAAATTAAACATTGATTTTAAAGGACAGATTCTTTGTCAATTTCAAATGTCTGTCTAAAACGGTTCAAAAGTTTGGCCATGTGCATAAATTTACATCAACTATTGGGACACCCTTTAAAATTTTAAATATTTATTAATGTTATTATACGGGACATAGTAGTGGAGATTCTGTCTAATTTTCAAGTGTTTGTCTATAACGGTTCAAAAGATAGGTCTAGATAGGTAAAATTATATCAATTATGGGGACACCCTTTAGTTTCCAAATTTAAATTAAATACTTGATGTTATAAAGGACTTATATATACAGGTTCAACCGTTTCTCTGTTACGGTTCAAAAGTTTTGCAATATACATCAAATTACATCAACTATTGGGACACCCTTTAACTTCTAATTATAAATATTTAATTTCTGATTATAAATATTGGACATTCTGTCCAATTTTCAAGTGTTTGTCTACAATGGTTCAAATGGTTCATATATTTAAATTGACGTCAAATATGGGGACACCCTTTAATTTTTAAGTTTATTTTTTTTATTAATTTCTGTTATTGGCAGCTATAGTAATAATCAGTTTTTTAAAATTTTTAAAGGGTGCTCTTTACGGTTCATAATACACGTAAAAAACACGTAGGTTGGTTGGGGACACCCTTTAATTTTCAAAATTCTGAACTTCTTTTAAAATGGGACCAATCTGTAATCATTTCCTTTCTAATAAAAAAAATTTAAAATCGGTTCAGAAATGACTGAGTTCTGCGGGCACAAACATAAAAAAGCAACATTCAGACGAATAGATAACCTCCTTCTTTTTTTGAAGTCAGTTAAAAATGGTTATAAATTGCACAATCATAATAAATACTTATTTGTTGACTCTATTTATTTTATTCTATTATACAAAAATATTTTTTAATCCTTTAAAATGCAAACCTCTTAATATCTCAAAACAAGAAATATATTATGACTTATACCACTTTCATAATCAAGGGCTCAATTAACAATTTCTAAATGACATTTCATTTTTTTAACCATACTATAATATTTAATTTAACCATAATATTATAATGTTCAACACTAATATGGTTTAACTACAACCATATAATATAACCATAATATGTTGCTCTTAGTATATGGTTACCTCAACCATGTTTTTTCTTTGCGTGCACTGATCTGATGCAATTGGTTTACTATAATCTCGCCTTTAAAAAAAATTTATAAGAATTGTCTAAAAAGTGTTCAGTATCAAGGCTAACTATTTAAAATATTTTAAATCGTAATAAAAATTAAAATAGGCTCACATTAGAGCTGCGAACTGGGCACCCTCACATGATTTTGAAGAGAACAGAACGTTTTTTCAGGAAGAAAGTAGACCAAAACCCTTTAGTATCCAAATGAACTAAGAGAAGTCTCCCACGAAATGGTGAGGCTCGAAGTAGCTCGAAAGAAACCATTGCTTATAATGCGGCGATTGTTCCTTGGTATAACGCATATTCTCAAATCTATCGACTACTGGCATGTCGTTATATTTCAAGAAGAGATCAAAATATTGCATTTCTAAAACGGAGGGCTCAATAGAGTATGGGGAAACCTCTAAACGCGGTAAAAAGTCGTAACATAATTCTAGTAGTAAATTTTGGAAAACTATATCTAGTAAGAGAGTTGGAGTAATTTGTTTTATTGTGAACATAATGGTTGCGAATCAGTATCTGAATATATTAAATGGTCATTTAATTTCCAGGGTCAATAAATATAAAATTTATACTGATAGAAAGCCGAATTTAAAGGTTTATCACGATAATGACCCTAAAAATAAGGCTGTTCGGGTAAGGACCTGATTTTCTAAATCTGTGTAAGTAATGTTAACTCCTGCTCAGAATCCTAACTTGTTTATCCAGTTAAAAATTTGTATGCTTATCTGAAAAAAAAAACTTTGGTAAGGGGATGTTCTAAAAGCAAATATTAGTTTTTTTCACCAAAGGGTGTCTGCAAGCCGTGATTGATGCCAATGGCTGCCATCCAATTTACTGATTGCTTTACAATTCCATATTCATCACATTTTTTATATTCAGCCCAATTATAAATATTCCTGGGGAAATTATTCCCCTCACAACAATGTTTTGTTCCCGGGAAAAATCTCCCTTATTCTAATCTCCCTGGGAGTAGCAAAAAAAAAAAGAGTGAAAAATCGGAAACAGCAGTTTTTGCTTTTGACATTTTATTTCGAATTTAATAATAAATAGATTAGTCAAGTGCGAGTTAGACTCACACGTAGGGTTCCGTACTATGTTTAGTACAACTTTTAAAATTCAATTTGCCGCCCTTTAATTTTAAAATTAAAGTCATAATTGCATCACTGTTGGAACACCCTTTAAATTTTAGCAATTTTTGTTATAATGGCAATGGTAATACACTATCTATAAAAATATACACGCGCCTACCTATTGCGATTAAAAAAATAAGGTAATATACGTGAAAAATATGTCACTGATGGAACACCCTTTTGATATTAGTAATTGTTACAGCGGCCGAAGTACAACATCTTCTGTAAACATTTCAAGAGTCGGTTAACAAAATAAGGCTATTTACGTACAAATCATATCTCTGTAGGAACGCCCTCACGGCAATTCTCATTCTATAAATATATCAAGAGTCTATCTATTACTATTAAAAAAATAAGTTACTATACGTGAAAAACGTGTCACTGTCAGAACACCCTTTAATTTTTAGTAATTGTCATAACGACCATGGCAACACATCTTCCATACAAATTGGAAGAGTCTACCTATTACGGTTAAAAAAATTTTTCGTTATATATGCAAAAGACGTCACTGTCGGAAAACCCTTTAAAATTTTTATTGTTTTTATAGGGGTCATAGTAATACACCATTTGTGAAAATTTCAAGAGTCTATCTATTACGGTTAAAAAATTATTCGATGTTTATGCAAATCACGTCAATGTCGGCACACCCTTTAATTTTTATTATTTATTATATTGGTCATAGTAATACTCATCCTGTAAAAACCTCAATAGTCTACCTGTTATCGTTCAAAACTTAGGCCATATAAGTACATACATGCAAATCACGTCACTATCGGAACACCTTTTAATTTTTAGGTTTAATATTGTATAATTGCTTATAACGCGAACATAGATTAAATTACTGTCTGCAAATTTTAAGTGGTTGCCTCCTATAGCTCAAAAAATAAACACATAAAGGCAAATAACACGTCACTTTAGGAACACCCTTTAAGTTTTAGTATTTGTTGCTATAGTGGCTACAGTTACACACCTTCTGTGAAAATTTCAAGAGTCTACCTATTATAGTTCAAAACTTAGGTCTTATACATGCAAATCACACCACTATTGGAACACGCTTTAATTTTTAAGTTTATTTGTTAGACTTGTTTGTATAGCGTACTAAGTTTTTATTACTGCTTGTATATTTTTAGTGTATTCTTCCAACAGTTGAAGAAAAAAGCACATATTCGTAAATAACACCTCTCTATCGGAACACCCTATAAGTTTTAGTATTTGCTACTATAGTGGCCACAGCTATACACCTTCTGTGAAAATTTCAAGCATCTACCTATTGTGGTTCAAAACTTACGCCTTATACATGCAAATCATACCACTGTCGGAACACCCTTTAATTTTTATTTTTATTTTTTTATAGTTGTTTGTATAGTGAACTAAGCGTTCACGAAATAGGCACATATTCGTGAATAACACCTCTCTATCGGAACACCCTATAAGTTTTAGTATTTGTTGCTATAGCGGCAACAGCTTTACATCATCTGTGAAAATTTCAAGAGTCTACCTATTACAGTTCCAGAGATAAAAGGCGCTGACAGATGGACAGACATTGTAGCGAAAACAATAGGGTTACGTTTTTACACTTTGCGTACGGAACCCTAAAAAACAGGTAAGAGTTGTTATATTCGGCCATACCAAATCGAAAATTATTGTAAAAACTTTTTCGAAAATTATTTGTAAAATTTTATTAAAATTTTGTTTTGTAAAAATATCAACAATTTATTGTAAAATTTTTATTGAAAACTTTTTGTAAAAATTATATCGAAAGTTTTTTGTAAAAATGATTGCGTTAGTATAATCATACCAAACCACTTTGGGATCCCAAATGTGCCTATTGACTGCTTTTGCTTTTTAATACTTACATTTCCGCGCTAACTCCCTTTCAAATATATAAGGAAAAAAACTCCCCCAAAACAGTAATTTATTTTCCCCTTTTTAACCGACTTCAAGAAAGAAGGGGGTTATTAATTCGTCTGAATGTTTCTTTTTTTATGTTGTGCCCGCAGAACTCAGCCATTTCTAAACCGATTTTAAAAATTATTAATTATTTGAAAGGTTATGCTTACAGATTGGTCCCGTTATAAAAACAGTTCATTATTTTAAAAATTAAAGGGTGTCCCCATACAACATACATGTTTTTTTTTTCGTATATTAAGAACCGTAAAGGGCACCAATTTAAAATTTTAAAAAATTGCGTATCACTGTAGCTCCCACCAACAAGAATTAATAAAAAAAATAAACTTAAAATTTAAAAGGTGTACCCATAGGTGCCGTAATTTGACCTTTATGGGCGTATCTTTTAAACCGTTAAAGACAAAACCTTGAAAGTTTGACAGAATGTCGATTACTATGACCGTTATAATAAAAAGTATAAATATTCAAAATTATAAATTAAAGGGTACTCCAATAGTTCATTTAATTTGATGTGAATGGCCATACTTTTGAACAGTTATGCACCGACCGTTGTAATTTATAAAGTCCGCTATAACAAAAAGTATAAAATTTGAATTTGGAAATAAAAGGGTGTCCCAATAGTTAATGTAATTTTATGTATGTGGGCAAATTTTATAACCGTGATAGACAGACAGCTGAAATTTACAAGGAACCTGTATTGCTAAGTGCGCTATAACAGATATATAATTTGAATTTAGAAATTAACGGGTGTCCCCATAATTGATATAATTTGATCTATATGGTCCTACCGTTATAGAAAAACACTTGAAAATTAGACAACACTTCCACTACTTTGTCTGGTATATTAACAAGTATAAATATTTAGAATTTTGAATTAAAGGGTGTCCCAATAGTTCTGTAATTTGCTGTATATGGGTAAACTTTTGATCCGTTATAGACAGTTGGAATTTACAAAAAATCTTTGTGGCTAAGTCCTCTATAAAAATAGATCTTTCTTTAATTTAAAATTGTAAATTAAAGGGTGTTCCAATAGGTGATGTTATTTGATGTATGTTGCCCTATCTTTGAAATAGTTAAAGACAGACATTTGATATTTATACAGAACGTATATTACTGTGTCCGCTATAGCAAAAAGTATAAAGTTGGAAATTAAAGGGTGTACCTAAAGTTAATGATATTTGATCTATATGAACTTATCTTTTGCACGCTTATAGATAAACATTTGAAATTTTAACAAAGCTAATATCTCTATGTCCACAATAAAAAGTACAAAGACTTAAAGGGTGTCCTCATAGCTGACGTTATTTGACTTATATGGCCTAGTTTTTTGAGCCGTTATAGATAGAGACTTGATATTTACACAGAGCGTGTATTATTATGTCCGCTATAAGAATTATAAAATTGGAAATGAAAGGGTGTCCCTATAGTTAATGAAAAAGGATGTATGTCTTATCTTTTAAGCCGTTTTAGATAGACAATTAAAATTTACACATAATGTGTATTACTATGGTCGCTATAACAGCTATAAAAATCTAAAATTAAATGGTGTCCCCATAAAAGACGGATGTTGGTGAAAATAGCTTAACATTGGAACAGTAATAGTAATTTCACATAGTCTCTACTTCTTTTTCTGCAAACTTTGGCACATTTTGTTTATCTTTTATTTGGCTTATATATAGTTCTTAAAGATTACTTCTTAAATTTTTAGTTTAGAACTGGTACCCAACTATAAGTGAGTGAAGATAAATATGTCGAGCTAAATATGTTTCGACGTAACGACTTACGTAATTACATATTTATAAATACGTTTTTAGTATTTGTGACATATTTGCAAATATGTTTTCGTATTTGGGACATATTTGTAAATATCTTTTCATATTTGTGACATATTTGTAAATTTTTAATATCTTTGAAATATTCTCACATATACGTGGTGTTCGTCTGATGAATTTTTGCAAATTGTGAACAAACTAAGATAGATGACGGGATGGGACATACACTATTTTAAAGCTAATGAATCACAGATTTGTAATCCATTTAGACATTTTAAGAAAAATGCTTTGGACATCAAAAAAAATTCTTTAAAATAATTCTCACATATAAGTGGTGTTTCCCTGAGGGATTTTTGCAAATTGTGGACAAACTAAAATAGATTACGGGATGGGACATACACTATTTTAAAGCTAATGAATCACAGATTTGTAATCCATTTAGACATTTAAAAAAAACTTCTATTTTGTTGTTGTTTTTTTTTTTATATATAAAACTTTATTAAAAACAAGTTAACAATTATTTTGTAAATTAAATTTATATTTGTACTTTTTTTCTATATTGAAACCCTAAATGTTTTTAAATTGACACAAGTAACATTTAAATAAGTCATTTTCTGATATGTTATAGTGTTATAGTGTTTTTTAGTTTAGACAGTAAGCATCGACTCCTCTTTTACATTCGAAACATCTAATTTTCGAAATATCTCCTCCAACACAGTGCAGACAATCTATATCTGAATTTCCATACAATATTAAATCATTTTTTATTTCCAATCGGTATTTGTTGGGACATATGATTTTCTTTTAGTTTGTCCACAATTTGCAAAAATCCCTCAGAGAAACACCACTTATATGTGAGAATATTTTTAAGGAATTTTTTGGATATCCAAAACATTTTCCTTAAAATGTCTAAATGGATTACAAATCTGTGATTCATTAGCTTTAAAATAGTGTATGTCCCATCCCGTAATCTATCTTAGTTTGTTCACAAATTGCAAAAATCCATCAGACGAACACCACGTATATGTGAGAATAATTCAAAGATATTTAAAATTTACAAATATGTCACAAATATGAAAAGATATTTACAAATATGTCCCAAATACGAAAACATATTTGCAAATATGTCACAAATACTAAAAACGTATTTATAAATATGTAATTACGTAAGTCGTTACGTCGAAACATATTTAGCTCGACATATTTATCTTCACTCACTTCCCAACTATCTGTTTTAAAGTCGGTTTTTTTTGCAAGAATTATTAATATTCATAATACATTCTTTTTTCCATCCAAAAATGTTATCCAAAAGGGAAAAAATTAGCGTTACGTTTAAATTTATAACAGCAGGAATGGGAGAAGGGAAAAATTTCCCGGGGAATTGTTATTCATAATTGGCTGTTTATCTTAGTATGTAAAAACTTTTTCTTGACAACACAGTTCCGGAAGGTTTTCTGTTTTTAATCTTGTTTTTTATCTTTATTTTTTCTAGGTTTTCTTTTTTGATGTTATTTGTAAGTTACCATGTAAAGGGTGTTTTTTCTAGAGGTATAGAACTTTAAGTTGGCATTACTTTTCAAGATGGCGACCGATTTAACAGCTGTCAAGTGATTTATTCTCAGTTTGGTTTGGCAATTCATCATGAATAGACTCACGCCTGAACAACGCTTGCAAATAGTTCAATATAGATTTATTGAAAGACACGTTTGGTGACCGCCTAATTTCACGTTTTGGACCTGTGAATTGGCCTCCAAGATCTTGTGATTTAACACCGCTAGACTACTTTCTGTGGGGCTATGTAAAGTCATTGGTCTATGCGGATAAGCCACAAACGCATGACCATTTGGAAAACAACATTCGCCGTGTTATTGCCGATATACGGCCACAAATGTTGGAAAGTCATCGAAAATTGGACGTCCAGATTGGTCTACATCCACGCCAGCCGTGGCGGTCATATGCCAGAAATCATATTTAAAATGTAATGTCACAAGATTATCTTTCGGATAAATAAAATTCATGTCAATCGAATAATCCATCTTTGTTTTATTGCAACTTAAAGTTCTATATCTCTATAAAAAACATCCTTTATATTAAATTAATTAATTAAAAAAATTAGTAAAAATAAAAAAGGAAACAATATTTTATATTATAAAAGTCAAAATAATTTTTTTTTTACTATTTTTTACATGTCCTTGACAGACTGTATGTACATTAAATAGCCGGACAATGCCTTAGCTGCAAACTTGTAAGGCACCAAAATAAGATTCTGAGAATGATTTCAGCCTTTATTGGCCGAACACCAATCCCTAATTGTTGATTCAATTATTTTCGAAGGTGGAATAAATATTATTTTGACGGTTTTAGAGATACAGCAGTGTTTTAGACGAATAGATTGCAATTACACACAACATGAAATAAGAGCGCTTGTTACTAGAAAAAAATTTATATCAAACTTTTCGAACTTGTAGTTTTCCATTATTGGAATGTCTTCAGAACGTTTGCTAAATTAATTTTAGATATTTTATATTTAATTGTATAAAAAAATAATTTGATTTATTAAATTTATTGCCAAAAAGTGTATTAGTTATAATAATTCTTAAAAAGAAAAGTAGCTACACTAAATTTAATTAATATTTACATTTTTAATATATAAAATTTTTACATCCTAATAATTTATTTTAATTAGTCTAGTAATTAATAAAAGTAAGCAACAATAAGTTTTTATTATTTTTTTTTAAATATTTTACATATTTAATTAATAAAACAGAAGTATTTTAATGAACAGATTAGAACTACGCCTGCGTAACAATAAAAACATCTCCATTGCTATTTACCACCTCGTGCATTGTTACCGTTTGTGTGGCCGATGCAGAATCACCATCATTTTGTTCATTCGATAGATTTAAGTCTTGGCCCGAGGAGTTACCCGATGTAGTAGTGCCGTTGTTAGTGACACCACCATGACCGGTAATTTGTACGTGTTCGTGCAAGTCCTCGACGTCAAAGAAGAGATTATTACATTCACCACACTTAAATTGGGGTACATTTAACGTTTGCGGGTGTTTACGCTCAGCATGGGCCTTGAGAGTAGCAGCACTTGAAAAGTGTTTACGACAATTCTCTATGGCACAGGCATAGGAGCGTTGTTGATGAATGTGGCGATGCCGATAGAGTATGGCCTTTGACTTAAAGGTCTTGCCACAAATGTGACAAGTGGGTATTTTTGCAGCGGATTGATGGGTCTTCATATGCATGCGAAGCATACCAGGACCCTTAAAGGTCTTGTGACAAATTTCACACTGTGGCTGTTTTTTACAATTTGCTCGTATCCAGTTGGAGTGGGAGTGCATGTGATTGTGCAGACCTTTGAACTGTTTAAATTCTTGTTGACAAAGATTGCATTTGTAGCGCCCGGTGCCCAAAACGGATGTTTGTTGGTTGATAAATTCGGCTATAATTTTTGAATCGATTTCAGTGTCATCATCCAGAGCGGCAGCAGCAGCAATAGAAGAAGCCGTTGCTTGAAGAAGACGAGATGATGCTAGGGATTTGTTGGCAGGTTGGTTATTTGCACGTCGTGATTTTTTCGTAGGTGTTGTGGTCGATGACAGCGTAGACGTTGTCGTCGTCGTCATTGCAGTATTGCCAGACTTGTGTATTGTTTCACTTTGCATATCGCCTTCATTGCCATCTGATATAATTCCACCACCACAGGCCGCATGCAGTACGGCATTAACTTCAGCCTCTTCTAGGGCATCGACATCATCTTCATCTGGACCACACTGTTCTACAATTGTATATTGAGCCAAAGCATTGTCATTCATGTCCTGTTGATGCTGGCACAATTCATCATCTTCGTCTACTCTGGCAAGCATTTGGTGGTGTTGTTCTAGGTGGTCATCGGTTATAAACTCGGAACCGCTTGATGTCTCCAACAGTATAGCACCCGTATTGTCATCATCTAGCATTTCCTCTTCCATATGGATTTCCTCAATAATATCGTCATGATCGCGATCTTCATCGGGTTCGTCTTCATCGACGACTTCGTGGACCACAGTGACATCTTGCAGTATTAATTGCTGATGGTGAGAGTGGTGGTGATGTTGTTGCTGCTGCGATGTGCTCACAGTTATGTCATCCAAATACTCCAAATCTTCATTTTGTTGCAATAGCTGATGATGATGATGATGATGATGCTGGCCATGATGAACTTGCATTTGCTCCTCCTCCACCACTATAGTCTCACAAATTTGCTCCCTTTGATTATCGTTGACAGGCTGATCATCGACATCATCATCGTCGATCAAATGCTGTTCAGTTTGTTCCATTAAAGTTTCATCATCCACCATCGTTATGTGTTCGTCATCGAGTATGGTGGTTGTTGCATTCGAATTACCTGAACCTCCAACCGAACGATGTGGCACAATATGCACCAGTTGCAGTATTTGTTGTCCATTCGGTTGTTGTATCAATTGCAGCGTCTGTCCACTTGTTGTTTGTATTAATTGAGGAGCAAATTGTGTTTGGTGTTGTGGCGCAGGTGGTGGTGGCGGTGCTGTCGGCTGCGGATTAATTATATGCGCTAGTTGGGGTTGTCCATTGCTATTGGTGGTTAGGATTTGTGTGGTAGTTATGATTTGACCATTTGGTAACACTAATTGTTGTGGAAGGGAGGTGGTAGTGTTGGTATGTGGTATTATAGAGTTGGTGGTCGAGGAGGAAGTAGATGACATGGGTAATAAGGGTGGGGAATTAATTGGAGTTTGTGTAGATTGTAGACGAGAATTTTGAATGGTAATAGCGTCAGATAATATTTGCTGTTGAAGAATGTGCGGATTTTGTTGTGGCTGTAAGTTTTGTAACTGATGTTGTTGCTGCTGTTGTACAATAATTGTCTGCTGCTGCTGCTGTTGTTGTTGTTGCTTCTTAAGCATGTTTTGTTGTTTTTGTTTATTTAAAGCTAACGACTTCTTTTTGTTTTGCAATGCAATTTGCTGTTGTTGTTGCTGCTGCTGCTGCTGCTGTTGCTGCTGTTGAATAAGTAACTGCTGTTGTTTTTCTTCCTGCTCTTTTTGCTGTTGCAGCTGTTGTTGTTTCAATTGTTTTTGTAGAAGCTTCTGTTGCTTTTTCTGCTGCTGTTCCTGCTGTTGTTGCATTAATAACTGTTGCTGCTGTTGCAGCGCTAGTAATTTAGCCTGACTTTGCTGCAATTTCAAACCTTGCGCTTCGTCCAAAACAACCCTTGTGCTAGTTTGATGCATTTTTATATCTGTTTGCTGTGGTGCAGAAGCCGGAGGATCTTCAATTACTACTCGAACCGTTAAAGACTTGATGTATTCTCTCAACTCTCTATCGCTGCGTTCGACCTGCATCTTAAAGGCATGACAGCGCGATACAGCATGTACACATTGAACACAGATTTTATCAGGCCATCCCTCGGTGGGCTCAACACATACACTTGCACATTCCATTAGCATTTCGGCAACTTTTTCACTGAAAAGAGGCCTCATATCCTTACGCTCACAAATGCAAACTCGGCATATTTTATCCAATTCTAAAACTTTTTTGCGCTCCATGATTGTAATTTCTTTAAGTTCGAAATCTTAAAATCTCTAAAATTGGTAAAATAGTATGGAATATTGTAATAAAAATGTTTTAATATCTGTCACACAATTACTGAGGTTAGAAAATGCTTTGGTAATATTTGAATTGCTTTTAAAATAAAAATAACTAAATTATAATAACGGTAAATAGCGCTCCTTTTTACAATCTTTTCATGCATCTGCAACAAAGACCAATATTTAACTACTTTAGTAATGGTTTGGGAGGTGGAGACTGCCGCAGGACGCCCACCACTCGTTTTCATGAACAGGTCGTAATAGTAAATCTCCAAATCTATTGTGAAAATATTTTGAACGATACTTTTTTACCATGCGCACAGACACAACTCGTTAGAAATCATTTGACTTTTCAACCAGATTTAACACCATTCCATTAAAGCGTTTCCATTTTTTACTTCTTCAAAGCAACCGCAACCATACATATTTCTTAAACTTATCCACAATAGATTTTTCTACATGGTCCATTTTGGAGGCCAAAGTATTAACTAATAATGGCCAAATTCATAAAAAATAAAACTGGAGTGGCCTACACTCAACTTTACCATACCAAATGGAAATAGATATTTTTATGGATATATTACATAAGGAATAAAAGTTCCCCCCGGGGGTTCCAATTGTCATTGCAGTACATTCTTAAATGCCTTGACGCGGTTCACTCGGGGAAAATAGGGGCACCAGACGCTAGGGTTCCTAGAACCTAAATCTGGAAGAAAAGGACTGTGTGTTAAAACATACGGGTTCTCTTCGAAGCCCGACCAGTGCCCAAAGGACTGGTACCACGGGAATCGGTAGCCCCACAGACAGCCTATCCTCTCTGTGACCGGTTGTTGGTGAGGTCCCCTTCGGGGGTACACGTGGTGGTTGTGGTTTAAGATCGATTTATGTAGGTATGGTGCATGGTCGATCAAGTGTGCTGTTGCACTCTCAACAGACGGAGTTTGGATAGTCTCCAAACCCCTAAGCAAGAGCCTATATTATGGATCTAGGCTTGCCTTGGATAAGGCTTGCCATATTATATAAATTGCTACTCACTGCGACTGTATCACACACAAATTGCGATTGGTGGCAGTCGTAAAGTGTTGTTATACTACACAATGGGGGCACTAATCTACGTTTTAGTTTCACTCGATGGTAAGACCATCGTCGGGTGAGGGCCTACACGGCCAAGTACTGACGTAAATCTGTATCACGAATAAGGAATAAAAGTTCAAAGTATATTAGAATGGAAATATTATGCCGATTATTCCCAAAATTTATACAGCTCTTTATCTCCATAAACCAAAGGTACATACTAAATTTCGTTGTAATATGTCATACGGTATGACCTGTAGAGCGTTCACAAAATTTGGGGGTAAGGAAAGAAATCCACACCAAATTTTATAGTGCTTCAGTTATGGTTTCTATATTTTCTTTATATAAAGGTACCCATCCCTGGATAAAATTCTAAATTTTATATAAAACTATTGTAGAGTGTTTAAAATATCCCGCTTTCGAAAATAGAAGGTGCTGTCAACTTTGCAATACCTTTAAATCGGTTAAATTTGTATACTTTCATTTATTTTTCGCCATTTTCTCTTGAAAATAATATATTTTTGCGGAAGAAAAGTATCCTATATTTGACCCAAGATACTAAGATAACTAATCAAAAATTTTATTAAAATTCATCCAGTAGTTTCTACGTGATGCGAACACAGAAAGACTCAATATTCCGATTCGAAGAACATCATCGAAAAAGGAAATAATAAAAATAAAGATTGCCCTGGTAGAGCTACAAGCGAAAATTCTTCAGATTAGGTATTACAAAAACACTACAATAACTCAAAATATATTTTTAATATATTTGTCAAAATTTGCTGCTTAATAACTTATGAATACTACCATTTCAGAAAACGATCTATATCAATTCTGAATTGTCCTTTTATGCTATATTATTTGATAAAGGGTCGCTATATGGTGCCACGAATAGTTTAGTTGTTAACAGTAAAAAACTTTGTCTATTTGTTTATCTCCCGTACAGCTTTTTTAAATCTATATTGGAAACAAATCTAGTTTACGGACGCATCATAAAAAAAGAGTATCCTATAGTGTGTAAAATTTAATTTTAAGCAAAAAATGTAAAATGAAAATTTTGACGGCGATGCTTAGTTTGGGAGTTAGGTTAGGTTAAGCAGGTAACTTATAGAGGAGGAGAAGAAATCAATCAGAAAAAGAGAAGTGGAAGAAAAGTAGCTCACTTGGGTCCATTATGTTGGTCCCTTTGTGATACCTGCAGATAAGAGGAGGAATAGAAAGATAATATAGAGAACAACGATTAGGGTCATTATAGACTAAGGAAGAAACTTAGAGACAGAAGTGGGTAGACGATCATAGACGGAAAAGGTGTTAGCTATGTTAGCTGTGAAGTCTCTATTGGACATGACATACATTGATGAGCAACTATGTCACTCCAGTTGGAAGAGGGTTAGAAAACCAACCACAGGTCCTTAAAAAGGAATTAATCCTGATTGGTTCCAGAGATGAAACACAAGAAAGGCTTTCAAAACATCGTCGTCCCAAGTGTTGTAGGCGACAGTGTTCTAATGCAGGGCAACGACAGAGAAGGTGTTCAACCGTTTCCTCCTCTTCTTCATCCTGGCAACTTCTGCAGAAGTCATTATAAGGGATACCCATCCTGCTTGCATGGGTTCCAAATAAGCAATGACCAGTGACTATTGCTATTAAGTCGCGTATCTGCATTTTCTGCAGCCGAAATAGCGAGACCGTTTTCTTTTGGTCCAGCGAGGGCCAGATCGTCCTTGCAAACGAGCAAGTCGACTCATTGTACCATCTGACCTGAGCTATATCGTGAAGGGCAAAGTTAATGCGGTGTAAACAGGCTGAGAGGGGAATCATACAATAGATGTTTCGGAGTTACGCACCCCCAAAATATCTATGTATAGTTTGGTATATCTCGACTATTTTATGACAGAATGAGTCAATATGGTCACCATTGGAAGGGTAATTAAAAGTTCTATCCAAATAAATTAAAATTATTGATATTTATTTATTTATTTATTTATTTATTTATTTATTTATTTATTTATAAGAAATTAGCTTACAATTTAAATTATACGCTAATTATTTCAAACATCAATAATAAAAATCAAGTAAGCACAAAAAAAAACATTTTTTCAATAATTTGTATTCGAAATTATTAATTCCTCATCATCATCTTCAGCCGCAAGTAAACTTCTTACTTCATATAAATTATTTAAATTCAAAGCTTGGAAGATTAAGATTCTTTCTCATCTATGGAATAACTAACAGCGGCTTCGCTGACTAAAGATTTTGTGAATAGCGCAAGGATTTTCTCCTCTATGGAATAAAAAACACAGGCTTCGCTAAAGATTTTATGCATAACCGGCCTTCTGCCGGGCGCAATGATTTTTCTCCTCTATGGAATAACAAACACCGGCTTTGCTAACTAAAGATTTTCTGCATAGCCGGGCTTCGGTTGGCCGCAAGTATTTTTTTAATTTTTTGCTTAAAATTAAATTTTTAACACAATAGATCACATTTTTTTAGTTTGTATGATGTGTCCGTAAACTAGATTTAAGCCCTGTATTGATTTAAGTCACAGTCACCTAATTAGGTTCTATAAGAGTAAGGCTTTATTTTTAGTTCAACAAAAAATTATGAGTTAGTATCGTTTTGGAAACTGCAATATTTTTGCTAAAGTTTGTTTACATTTTTATCCAAATATAAACATAAAATAGTACTTTTTAAGCAACTCTGCAAAAAGTTAATAAAAACAAAGTTTGTTTTCTTCTCGCCGATTACTTAGAAAATAAAACTCTAAAATATACAAAAAAAAAAAGAGATAGAATGATATACACGACATATCACGAACCTCTAGTTTTATCTCATATCGAATTCAGTGGAAAATAAAATTTAAAAATAGATGAAAGATAAAACACAGCAATTTTAACAGAAGTTAAAATAAAAACGCCAACTAACACACAAGTAAAAACAAACGAAACTAAAATTCCGGATTTGGTAATACAGGGATAAAAATGCACAAATATAAGAGAGAAAGCAAAAAACAAAAATGCCTCACAAAAAAATGTGAAAATTTCGAACCAAAGCATTTTCTGGCGATAGCAACTTTAAAGGAAGAAATAGTTCAAATCTTCGACTTACCTGTACAATTATGTAAATAAGGCGCTTAAATTATAAATTTTTTAAATTACTTCCAGTATTTTCAGTAAATTTTCTCATTTATTTAACACTGTTTTTCTACGTGGATCACCTATGCAATATATTGGTTCTTACATTGTTTTATAAAAAAAAATTTTTTTGAATTTATTGTTTTTAGTTTTTCAAAACAATAACAAACTCATAAACCGTTAGAAGAGTTTGCAAAAACACACTTTTTTATTATTTACATGAACGAAATAACTAGATTTATTCCTTAAAGTTTTAAGGAATTTTGTTGTGGAAAAATGAAATTGAAGCTAGTGAATCAAAAATTTGGTTTTTACACACGCACGACTTTTTGTCTTCTTCTGACGTCGGCAAAACACAATGGCTGCCAGCAAAATGAAAACGAAGTCGTTTCGTTTTCAGAAAGCCAAATAAAAGGGAAAAACGAAATATACCCTAGCATTAGAGGTAACGCTATCTTTTTTACTCTCACGTAAATAAGTTGAATTAAAAAGAGCTGAAGAATCTATGTGACGGCAAACAGCTGGTCTAGCAATAAGGCTGCCAGACAAATTTTCAATGCACCAAACTGCAACACAAATTTTTATTGTTTATTTTAATTACTTACCTTTTCAATAGTTTCATTTGGTCAAAAATATATAATCTAAAATAAAATATTCTTTACTGTATATATCTCTTTTTCTTTTAATGAATATTGTTTTAGCTTTTCGACTTTCAAACACACTCGCACACAGCCACACAGTTTACAACATATTTTGATATGTGCCTACGAAGGAAATTTTTATTTTTAACTTTTTTTTTCAGATTTCTTTTAGAATTTAGGTCCAACTATTAATATGGCTTATTATTAATTAATCTTTACTTAAAATTTAATTTTACATTTTTGTTTGTTTTTAATTATTGATCGAAATTTCCGTTTACCAACTCAATGTTTATCAAGAACCGTGTAACAAAACTGAGCTCGTGTTTGGCTACCTTTTCTCTTTTCTTCCTATAAGTTCTAGTAAGAGAATAGTGGGTTTGTTAATTGCTATAGGTATGACAGAGTAGGCACTATATAAACGGTTTCCTAGAAATGTCTTATAAGAAATTAGACATATACCGATAATAATGCCAGATTGTGGAAAACTTTTTGCTGGGGTACAAATAGTCTTAATGAATTCAAACGAAACCGTAGTGAGCTCTTCTTGATGCCCTAGTTCCTGCAGTCGTCAGCTCACGTCCACGGAGCCGAGAGCATTGGTAGTTGTATAAATTTTATTAATGTCTTTGTTTTTCTTATGGCAATTTTAGTTTTATCACGTGAAACTCCAGAGTATCGTACTTTTTGGTTGATAATCAGAACCCATTTTTAGAGTAAATTTTTTTTTTCAATTGCAATATTTATAAGACTGTGGAGCATTTTATTCTCATTTTTATTAAGGCTTCAATGCACTAGCGTACTCAGTAGCGTACTCAGATAGTGCGGATTAGAAGTGTATATCGGTATTCTATTGGTAGGGTGCTAATCTGGAGGTTATGTATTCGATTCCTACCAAAGACTATGGGTGTTTCATATTAACGAGTGAAGGTCTATGCTCGGTAAATTAAGTTAACATACAATTTGTAATTGTATTGCCTAACCTACACTCAACTTTACCATACCCAATTGAAACGGATATTTTTTTGGATATATCACATAAGGAATATATATATATTCTTTATATATTTTATGTAATATATTCAAAAAATATCCGTTTCAATTGGGTATGTTAAAGTTGAGTGTAGGTCACTCCAGTTTTATTATTTATTCAAAGTACAATCGAATCGAAAAATTAATCATTTTCGGTTTCGGGTGTTAAGTAAACTACCCCTTCCCGATGATACCCAAAATTTATACAGCTCTTCATCACCATAAACCAAAGGCACATACTGTATTTCATTTTGATATGTCATATGGTATGACTGTAGAGTGTTTACAAAATTTGGGAGTAAGTAAACTACCCCTTGCCTCTTCCCGATTATGACCAACATTTACACAACTCTTCACCTACATATACCAAAGGCACATACTAAATTTCGTTTCAATATCTCATACGGTATGACCTGTAAAGCGTTAAAAAAATTTGGGGGTAAGGAAACTACTTCCCAACAGCTGTTCATCTCCATATACCAAATGCACATACTAAATTTCATTTTGATATGTCAAACGGTATGACCTGTACAAACTCTAAAAAAAAATGTGGCATACACACCCACCCACCCACAGACATCATCGCGAAAATAGCCAGGGAACCTCAAAACGTATAAATCCGTCGAAATTCCGACCTCGATTTTTTTCATGATTACTATACTTTACCTTATACTACGTATGGTAAAGTAAAAAAAGAAAGTATGTGTGCGACACACTTTTTAATAAGTTGTACAAATTAATAGATTAGGTTAGATTAGGTAAGCAGCTATGTGCCTAGCTCATTTGGGTACACGTGTTGGTCCCTTTGTGTTACCTGCAAAAGGAGGAAAAAGATAGAGAGGTGATAGTATATAAATATAAGGAGGAAGTAAAAAGATGCAAAGATACATTGCATTAATTTAATTCTATAAACAATTTTGTATTATGTTCGGCCACAACATTAAACATATAATAAAACAGCACTAAGCAACACAAACATTAAAAAAAATATATGCGAATAGGCTACGTATAAATGTGGTATGTGATACCTCAGCCAGCTTGCCGCTTTTTTGATAGCAGATATTTCTGCTTGTAGAACATTACAGTCATCTTTGAGTCTGAAAAACATCTTGATTCCAAACTCCTCTATATAGACCCCGCCCCCAACCATCACACACCTTTTGGAGCCATCCGTGAAAACAGAGTGAACCAGGTGTAGGTGAGTAACCCTCTGTCAGATCGAATTTTCGCATGAAGAAAGGTCTCGGGGTACAGAAGTCTATAAGTCCAGGATTAACATTCCTAGAATACTTGTTCGTTGCCCGCAGGCAGAGAGGGGAATACCTCAATAGACCCCATGGTCTATGGTTCCATGCATCTGTGACATTTAGTCTAACAATTTGATGATCTTTTGAAAAAAAAATCATAATTTTCCATAATATCAGAATTGTAAAATCTACAACACCCATTTGCAGCGATTTTTGAGTAGGCCACAATTCTGTTAAATTTTTTGTCACTAAATTATAAGATTGTGTAGAATAGTGAATCCTGACCCGTTTGACAAGGTAATATTTCTGGAAAAAATTTGTAATTTTGTTTTTATTTATTTATTAAAAAAAAAATTACAAAATACAGAAATTAATGTTTTGGGCTACTAGGCCATTACGTATTATATGATTCGTTTAAATTTTATTGGCGGATCCAAGAATACTTTTTATTTTTTTTCTGTTATTGCAGTCTCATTTGTGACACTTCTGTGGCAATATTTTAAAATGTGGTTAATAGCGAGTATCTATGAGCAAGCTAGTATGTATTCTCTAGGCAGTGTTTCTTCAAGCTAGTATGTATTCTATGAGCAACCTAGTATGTATTCTCTAGGCAGTATTCCTTCGAATGGAAATACTGCGTATTCCATTCGAAAAAAAAAAACATTTTCGAAACACAATGTAGAAATCATAGAAGTATGAATGACTTTTCCTTAGAATCCTAACACGCAGTAACCCCATTGAGGGTGTTTATAGTAAGAAGCTCGCGATGTACTGGGATTATTAGATCTTAAAAAGCTGGCTGATATGCTCCATTGTTTTTCATATTGCTTTAGTTGAACATTTACGTTGATATACATAGTATATACATTATTTGTGATGGTAATTCTATAATTATGTAAAGAAGTTTATTAAATATTGAGTCGAATAAGCTTTCCTAAACAAAAGTTAATACAATATTGTTTTAGTAAGCTTATTCTACAATTGCAAAGATAAGCTTATAATAATCAAGCACATATAATATTTTCACAAGGGTTCCGTTTTGATTTTTCTACAATTGTTAGGATAGCATTATTTCGGCTGCAGAAAATGCAGATACGTGACTTAATAGCAACAGTCACTGGTCATTGCTTATTTGGAACCCATGCAAGCAGGATGGGTATCCCTTATAATGACTTCCGCAGAAGTTGCCAGGATGAAGAAGAGGAGGAAACGGTTGAACACCTTCTCTGTCATTGCCCTGCATTAGAACACTGTCGCCTACAATACTTGGGACGACGATGTTTTGAAAGCCTTTCGTGTGTTTTATCTCTGGAACCAATCAGGATTAACTCCTTTTTAAGGAACTGTGGTTGGTTTTCTAACCCTCTTCCAACTGAAGTGACATAGTTGCTCATCAAGATATGTCACGTCCAATAGTCCCTTCACGGCTAACACCTTCCCCGTATATGACCTTCTACCCACTTCTTTCTCTAATTTCTCAGTCTATAATGATCTTTGTTTTCTATCTTCTCTGTCTATCCCTCCTCTTATCTGCAGGTATCACAAAGGGACCAACATAATGGACCCAAGTGAGCTATTTTATTCCACTTCTCTTTCTCCTCCTCTATACAAGCTGAATGCTTAACCTAACCTAACCTAGGATAGCATTTTTCAATATATTCTAAAGCCTTTTTCAAGCTTAAGGTTTATGTAGCTAAGCTTTTTATAATATTTTTCTCAAGTCATTTGCTTTCTTGGTTATTTTCTTATAGTGCGTTTCCATTATAAGCAAATCAAGTTGTTTTGAGCAAAACATGTCGAAGTGTTTCCACTATCTCGTAAGTGTTTTCATGTTCGAATTTTCGTAACTATTTTGAGGTTTATGTTGTTTAAAAAAATCTTATTACAAAAAATGTATTATTTGAAACTTAAATAAAATAAACTGTAAAATTGAGTTTTTGTTTAATTAAATATATGTATCAAGGTATATTTATTTTACTAGGTAGTGGCGTCCCTACAACAAATGCAACAATGCAAGAACAACATGGCATTTTATTGTTGCTTTGTAGTTCGGAATGTCAAAAAAGGCCTGTATGTGTTTTATTGCCTTCTCAGTTCTGAACTATAAAATTTCTGAACACATACAACTTTTGACATGTCGAACTACTAAATCAGCTGGGCGGACGACACTACCTAGTAAGATAAATATACCTTGATATGTATGTTGTATAGGAATGATATGATGACAAAAGTGTATAATCACACAAACGCTTCAATTTCATGTCATCAACAAAGCCAATTATGCCGGCAAGGAATTAAAAAATCGTATTAAAATATATTTTTACTCTTGTACTAATAATAGCAATTTCTTTTTTGTTTATTATTTATTTATTTAAAATATATGTATAAATTAAATCATAAAATAACGCTGTGATTTTCTTAGTCCTTAAAATTTGAAATTTTTCTATAAAAACCCAAACCAAAATTATATAATAATAGGTGTTAACAATCACCTAAAAATTTTTTTTTTTTTTTTTTTTTTTTTTTTTTTTAATAAAAGTCTTTATTTACAAGTTTAAAATATAAAAGGTACAGAGGTATGAGATTTTACTATAAGTACTACAACAATAAGAGTCTTATAATTAAATTTACAAAACTAATAACAATAAATATACAGCCTTAAGGAAAATAGCTCACAAAAACCTTTTTGATCTCTATGGAAGTTATAAAGAAATTTGTTTGGATAATCACTAATACATTCATTCTTAACGAACGAATCTTAGTGATTACCTTGTAAATTCCTTATTGATTCAAAGTTTGACAGTCTGCATTTTTCATTAAATGTCAGTGTCAGTTCTCTAGTGAAATCGTTTATCATCTTGTGTCCAAAGTTACTGTGAAGTAAATTTGTCGGATACCTACGAGGAAGATTATGAATTATTTTCAAATTCTTGTTTTGTATAATCTGAAGCTTTTTGGTATGAGTTTTCGCAGTTTTATGAAACCATACTTGACAGCTGTAACTCATAATTGGTCGAATGCACATTTTATATAACAATATTTTGTTTTTCATATTCAATTTAGATCTTCTGTTGAGTATGGGAAACAATGCCCGACCACACTTTATAGCTTTTTCACAAATTTGGTTGACATGTTGCTTAAATGTTAGTTTTTTATCCATTATAATGCCCAAATACTTGATTTCTGACTTTATAGGTATAACATTCCCACGGCACAACATAGATTGAGAAGGTATGCGTTTTGGCGACTTATTATATGGAAAAATAATGGCCTGTGTTTTATCATCATTGACCTTTATTTTCCATTTATTAAAATATTTTTGGCTTGAATTTAAGCTCTCTTGCATTTTCCTAACTAATGAATTAGATACCTTACCGCTGCAAATGAAAGCACTATCGTCTGCATAAAATGCTGCTTCCTGATTCCTGCGTAGAGTGATATCTGACGTATATAACGAATAAAGCGTAGGTGACAAAACGGAACCTTGCGGTAGACCTGCGAGTATATGTTTTTCATCTGATGAGATGCGCTCCACGAAAACTACAAATGAACGTTGGTCTAAAAAGCTTTGTATGATTTTTTGTAAATATAAAGGAAAACTAAAAGAGTTAAGTTTATACAATAGGCCATTATGCCATACTGTATCGAAAGCCTTTTCAATGTCAAGGAATATAATACCTGTACTTCTACGATTTCTTTTATTATTCTCAATAATATTAACCACTCGTTTGATTTGATGTACCGTAGAGTGCTCTCTTCGGAATCCAAACTGCTGCTGATGTATAATGTTATTCTGTTCTGAGAACTCTACGATTCTTTTGTGGATTATTTTTTCAAAGACTTTATCCAACAAGCTCAAAATGCTTATTGGCCTATAGCTGGAAGGCAATTTAGGATCTTTTCCAGTTTTGAAAATAGGTATAACTCTGGCCTTTTTAAATATCATGGGGAAATACCCATTTCTCAAGCAGTAATTAAATAGTTTGCTCAAAGTTTCAAAAAAGTAATCGGGCATATTTTTTAAAATAATGCTGTTAATTCCGTCTAAACCTGGGGCTTTGTTATTTTTTAAACAAAAAACAAATGTCTTTACCTCTACTGCATCTGTGAATTCAAAATTGTCACTGTCAGCGAGATTTACATTGTTAAGTTCCTGCACATAATTTAGAACCACATTATCTAAAGGTGATGAATTGTTGTTGGTGATATTATTGTTGCATCTAAAAACTTCCGCAATGGCATTTGCTTTTGCTTCACCGGTACTTAAAAATTCCCCATTTATATTTAGATCGGGGATTGCAGAATTTCTACCTTTTAAAGCTTTTGTTAGTTTCCAAAACTTTTTAGAGCCGGAAGGCAGTTTGGAAATGAATTTAGCCCACGCTTCATTTCTATCCCTTTTCAAATGAAAATCAATTAATTGATTCAACTGTTTTAAAATGCTGATTAGTTGAGTTCTGTAAGTAGGATCTCTACATCTTTTAAGTTTACGGTTATACTTGTTCCTCTGAGTAATCAGCATTTTAGACGTATTTGAAATTTCCCTCTGCCAAGGATTTTTCTGGCCAATTGGAATCTTGGAAAAGGCTTCTTTAACTATACTAACTAATTTATTTAATGACGAATCTAGGTTTATATTGTTAAGCTCTATTTGTCCGATATTATGATTCTTAATTTCATTCTCGACCCAGTATTTAATTGCTGGCCAATCAGCCTGATTATACAACGGAACTGTAACAAAGTGATTTTGTGGTGTTCCAAAAATGTAACAAGATATTGGGGTGTGATCAGACTGTAAAATATTTGGATGTGACTGTAACTGCGAAAATGAAATGTTAGAGTTAGTAAGTAAAATATCAACCGTGGATGGTTGGACTGGAATTATATTTTGGCCGAATCTAGTATGTGTATCCGGATGATATACATAATAACTTGAACTTAAGTGATGTCTGTACAGTTCTTTGCCAGCTGAATTGTTTGAAATACAATTCCAACTCACATGTTGTGCATTCAAATCACCAAAAATAAAATAGTCACTAAACGAATTGGTAAGAAGTTCTAAGTCAGTTTTAAAATTAGAAGTGTAAACAGGATTATAAGCAGAGATAAAACTTACGGGACGTCCACTTATTTTAACTTCCACAGAGATATTTTCTATGATTATTGTTTTAATCTTTGGTAACAACTTATGATCTATGTAATTTTTAACCGCTATAAGCACACCCCCACCATGTGTTTGACGGTCTTCTCTGTATATTTTGTAGCCTCCAAATTTTAACCTATGATACGGCTTCAGGAACGTTTCGTTAAGAAGTAAAATATCAATATTTTGCTCATGGAGAACTTTTTCGAGCTGTGCAGCTGCTGACTCAGTTGTTATGCCTTGAGCATTCCAGTGCATAACGTATACATTTTGACTACCCATGATTTTATATAGCATGCTTGAGCATCATGCCAAGCACTCTTAATTTGTCAAATTTATTTCGACATTTTTCTAGTGCATCCACAGCACTAAAGAAGATTTCTAACAGTCTCTCGTTAGATAAGTCATCACCGTTGTTGCTGTCGCGGGGTCTGTTTTTCGAAACCTCAGAGTACAAACTTTTCCTTTGGAAGGTGTGCTCTCGTGAATCAGTTGGTTGACTCTGACTTGACAGGTGTGGGAACTCAGTCTCATCATACACATGATTAATTCTCGACTTGTTGAAATTAGGTCTAGACTTAGAAGTTAATCGTAGGCGCATTTCTAAATAATCTTTACGGCAAGGGCATTTAGGATCGTCGGACCTGTGATTCGAGTTTCTTAAGTTCTTTTGGCTACAGTTGTGGCATTTATAAACAACATTACTCCCTTGAGTGTTTTTGGCCAATACACACTCAGTCTGGTCGTGATTGCCAGCACAAACTGCGCAGACGATAACTCTATTGCAGTTTTTAGCTCCATGTCCGTACATAGAGCACTTCGTACATTGCGTAGGCCCTTTATTCCCTTTAAGAGGTCTTCTCCAGTAAACAGCAATATTGCAAAAGTACTTTATTTTCATAATATCATTTTTTGACACTTCTTGTTTGTTAAACTCAATCAAGTATATAGCGTCATCAGCTGTAGTCCTTTTGGTTACGATTTCTTTGACACTTACTGGGTTTATGTTGTGCATTTTAATCAATTCCTCCTTTAAAAGTTTTGCGTCTGTTCTTGGCAAACCAAATAACACTAACTTAAAGTGCTTTACGTCTTTAACTTCGTGTGTATAAAAACTGTACTTCAGTTCACTCAGCTTTTTTAACGCAGCTTCATACAGGACCATTGTATTGCATGTAACCTTAGTTCCAATTGTCATTCTCTTGAAGAAGTACTCCTCACCAAGTATTTCCCAAACTTTTGAGAAACTGTGACACGAGTCTACCACTATTGGTGGAACCCTTTCTTTGACGGCTCTTGCCTCTTCTTCTTCATTTGCTAGCAAATGAAACCTGTTACTAGGGCCAGGATCAATCCTTATCGTCTTAAATTTGGGACTATTCCCAAAGTATTCTCGCTTCTGGCTAGCCATATTGGAAGCGATTTAAAGGAAAAATTAAATTTTAAAGAAAAATCACACACGAGCAAAAAATAACACGTTGTTTACAACTCAAGGCAATGTTGCCAGATGACCTAAAAAATTTAAAAATAGTGGCGGCTGTAAATATTTTAAACATTTTTTCCCAGCTGACGCTTCCACAGTATAGACGGCATCATATTGATGTGTTGAAGTATTATTCGTATCGGCTGATGAAGTAATAATAAGTTCACCGCTATTAGAATTAGAACTTTGTTGGTTATCTGCATCATTAGATTTAAGTCTAGCTAGTGGGCGCGTAACAAGATGCGCTATTCGAGAGATATTTCCTTGGTAGTGTCATTAAGAATGGAGTGAAAATGGTTTGATGGACTTGCTGGGAGTTTCATTTTTCAAAACATGCAAGTCATTTCAATTCATTTCAAATCCAACTTATTAACTGCATACGACCACAATCGTGTTAATACTTTTCCAACAATCTTTCTTGTTGGAGTGCAAGGTTTTTGGCTATTTCTAATTGATTTTCTAATATTTGTACTTATGTTTATTTATTATTATTTTTTTTATTATTTTTAATTGACAAACAAAACTGTCACTCTTTCGAATTTGTTAATCACCATTCATGATTGACCCGGTGTTGTATTTGAAATCACAGCGGTTACGCAGTGTTGTACATACAATTTTCGATATGATTTGGTGCAAATCACCTCATGTGAAGTGATTTGTTCATATAAAATAAGTATGGGAAATCAAGTAGCAAAACACTTAATTTGAGCAAATCAAGTGTTTCAGTCAAAATCACGTAAATGGAAACGCACTATTACAATTCATTTGTTGGATATAATTGGATTATGTTTAAATACATATGTACGTAATGTAATATATACATAAGCTACTATTTATAATATGAATTTAATTCTCAAACAGCTGAGGATGAGTTTATTTATTTTTTATGCAGCAATGATTGTTTACACCGTATAAATAAAAACATGTACATAATGTACAAAATTGGAGTTTTTCATTAATAGAACGAAAAATAAATACAATATAAAGATAATAACAAATAATTCAACAATATATAAAAGGGTGAAAAGCAACAAAAACTAAAAAAGAAACAAAACAGAAAATTATTATCACTAGGAAAACAATAATGGGTTTCATGTACATCCTAAGTTGGATAGCTTTAATATTACAAATTATATTTGTAACCATATCAATAGGTAAGTGTTGATTATAAAAGAAGCGTTTAGAATTTAATAATAACTTTGTGTGCTTCCCATTCAGCGGCGGGGTTATATTATATTGCTGAATTAGTAGAAGAATATACTACTGCAGCTCGTAAAGTCATCATGATGATGATTAGTTTTACCATGTTTGTGTATACAATGTTTATATTCTGTGACGATTTACCTTGGAGTATGGTGATCATGGGTTTTGTTACACAATTCTTTCATTTAGCTATAATGAGCAATTTTCCATTTATAAAATTCATGTCGCTTTCCTTTATTGGTACAGTAATATGCCTAATCATGAATCATTTGTTGGCTTTCCAACATTTCACATCAGTCTATTATCCATTTACACAGGTCAGTTTTATAAAGTATACATATGTTTCAATTATTTAAATATTTCTCTTAACGTTTGTTTTTTTTTTTAGATATTAGCCTATTTCACCATTTGCTTGTGGATGGTCCCTTTCGCTTTATTTGTTTCCTTAAGTGCTAACGACAACGTTCTTCCTACCACCATTAGCGACCAGCACATGGGCCAAGACGTTGTTAGTAATTATTTTTCGAGAGGGAAAAAACAGGGTCTGTTATCATTGTTTAATTATGTTAAAGACTCGATAATGCCGGGTCGAAATAAAAAATCTTTTTAAAACCAAATGCATTAGATATTATTGGCCGCTATGACCATGCTCCGAGTGAATTATGTTAATAAGTAATGAAAACTTTTTAAAATGATGTAAAAAGATTATTTTTTGAAATACAGACTTTTGTTAATATTGCTATTTAATGTGCTTATGATGCACGATAAATTGGATTAATAACTTTAAATATAAGCAATATTTATTAAAAATTGTATTTGATAATTGATAACAAACTTTTGTTTTGTATTGAAGACATTTTGGTATTCACTAGACATCTGCATGAATGCATTTAAAACACCTTTTAAATCATTCGTATTATTTTCAAATCAAAATTACTTTCATGACGAAGTTTACGAAACTAATGAAACAACATGTGCATTACAAAAATGCGTTACAGATTAAATTTATATGAGATGAGAGACAATTGTGTAGAGAAAAATGATCAGAACGATTCATTTTCAATTATATGAGTATACTTTAGTCAGTTGAAAAATAACAATTAAATATTGTTGTTTTTAATTAGATATACAATTGGAATTTACTGCAATATTTTCTTAAAATTGTTTTAACATAAATTAGTAATATAAAACCATAAAAAAAACAGGGATCGCAAATAATGATTATTTCCCAAATTTTAACAAAAAAAATCATAATGAAGATATGTTACAAGATTAATAAGTACACCAATATAATCGCTATTACGCGGGCTACCTTTACGTGCATTAATTTTTGTTATTTTGAGTTTTATTAAAAAACTCAAATTTACAAATTATTTATTAAGTTTTATTTTTTGCTTAAAAAATAGCAGTTATTTTTTGAGTTTTATTTTTGACTTGAAAAATAATAGTAATTTTTTGAGTTTTATTTTTTGCTTGAAAAATAATAAATTTTTTTTGAATTTTATTTTTTGCTTGGGAAAATAATAGTTATATTTCAAGTTTTATTTATGGCTTGAAAAATAATAATTATTTTTCGAGTTTTATTTTTTTTTTTAATGGAAAATAAGAATTACTTCTTCAGATTTATTTGTTGCTTGAAAAATAAAAGTACGTGTCACTTTTAAAACAGTTTCTGTACTCAATTCAAGTAGCATCAGATGACGAAGTCTCAGATGATAGTGAGCTAGAGGATGAAATGAAAAAGGCGATAACTGAAATCGATAACTACAGTCCCAAGCCCATTGACATTAATAAAGATTTAATGAAATATTGGAAGGAAAAAATATACGTATCCATATTTATATCGATTGGCGCAAGTTTTGAATAGCGTTTACCGCCCTAAAACTAATATTAACTGATTTACGGTCAAAACTATCTCCAGAGTCCGTACATAAACTCTTATTTGTTAAATTAACCTAAAAAATGTATGCAAAAAAATTTAAAAATAATTTATATTTTCCAATCAAAAAAATAAAACTCGAATAATAATTATTATTTTTCAAGGCAAAAATAAAACTCAAAAAATAACTCTTATTTTTCAAGCAAAAAATACCACTTGAAAAATAACTGTTACTTTTCAAGCAAAAAACAAAAATTAAAAAATAATCATAAAAAAGTGATTTTTTTAATAAAACTTATAACCGTTAAGATTCCTGATTTTTAATAGTTTTATTAGGAGCTTGATTTTTAAGAAATGCGATGATTTTTAAAAATTTGTTTTTAAAGGCCTTTTTAACTACACATTTTATTTAACCGTTTCTTATTAAACTTTGCACACGTATTAGATTCACATAACAATGCAACATGACGATAATTTACATTAATTACGAGGACAATCGCGTAAGTTCTTTCGCAACTACATTAGCATAATCGATATCTGAAATTTTGCTGACGTATTGTGTTTCTGTGGCAATGGATGCTCAATGGGGTTTAAGCCAGGAGATTGAGCATGCGTGGCAAAAACCTTTGGACATTTATATAACAACCAATTCCGAGCATTCCAAAAGTATGCTTAGGATCATTGTCTTGGTAAAACATGAAGTTGTCGCGCATACAAAGTTCTTCAGGACTACTACGGACATTTCGTTTTAAAATGTCAATGTAGCCTTTTCCATCTAATATCCCATCGATAATATCCACTTTACCGACACCAGCCCCCGACATGCAAACTCAAATGTCACCGAGCCGCCACCGTACTTCGCTGTCTTTTTACATTTTTTTTCCTGTGCTTTTTGGAAAATTCCAACCTGGTCTTTTGGTCTTTTGCGGAATAAGCGGCTTTCGGCGTGTCAATCTTGCATGATAATTTTATTTTTTTAAGAGTCGGTCATTAATCTATAAAATGGACGGAAACCAAACATTTTTATTCAAATACTAAATGAGCGCAAAATGTTCTATCTCATGATGAAGAGAATTCGTTATACATATGAGCACAAAATATGTTTATAAAACCGAAAAAATAAAAAAAAAATACAATATTTGTTATAAAGTTTAATCTAAAAGAAAAATAAGTTGCTAGTTTTAAAATGAATTAAAATTTATTTAATATTGTGTTAAAATTTTTTTGAAATCGTGAAAAATATGTTTATTATAAACAATCTTTGGTACACCAATGTGAGTGACGTAATAATAAGAACATAAGTGTATATTGACGAGCTCTTTCAAAATCGATGGTGATCTAAAAAAATATATCTCATAGTTAAGGGTTATTTTTGAACGAAAAAAAGAGTTCAAATGCAACTCTTAAACGAGAGTTTTATTTTTTCGTCATAAAATAAACATTTTATGGTGAGTTTTCTTTTCCCGTCAGAAAATAAAACTTATCGTTTATTCACACAAATTTTTTGTGGACAGATTAGAACGGAGGCCTCTTTATGCGAATTTAAGAGATAATACCTATATAAAACTTGTATGCAACTTATTGCAAGTGTAAAGGCAGCGTAAGTAATTATTATCTAAGAAATGGCGTAGAAACATAAGAAAATCTTGCAAGTTGCATGCATGTTTACAAATGCAACTAAATAATTAATTTTTCGTCGCTTCGACGACATTTTTAAAATTAAATAAAGCAAGCTTGTCTGCTTGCTTGCTTTATTTATTTATAAAATCCCGTTCCACACTTGCAATTTTTGTTTCTGAAACAATTTTTAAACTCTCTTGAAGTTGCATCCGTGTCCATGCTTCAAAAATTATATCGTAATTTCAAGTTAATTTTGACGAAATTAAACCTCCGTCTTCATTTGCTATCAACATGTCTTAACAAAAGTCAAACTTCATATAAAAAACAAAATTAAAAATAATATTTTTTGTATAAAGACGGGTGTTACCCCCGTCTCCATTATACATTAACAGGTCTTAACAAAAGTCAAACTTCATATAAAAAAACATTATTTTTAATACGTTTTTTTTTATATGAAGTTTGAACAAGAGATGTTGATGTCTAATGGAGACGGGAGGTTAAGTAGAATGAGTTAATTTGGGCAATGGTAAAATGTATGCGAAATTACGTAATTTGAAGTGGATTTCGGCCGAAATGACATAATTTCGAGGCAGGTAAATGTACTAAAAATTATGTCAACTTTACCAACCCTGATCTGTGTTATCTATGACGAAATATACATAATTCCAATGAAAAATATATTATCTATGATGAAATCATGATGAAATAATTATACTCGTACATAGCGTTGCCAACTTTTATAATTAACAAAATCAAAACATTAGAAAGACTATCGAAGTTTTAAAAGTCACATTTCTACAAAATTGACACAAAATCAGAACGTGACCAACATAGAAATTTCACAGATATTATATATCACAGATTCTTAAACATATAATTTTGTAGAATGTTTTCTAGTTTTCTAATATCTTTATTTGCTAGTAGAAAAAATGTCAATACGTCATATAGTATTTTTTTCAAAATAAAATCGTTAAGATGGCACCATTACATTACATCTGGCAGCTTTGAGTGATACCCAAAACTCAAGTTATTTACATAAATAAATATGTTTTCTTAATCAAACTGCATTAAGTTGAATAGTGAATGTTTAATATTTAAAAAAATTGTATGTGCCAAAGAACAAGGTGTTTGAAATGAACTCTAATAGTAAGTAATAATAATTTTTTGTTTAAAGTTTACAATAATGGTTACCATGTATGACATTTTCAGATATAAAATACGAAATCATAGGTGATCAAGCATTTACCGAAGACAACATCTTAATTCACAAATTGTTTATTTATGATTTACCAAAAGGAGTAAGTTGTTAGAAAATTTCTAAGAAAAAATGTTTTTAAGCAAGAAATGTTAAGTTCAAAATCGGAAACCGTTAATTTCGGAATTACGGACGTCCAAATTTTTTTTATGTATAATATATCATTTATCGACTATTACTACTATTATGCCGGAATGATATACATATGGGTATCGTAGTGATTAAGAATTATAGAAACAAGATGGCTAGATCCCGCACATAAAATTAAAATCTGCTCAAAAAACTATCCAAGGTGAAAAAATAAGAAAAAAATATATGTAAATATAAAGTCTTCCATATATGTAGGCCTCTGAACTTTTCATATGAATCTGTGATTGTGCGCTACATTTTCGAAGATATCACGTCAATGTGGTTGTAATTTAAAAGCTTTTGAAATTATATATCAGGTGGTGCTAAAATTTAAAAAAAAACTAACCCATTACGAGCCGAAGCTTTTTATTTTTTAAATTACTACTCTATTACTACAGTAATACGTACATAGGTATACAGTGGCACAGAAAACCCTACATACCCCTGAATATATTTCAATTCTGGAAAGCCCGAAGGACATTTATAAAAGAAATTTATATTAAACAATAACATTATAGGTATCACATTAGCAATTATGCAAAATAAATAGTGTTATCAACTTTCTTTTCTCTTTTAATCTTATTTCCTATTAATATTTTTATTAAAAAAGTTAATAAAATTGATCAAATGTGTGAAAAAGGAAAAAAAAATATGTTTGGAGTTACGGAATCTTATTGTTAAGTACCACGATAGTGGAAAACCTCTTCGGGAAAGTGGTTAGTGGTATGTTCCAAAGCAATTGTACAAACTATTATTAAAACCTGTAAAGGAAATGCCGTCCACCTAAAGTAACTAGTTCACCCAGAAATAGTTCGAAGTATACTTAGAAATTAGGATCTAATAGTTGTATGCCCAAAAAGAAGCCGTACATCAGCGATATTAATAAAAAAACGCATAGTATTTGCAAAAGCCCACGTTAACAAATAAAACCGTTTCTGCGCTAAACATAAGATTAGCGACGTCAGTAAATTTGACCTCTTTGGTTCTAATGGGACGAACTAGATCGCATGATCGAACATGATCTAAAGAATTCACTAACTGATGAATGTAACCACCACCAGGAGGTTTTGGTATTTTTCATGAAAAATAGGCTGGAAGCGGTTTTTCAATTCATATTTGTGGACTCGCAAAATATCAAACTTGGGGATATCAATTACATTTTGTAATTAATTACACATGCAATTACTAATTACATGTAATTGTAATTGAAAATTTTCAATTACTAATTACAAGTAATTGTAATTGAAATAGGGACTAAAATCAATTACAATTACTTGTAATTTGTAATTGAAAAATTTCAATTACAATTACATTTAATTGAAAATTTTAAGTAATGAATACTTTTTTTGTAATTATTGTCAAAAAATATTTAATTACAAAAATGTTCAATTACATATAAATTATAAAAATATAATAACAATCCTATTTGAATAAATAAATTTGGCGCCTTAGTGTTAAAATAATACTAGCGAACAAATATAACCTTTCAACTGGTGCTGAAGATGTTAAGGGAGTATTAGACCGTAAAAAAGCCTTTAGTATTGTAGGATAGTTTTTGAGGTAATTTAGAAACGAATTTAGACCACGCAAGTAAATCTGAAGTGCAAATTTCAAACTATATTCTTTTTCACAATGTCAATGTCTACGGAATATTAAATGAAAAATGTATATTTGACCGCAAAGTTTTCAAAATTTTGTAAGCGTTAATTACCTTTATGAAGGTGTTCACCGTAATTGAACATGGATGCAGTTTTCGTATTGTTCGTTTGAATAATACAGTAGTTGATCATGCAACGCAAGATAAGGTTGAAATTTTTAAGGATATAATTCAATTTCGTTCAATTGGAAGTAATGATTACTGCCTAATTACAATTACTTGTAATTTGTTGTTACCGCCGCCACCCTAATGTTTTTAAAAAATCTTTACTGTTTCTATTTACTTATGTTTACTTAATAATTTCTTGTTTTCACTCAAAGCAAACATACACACAAATATGAATAATATATATTCGTACATATTTACATGTATGTATGCTTGCTTTGCTCCTCTTTCTCGTTGCCCAATTGCTTAATAGCGGTTTTTAAAATTCTTTTCATTTGCTTTATAAAGGAATTTCTTGCATTATTAAGGGCTTTTTTTAATAAGAGAAACGGGCGAGTGAAAAACAAATTGTTTTAAAGCGTACAAATACGGATAACTGTTTAAATAAAAATTAAAAATAATCAAATTTAAATTGTGTTCTAAAATAAATAAATAAAATAAAGATTGTTCAATTTGTCGCTCTTAAAAGTTGCGTTTCATTTAACTTTGTTTCTCGAAGCCAACAATTCTTTAAAACAATTTTAAAAGTTTTCAAATAAAAGAACAACTAGTGCGCTTAAAAAATAAAATAAATTAAAATCGAGTCTATAATAAATAAAAAGAAAATGGCTCAAACAGATTTTAATTGCAACAAGTGCGAATTAAAAGACACCGATCGTATGGTGCAGTGCGACTCGTGCGACAAGTGGTTCCATTTCGAGTGTGTTGGAGTCAATAGTGATGTGGCCGACGTGAGCTGGAATTGCTCCTGCGGTAAGGATCAGCCCGTTGCGTTAAAAAATAGTGTCCCCACGCAAACTTCAACAAGAGGAACGAATACACTGCCACTTGTTAATGTTACAGAGGAGTTCAGTGCAGATTTACTGGCAGCCTCATCACCAACTAGCCATATTTTAAGATCCTTTCCAGGTGCGCACGGAGCATCGGAAGGGAAAAATACCGTGCATCCGCCTAATCAGCCCAAAGTTGTCCATAGAATAGTGCATGAATACTTCAACAAAGATGCTCTAGGTAATCCAGTAGTGGCTAAAGACAAGATACTACCAGCTGCAGGTGAACAGTGTGGACAAAATATAAATAGTCAATCTGGCCCAAGTACGTCGAGTGGTTCTTTGTCAGCTCACGCACAATTACAGTTGCAGATGCTGGAAGAGGAAAAGGAATTGCAGCGGAAGTATTTGGAGAAAAAATATAGTATCCTATCCCAAGGTGATGTGTCCCAAAATTTGAATTCCTTTTGTAATCAAAGTTCCTTTCAGCCAACTGCCTCACAAATCGCAGCCAGACAGGTAATACCTAAGGAGTTACCGAATTTCGATGGTAATCCCGAAGACTGGCCCCTATTTATTAGCAACTACAAAAATAGTACTGAGATCGCTGGTTATACTGACGGTGAGAATCTAATGCGATTGCAGTCGTGCCTAAAGGGCCGAGCGAAGGAGCTGGTGAAAAGTAAACTTCTCATCCCATCTATGGTGAATGAAATCATCCAGACTCTAGAGATGTGTTTTGGTCGCCCAGAGCACATTCTTGATAGCATGATTGAAAAGGCAACCAAGATTCCACCGCTAAAGGATAGGCTCGATAGCATCATCGAGTATGCTCTAACCATACGGAATATTTGCTCAACAATGGAGGCATGTAATTTGGTGGCCCATTTGAACAACCCGTTGTTGGTAAAAACGCTGGTCGATAAGTTGCCCAACAACCACAAGCTCAATTGGGCGATGCATGCTAAGGACGACAAGGTTCCAGTGGTGAAATCCTTCAGCGATTGGATCTATAATATAGCTGCTGCTGCTAGCCAAGTTGTGTCTCCTGTCGGCTCCAAGAGAAGTGCTCCGGTCAATACTCATTCAGAACAACCTGCTACCAGATACTTACTCTGCGTTTATTGTAAGAGTGAGGAACACAAGGTCCAAAATTGCGGTGAGTTCCAATCATTAAGTTTAGATTCAAAGTGGAATGTGGTGAAAGAAAATAAATTGTGCCGCCAGTGTTTGAATGCTCATCGGCGCAAGTGTTTTTCGAAGAAATTGTGTGATATTGCAAATTGTAACGCAAAACACCATCCTTTGTTGCACAAATATATTACGTCGGCCCATCCAAACACAGCACAAATGGTCATATCTGCTCCCAGTGGAAGCGTGAATGCTCACAACGACCGCAATAATAAACCGTATTTCAGAATACTCCCGATTCGACTACATTACAATGGTGGGTCTTTAGAAACGTTTGCCTTTCTAGACGAAGGATCATCAGTGACCTTAATGGAACAAGGTCTTTTTAACAAATTGGGGCTCTCTGGTGAGAAGGAACCCCTGGAGCTACGATGGACCGGTAATACAACACGATCCGAAAAAAATTCCGTCAAAATTAATATTGAGGTATCTGGTCCAAGCAGCGATAGTAGATTTACACTTCATAATGTTCGTACTGTAAGCAATCTTGGTCTGCCCATACAGTCAATTAATTTTGATGACATCGTGAAAGCCTATCCGTATCTCAAAGGTTTACCGGTTCAATCGTACAATAACGCTAAACCCATGGTCCTAATTGGTCTTAATAACTGGAGAGTTGCTGTTCCATTGAAAATAAGGGAAGGTGGTCGAGATCAGCCCATTGCAACAAAAACTCGATTGGGGTGGACCCTTCAGGGTAGTGGCTCCGATTCAAGCCAGGCTTCGTCCTTGAACATCCATACCTGTGAATGCGAAAAACGATATAGGGTTCTGCACGATGAAGTCAAGGAATATTTTAACCTAGATGCCCCGAAAGAGAAATCTATTTTGTCGCCCGAAAACAACAGGGCTTTGAAGATACTTGAAACCACAGCCATCAAGAAGAATCAGCAATACGAAGTTGGACTACTGTGGAAAGATGATGTCCCTATGCTGCCCGAGAGCTATCAAGTAGCAAGCCATCGCCTAAAGTGTCTCCAAAAGAAGTTTGTCAAAGACCCGCTACTACAGCAGACTATGCAAGCGGAAATAGACAAACTAGTTTCTAAAGGATACGCGAGAAAGGTGCAAGAAGCAGAAAGGTCATCATATGAGGGACATACATGGTACCTGCCAATATTTGTCGCTCTTAATCCAAATAAACCTGGCAAAGTTCGTCTGGTCTGGGACGCAGCAGCGAAGTCGCATAATAAGTCCCTGAATGACTTTATAATTTGTGGTCCTGATTTACTTACGTCACTTTTTAGCATTTTAATAGAATTTCGTGTGGGTCAAATCGCTATATGTGGCGATATTGCAGAAATGTTTCATCGTATTAACGTTAGAGACGACGATATGCATGCTCAACGATTTTTGTGGTTCGAAAATGGCGACAACAACAAGCGCTGTGAGTACGTAATGAAGGCCCTAACATTTGGTATAAGCTGCGCACCCTTTATAGCCCATTACATTCGGAATAAGAATGCAGATGAATTTCGTGACCAGTACCCACGAGCCGTTAAAGCAATTCAACAATACCACTATATGGACGATTTTATTGACAGTGTGGATACCGAGGAAGAGGCGATGGAACTAGCGGTCCAAGTACGCACAATACATGCATCTGGTGGATTCCATATGAGGAACTGGGTAACAAACTCTGAAAGCGTACGAAAACATTTAAGCGATGATGGCTCAACAACGCAAACCTCATTCAAGGCTATAGAAAAAATACTTGGTATGTATTGGGAATCAAATAATGACGTTTTCCAATATAATTCTAGATTCTCGAGGCTCCGAAGGGATGTATTTCAGCCACATGTGGTCCCTACTAAGAGGGAAGTTCTGCAAGTCCTAATGTCAATTTTCGATCCTTTGGGATTCGTAGCCCATTATACGATTGGACTCAAGATGCTCCTACAAGATATTTGGCGCTCAGGAATAAAATGGGACGACGACTTATCCGAAGAACTTTTATTGAAATGGTCCTCATGGTTATCTAATCTGACTAGGATATCATCTATATTCATCCCTCGGTGCTACTCGAGGCTCCTAAAAATAACGACCAAGGTCCAGCTGCATACGTTTGTCGATGCTGGTGAAAATGCATATGCTGCAGTAAGCTACTTCAGAATCCAGTGCAATGACGATGTCGATGTGCGAATCGTAGCTGCTAAATCGAAGGTGACTCCGCTAAAACCAATATCCATACCAAGACTAGAGCTTCAAGCTGCTTTAATTGGTTCAAGGCTAGCGTCAAAAATTCGAAGCACCACGCGTCTCAGCTGTGAAGAGAGCTTCTTTTGGTCCGATTCGAAAACCGTTCTAAAGTGGCTCTCCATGGATCCCAAAAATTTTAAGGCGTTCGTCATGTACAGAGTTGGCGAAATCTTAGAAACTACCAACGTGACGCAATGGAATTGGGTAGCGTCCAAATTAAACCCTGCAGACCGTGCAACGAAAATTCATAGTTCAGACGACGGTATATGGCTCAATGGTCCTGCATTTCTGAAAGACGAGAAACATACATGGCCCAAATGTCCAGAACTCAACGTCGTCAATAATGAAGAAATACGAAATCATCTTCTTATTATCGATAAGGCTAGTGGTTTCACAATCAATACCAAATATTTTTCGTCCTGGAAACGACTATACTTGGCTCTTTCTCACTTCGTCCTTTACATTGAAAAATTGAAGTCCAGAATTCGAGGTGAAAAGCCGCAGCTCATGTGTTTTGAGTACATACAAAGGGCTAAGAACATTTTGTTTAAATATGCCCAAGCCAGCGAATTTGACGAAGAAATATGGTGCCTTAAAAATAGTAAGAAGCTGCCTGCCGGAAGTAAACTTAAGCAGCTTAATATTTTTCTCGATGAAGACGGAGTAATACGTGCCTATGGTAGAGTCGAGTCCCTGAATTGCAACAACGCCATAATTTTGCCTCATGGTCACTACATAACCTTTTTGTTGGTCCGAAGTTACCATGAAGATTATCATCATTGTCTTCATGAAGCTACAATGTCCAAAATAAAGTCACGATTTTACATCCCAAAGCTAAGAGCACTTTATAAAAGTATGCGAAGAAAATGTCAACGCTGTAAGAACGAGTCAGCAGTTCCACATCCTCCATTAATGGCATCTCTGCCTGCAGCAAGATTGGGTTCCTTTGAGCGTCCATTTACTTATGTCGGTATCGACTTTTTTGGCCCTTTACAAGTAGCAGTAGGGAGACGTAGTGAAAAAAGATGGGGCGTTGTTTTTACATGTTTGACAGTTCGCGCTATACATATTGAAGTCGCCCACAGCCTAGATACCAGCTCGTGTATCATGTGCATTCAAAATTTTATAAGTCGACGTGGTTCCCCGAAGGAGATATACACCGACAACGGTACTAACTTCAAATCAGTCGAAAGGGTCCTACGAGAGGAAAAGCAAAACATCGACTTACATCAAGTCTTCATAAAACATCACGAAATCAAATGGAGGTTCAATCCACCTGCGGCACCACATATGGGTGGTGCTTGGGAAAGGCTAGTACGTACAGTGAAAACAATCCTCTACGCCATGTGTCCTGCTTTCAAATTTAATGACGAGACCTTGAGAAGCACCTTGTGTGAAATCGAGTTCATGATAAATTCCCGTCCTTTAACATTTGTAGCTCTCGATTCAACTGAAGACGATGCATTAACACCAAATCATCTTCTACTTGGCTCTGCTGATGGGCACAAGCCCCTATGTGAAACCAATTATGATCTCCGTCAGCGATGGCACCAGACGCAAAAATTTGCCAATCACTTCTGGAGCAGATGGGTTCGTGAGTACGGTCCAATGTTAGTCGGCCGTAGCAAGTGGTTCGAGAAGGTGAAACCCCCATCCGTTGGTGATATAGTCGTTATTGTGGACGATACACTTCCCAGAAATTGTTGGCCCAAGGGTGTCATTATCGAGACAACTACTGCTAATGATGGCCAAGTTCGGCGGGTTAAAGTCAAAACCAGTACAAGCACATTGGATAGGCCCGTGACTAAGGTAGCTGTTCTAGACGTCGGTAATAGATAGGATTGCAAGCTCATGGCCCCATAATTCGCTTACGAAGGGGGGAATGTTACCGCCGCCACCCTAATGTTTTTAAAAAATCTTTACTGTTTCTATTTACTTATGTTTACTTAATAATTTCTTGTTTTCACTCAAAGCAAACATACACACAAATATGAATAATATATATTCGTACATATTTACATGTATGTATGCTTGCTTTGCTCCTCTTTCTCGTTGCCCAATTGCTTAATAGCGGTTTTTAAAATTCTTTTCATTTGCTTTATAAAGGAATTTCTTGCATTATTAAGGGCTTTTTTTAATAAGAGAAACGGGCGAGTGAAAAACAAATTGTTTTAAAGCGTACAAATACGGATAACTGTTTAAATAAAAATTAAAAATAATAAAATTTAAATTGTGTTCTAAAATAAATAAATAAAATAAAGATTGTTCAATTTGTCGCTCTTAAAAGTTGCGTTTCATTTAACTTTGTTTCTCGAAGCCAACATTTGTAATTGAACTTTTTCAATTACAATTACTTGTAATTTGTAATTGAAAAATTTCAATTACAATTACTTGTAATTAGTAATTTAATTTTCCAATTACTAATTACATGTAATTATAATTGATTTTGTCCCTGATTTCAATTACAATTACTTGTAATTAGTAATTGGAAATTTTCAATTACAAATTACCTGTAATTGTAATTGAAATGTAATTGAATCCTCCCATGTCTGCAAAATATTAATTGAAACTTCAGAAACATGTAATATAGAAATTAAATCATTTGTATGTAGACTTTTCTGTGCCTTAAAAATGATTTTTTGCTGATTTTGTTAACAAATGAATTGAACCTTTTTTTATCTACTATTATTACCTGTTCCTATTACCAGTTTAATCGATTAAAAAGAAATTTTTATATCTTGCTTATAATTCTTAGAATTGAGATAAATGTATGTTTTCTGTGCCTCTGTATGTATTTAAATATGTTGCAATAAAACAGATTTAATTAATTAATAAAGAAAAATTTAACAAATAAACCTCTCAATTCGAACACAAACACCGGCTTCGCTTAATTTAAATTTTATGCATAGTCGGCCTTCGACCGGGTGCAAGAATTTTCTCTTCTATAATTTACTAACACCGGCTTCGCTTACTAAAGAAATTCTGCATAGCCGGCTTTCGGCCAGGCGCAAGGAATTTCTCCTCTTTGGTATAACCACCACCGACTTCGCTTACTAACAATTTCCTACATAGCTGAAAAGTAATTTTTATACCTATTAATTTTTAGAATTTTAGCGACAGCTTTAGCTACGCGAATTACAGAATAATAGCAATGTTATATGTTAGCAATATAAATCACAATTATTACATAGGTGGAAGCAAATTAAGCATATTTGGCAAACCTTGGAATGGGCGAACTGCGCCATGTTATCCTCTTGTTATCATTCTTGCTTGGTAGGAACGGTAATTAAAAGGTCGTTTTTTATGTTTGAGCATTGAAACTAAACCGGAATAGAGACCATTTCTGCTTTAAACTATTTTATTAATTAATTAAAATAATTTGCATGAGTTTAAATTAACAATTTATTTTTTAGGCCACTGTTTTAAATATAACAGAGCATTTTCAGAAATTTGGTAAAGTTATTTATGTGCGATTCATGGGAAAAAGAAAGACGAAAAAATGTATGATACACTTTGCCCATCCAAAAGTAGCGGCCATGTGAGTATACATAGTTTTATTTTACAACTATTTATCCTTATTAGTATATTGGGTTAAATTATATTTTTTCTTATTTTAATTTTTTATTTATGATCATTTCTATTTTTTTATTATGATCAATTCAGAAGATTTTCACGAAAATACTTATGTACATATGTATGTATGTAGGTAATAAAATTTTAAGCTTATTAGAATTTCGTAAATTAAACTTAGGAAACACGAAAGGCAAACAAATTCAAAGCAGCGCTAATGACGTTATTTACATGCTCACGTAATACAAGTATTTGTATGTTTTTCATGTAATTACGTCATATAGCAGGGTCGACCGATTTTACCGTTTCGATTCTTCTAAAAGCGGGTTTTTAGGATGGAGATTAGAGTTTTTAAGATATGGTGGTTAAAACTTTAAATAAAATACTTATATGTAAAAAATATAAGCATTTAAAAAATACAAAAAGGAATTTTTTTTGTTTAGAAAACGTAAAAAATAGGCAAAACTACATACATATTTGTAAATCATATTAAATACATCAGAGTAGGTATTTCTCTCTTCTTTCATTTTCCATATATTCATGAAGAAACTTGTGATTTGCTTTTTGTTTACTTCACTGGCTACTAAAGAAATTTTTTATTGCGTTTGTTTTTTCTCTGCACACAAATAAGTTTCACACACACAGTTTTCATCTTCTAGGATGTTTGCGTTTCAAACTGATCACGTCTCTTTGTCCATGAAGTAATTGTTGTTTAGATTATTTATTTTTCATCGCCATGAAAGAAGCAATATGTTGTTTCAAAATTTGAACACCACCATTCTTCTTCTTTTTTCCCAATACATTAAACATTGAGTACTATTTCTTTCGTTTGTACGAAGTGTATTTTTTAAGATAGTATGTATGTATGTATGTAGGTAATAAAATCCATTTTTATATGGTTTAAAATATCAAAATTTTTCTAGCATATGCAAATACAATTGAGCTGCTCTCAAGTTTTACAATTAAAAATAAGAGATCAATGCACATTTGCATTACACATCCTAAATATTTATAATTATATGTACCTAACGCACATGTAGGTAAAACCATACATTTTATAACCCTTTTCAATAGAAAAGCAAATTGCAAAGTAAATATTGCTTTAAAATATATTCACATGAAATGAATGATGCATTTTTTTTTATTTTCTTTACTGTTCGTTTTACACTTCGTACAAACGAAAGAAATCATACCAAATATGTGAAAAAAAAAAATAAGAAATGGCAATCTCTTAAAAAATTTTCAGGTACGAAGTACCCCTACAAGAAATGGATGATTGAAACTAACACATGAACAATGAAAACTCATACATACACAAAAATAAAAAAATTAATGTGAGTAGCAGAGTTGAATTTTTTGTAAAATACAACTCTGCCACTGTAAATTGAGTCGTAAATATCCGCGTGTTTTTAAAATATTAAAATAAATATGAAAAGAAAATAAATGTAAAAAGTAATTTGGTGCATACAAAATATAGAATGTGTTAACATGGAGTCGCCAGCATACTTTCCTTGAGGACCCTTGTTGCTGCGGAAGAGGTAGAGCTGAAATTAAAGACAGCAAATTTCACTCCAGCAATAGTAAATAATTCAAATTTTTACTTTATTATTTTATTCTTCACAGACTACATACGTATTTGCATAAGCTAAAATCAACGTCGGGGAATACTGCTGACATCCGAGCAATCTGTCTGAAGAACTTCTGGAGAAGTACAATGAGGAAGGTAGATGAGAAAAATATGCTTCCGGGAAGCTTATGTGAGTTGATAATCATCCTCGAGGTATATAAGTACATACTTTGCTCTATCTTAAAATATTTTATAACATATATTTCTTCATATTTCAGATGTTTTACAGTAGCAGGGAGCGATTGAATTTCAAAAAAGCCTGCGAATGGCAGTATAACGCAGTCATTATTGCGCGAATAAAAATATTTAAATATGTAAAATTATATATTTTAAATAAATATGTATAAACTAATTTTAAAATGTATTTTAATAAATATGAAAATATTGAATCTGTTTCTGCACAATTTTGCTTAGTTGTGTAGTTTGCTTAGCTGTGATTAATTTTTACAGCATAGTTGATTAGTAAAAAGCAGTAGAGTGAGCAGTACAGAGATATGCTCATCAGGGTTGTCAGATTTAATTTCACCTATTTCGCCAAAACTGTTTTTTGTTAAAATTTTCCTCTAATATATACAATATTTTTATACCCTTCACCACAGGTGGAAAGGGTATATATAAGTTTGTCATTCCGTGTGTAATTTCTACAATATTCATTTCCGACCCCATAAAGTATATATATTCTGGATCCTTATACATAGAGAAGTTGATTAAGCGATGTCCGTCTGTCCGTCTGTCCGTCTGTCCGTGTTAGTGTGGTAATGTCATTTACCAAGGCACCAGAAGAGATACAAAAAATTTAAGCACACCAATCTGTCAGGCATAGTTTCGAAAATTTTGGTATTGCAATTCAGCAACATCGGATCATTCCTTTGGAGGCTGCGGGCCAAAAACCACGCCCACCTATATTTTTTTTCACGTTTTTTCAGGTTTTTTTTAAATTTTTTTCAGCTTTAATGTTTCTGTTTTGCCTTTTTTTCTCAAATAAATATTAGACTGCGACAGGTAGATGGCAAGGAGTGCATACAGATCTCGGGGGATCAATAACCCCCTGCGAGGGGCGATTTTTGTTTGTTTTTAGATTGGTAGGATTTTTCTGCTTTGATTTGTATTAGTGACCTTAATAGAAAGCAATACACATAGAGGTAGCCAATGGACCCACAGGGTACCCACTGATAAATAGGAGCAGTTAAAAGGACCCCCATGTGTCAATATGAAGAAATTTTTTTTTTTAAGGATTTTTTTTTTGCTTTAGTCTGACCATTCTAACTCAATATAGATTGGAGAAAGGTCCAAAATTTAACAAAAAAATTTCAATCGAATTTTTAAAAAAAAAATTTTTTAAAAATTTTTTAAAAAAAATTTTAAAATTTTTTTTCAAAAATATTTACAAAAAAATTTACAAAGCATTTTCAAAAAGATATTTTACAGAAAAATATTCGAAAAAAAATTTTTTTAAAAAATTTTCCAAAAAATTTTCGAATAAAATTTTACAAAAAATTTTTAAAAAAATATTTTTACAAAAAATTTTTACACACAATTTTCGAAAAATTAAAACAAAAATTTCAATATTTCTTTGAAAATGAAAATCATGACTGTAACATAACATATATTTAATATTAAGAATATACATATGTATGTATGTGTGTATATAGAGTAACATATTTTTATACCCTTCACCACAGGTGGAAAGGGTATATATAAGTTTGTCATTCCGTGTGTAATTTCTACAATATTCATTTCCGACCCCATAAAGTATATATATTCTGGATCCTTATACATAGAGAAGTTGATTAAGCGATGTCCGTCTGTCCGTCTGTCCGTCTGTCCGTGTTAGTGTGGTAATGTAATTTGCCAAGGCATCAGAAGAGATACAAAAAATTTAAGCACACCAATCTGTCAGGCATAGTTTCGAAAATTTTGGTATTGCAATTCAGCAACATCGGATCATTCCTTTGGAGGCTACGGGCCAAAAACCACGCCCACCTATATTTTTTTTACGTTTTTTTAAATTTTTTTCGGCTTTATTGATTCTGTTTTGCCTTTTTTTGTCAAATAAATATTAGAGTGTGACAGGTAGATCGCAAGGAGTGCATACAGATCTCGGGGGATCAATAACCCCCTGCGAGGGGCGATTTTTGTTTGTTTTTAGATTGGTAGGGTTTTTCTGCTTTGATTTGTATTAGAGACCTTAATAGAAAGCAATACGCATAGAGGTAGCCAATGGACCCACAGGGTACCCACTGACAAATAGGAGCAGTTAAAAGGGCCCCCCATGTGTCAATATGATGAAATTTTTTTTTTTTTTGTAAGGATTTCTTTTTGCTTTAGTCTGACCATTCTAACTCAATAGATTGGAGAAAGGTCCAAAATTTAACAAAAAAATTTCAATCAAATTTTTAAAGAAAAATTTTTAAAAAAATTTTTTAAAAAAATTTTTTAATTTTTTTCAAAAATATTTACAAAAAAATTTACAAAGCATTTTCAAAAAGATATTTTACAGAAAAATATTAGAAAAAAAATTTTTTTAAAAAATTTTCCAAAAAATTTTCGAATAAAATTTTACAAAAAATTTTTAAAAAAATATTTTTACAAAAAATTTTTCCACACAATTTTCGAAAAATTAAAACAAAAATTTCAATATTTCTTTGAAAATGAAAATCATGCCTGTAACATAACATATATTTAATATTAAGAATATACATATGTATGTATGTGTGTATATAGAGTAACATATTTTTTTAAATGCGTTTGATTTTTTAATATAGGATATCTCCGTTTTAAAACCTAGGTGCATTAAACACATAGACATCATCAGAATAATGACTACAAACTGTCAAAAATGAAACGTTGTGGCTGTCGTCAACTTAGGCTAATTTCTATTTTATTCAACAAAAGAAAATGTCACAAAATTGTAAATTGCAAATTCATATACAAATAAAAAGTTTTGGAGGAAATATTTATAATTTTTTGAAAAAGTTATTTAATTTTATAAAATCAAAATAAGTATTTCTACAACAATGTCAGAGTTTACAATGTAGCTGTCGTCTTCAATATCATTAAGTAGCTGACAATACGGCGACAATTGTAGCAAACGGAATTTGTTTTCATTTGTCTTCTATTTTTTTAACTTATGAATAATGATTTTTTCTCATACGAATTTATTTAAGTAAAGAGTCAACAATATGGATAATGCTGTACATGTCTGTATAAATCAAATCACCGTGGTGAAGGGTATAGAAGATTCGGCACGGCCGAATATAGCACTTTTACTTGTTTTCTTTAAAATTAATCACCTAATTTGTAAAAAAAAATATTCTTTCAACTTAGAGAGAATAAAACGAACTTAATCCTTACTTCAAAACTTCCATTGTATGTAAAAAATAAGTATGAAAAATTCATTGGAATTACCACCACATCAAATACAAAACTGTACATAATTAGATAGAATATCATCTATATTATAATCTTTCTAAAACACAAGTTACTGTTTTCTATTATGGTTGATAAGTATCCAAAAGTATGTTAGAATTTATAAAAAAATTTTGTTTGTGATAAAAAATTGCAGTATTTTAAAATCAAAAGATGTTTGTAAACTTTAAATAAAGTTTCTTAGATATGAAAAACATTTTAAAATATGAAATATTATGAACTTCAAATAAATTTATGTTCCCAAAGTTTCAGGTATCCAGAAGTAAAATCATATTTAAATATGACAAAACAACTTCAATTAATTTGTTATCCATTTTGATATTCATTAATTCAGTTTCTAATGTAGACCAAAAGTCAATGAAAAATCGCCAACAATATCGCCAAATATTTTAAAAATCGCCATAAAATCGCCATGTCGCCAAATAAAATAGAAAATCGCCACGTTTGGCGAGAAATCGCCATATCTGACAACCCTGATGCTCATTAGTCCAAAGAGGTAATAAGTTGAGAGATGCAAAATCACACGTACACAAATGTTTGCCTCATTTTTGTACCATGCCCTTAAAAACGTGATGATAGCTCTGTTCTACGCAATGAGAACAAATTTCTCATCAGTGACACTCGAAAGATTATTCAATTGATGGTCACTGTTCTTGTAGGGACCCAACTGCGAGACCACATAGCAGTGTTGGGATCTGTGGTACAATTGTACCAAATTTGGTACAATCGACACATCAGTGGTACACAGGTACATTTTATGCTTTTTTTGGTACAATTTCATATTAAATTTATTCAATAATATTTTAATTTAATTATTTTTCTTACAATAATAAATAATAAACCCTGTCTAGAACTAACTAAATTGCAACATTCTCGATTTACGTTCAGGATTTTATTATTTACTAGCTGTGCCCACACACGTTGTGTGCGTCCTGACAATATAACTTAGTTGAGCCTATTATTTTAAAACATTAGCAATCCAGGAAGTTATGTGAATGGTCGTTAATCAAATGTATAAAAAATAATATCAAATAGTTGTAAGATTTATAAGTTATAACAATTTAAAATTTCATTCGGATTCAATTTCACTCGGTTTCGGATTACAGAACATACCTGAATATGACAATATTTTGTTGGATTTTGTTTGAAAGTAATCCACAGCAAATTTTAAGACTCTTACTCTTAGAGTGCTTGACGTATACGTATTTACTTTATATACATAAATGTAGCCATCCCTGGATAAAATTCTAAAATTTATATAAAATTCTAAAAATTATTGCAAAGCTCTGTAAAATGTGTTTTAAATATTTTAATAACAATGTAATTCCACAAAGTAAAAATACAAATCAAATACAAATTTTATTCAATTGACTATTTGGTTGTAAGTAATTCACATTCTGTCATTATTTTAAAACAGCGCCATCTGTTGCGCAACCGTGTTGAAAATATCGCTGGTGCGCAAGTGGATGGTACCCAGCGTCAAAACTCATATACTAAAAAGCTCAAATACTTCTCTGCTATGCCCATGTCAATGTTTGTATTAATCGATTGATCCAAAATGCATTATTTTTAATATATCTTAATTCTGCCCCACTGTGCAATGTACAAATTTTGATTTGAAAATGTTTTTATGCAATCCCCAATAAATGTAATTTAGACACTCTAAAATAAATATCAATTCCTAAAATGATATATCGCTATTCCAAAAAATTTGGAGGATATTTCGAGCAATCAATTTATTTTGTCCAAACCTAGGTTAAGTTATTACATGAGATGTAGGTATGTATATTTAGATCAATTCTAAACATTATTTTTTTAAATTTTATATTATAAAAATTTGTTTTAATTTATTTGTTTTTGTTTTTGTCTTTATATTTCAAGGGTTTTAAAGGAGACCTGTCATGTTTTTATGAACAGCATCATTCGTTTAGGAGCCTGTGAAAGTTTGCTCCAACCAGATAGTCAAAAAATTGTCGGATTACTTAAAAGAAACAACTGTAACCGTTCATATCAAATGTATCAATATGGCTCCATTTTAACCTTAAACGATGACTGTCTAGAACAGATTTGTAGAAAATTACCTATAGCTGATCAAATTAATTTCGCTCTCACTTGTCGACGTTTTTACGATGTTGTGGCAATGCTTTCCAAAGTGAAACACTCGTATTTCAATACAAACTTTTTTAATCATTGGCCACTTTTAAAAATCAGAGTTTTTCTTCAAATTGTTGGACCACAAATCAAAACCTTAGAAATAAACTATCTGCCCGATAAGATAGAATTGGAATTTTATGGTTCGTTTTGTACAAATGTTGAAAATCTAAGAGTTGAGAGATGTCAAAACGTAAAATTGTTAAGAAAATTAATGAGAAAAATGAAACTACTTCAGGAACTGAAATTAGCTTGTGATTTAAATGCCGATTTCATCAAATATTTAGAAAAGTTCAAACATTTAAAGGCTTTAAATATTATGAACTGTAGCCATACAACAGGTGAGTATAAAGTAAAGGGTGTTTTTATAGAGGTATAGAACTTTAAGTTGGCATTACTTTTCAAGATGGTGACCGATTTAACAGCTGTCAAGTGATTTATTCTCAGTTTCGTTTGGCAATTCATCATGAATAGACATACGCCTGAACAACGCTTACAAGTAGTCGTCGAATGGGCCCAAAACGAGATTACCGTTTTTCCCGATTTTCATAAGCGAATTTTGATTAGCGATGAAGCGCACTTCTGGTTGAATGGCTACGTCAACAAACAAAACTGCCGTTACATCCAGAAAAACTGACTGATTGGTACGCTTTATGAGCTGGTGGAATCATTGGTCCGTACTTTTTGAAAAACGATGGTGGCCAGAACGTTACAGTCAATGGTGATCGGTATAGAGCCATGATTACTAACTTTTTAATTCCTGAATTGAATGACTATGATGTCCAGGAGATGTGGTTTCAACAAGACGGCGCAACATATCACACAGCTCGTGCCACAATGGATTTATTGCAAGACACGTTTGGTGACCGCCTAATTTCACGTTTTGCACCTTGTGAATTGACCTCCAAGATCTTGTGATTTAACACCGCTAGACTACTTTCTGTGGGGCTATGTAAAGTCATTGGTCTATGCGGATAAGCCACAAACGCTTGACCATTTGGAAGACAACATTCGCCGTGTTATTGCCGATATACGGCCACAAATGTTGGAAAAAGTCATCGAAAATTGGACGTCCAGATTGGACTACATCCGCGCCAGCCGTGGCGGTCATATGCCAGAAATCATATTTAAAATGTAATGCCACAAGATTATCTTTCGGATAAATAAAATTCATGTCAATCGAATAATCCATCGTTGTTTCATTGCAACTTAAAGTTCTATACCTCTATAAAAAACACCCTTTACTTGCAATTGCGAGAACAAAGTGTAACATAAGCGGAGCGGACCAGTGTTCGATGCATATGCTATTGCAAAAGTGCAAGTGCATAAAATCATAGCTTTTTATTGAAATCCAACAACAAAATACCTATTGTTTTTGTTAAATTTCAATGATATAACGCATTTGCACTTTCGCAAGACCATTTGCATCAAACACTGAATACCACTTTTGTGTTTTACAATATTTTTAATGTGCTTTTATAAATTCATTATCTAATTCATTCATATTCATTCAGTCTAATTTCCTAAAATTCTAGATTTAAGCAAAAACAAAGAACAAACAAAAATTACAACTGCTTGTAATTTAAATATTTATTGTAATTTAATTGTCATCATACTTTATGCTAATATTTTGTTGCGTAGCTCTTGTGGTCAGGAGATTGCAACAGCCAAAACAAATTATGCGCATTACGAGCTAAGCGAGTTAGGTATGTGGTTGGGTTCGTAATCTTGTTGAAATTTCCTATCAATGAACAAACTTTTTTCGAACATGAGAAATTTGTTGTTCCTCCACTATTTCACAATATATACATATTTGTTTTTATAATTCTTTTCATTTTATTCAGTGGAACGGGTTCATCACCTGCGAATGTACTTGGCCAAGTTAAAGCATTGACTCTTCTAGTGAGTGTTTTATTCAATTGCGAAACTAGCAACGTCCAACAACAATAAAGAGTCGCAGCAGGGTTTCTCATGTACATGAGATATCGCATCCGCTGCCAGTCGTCTTTCCTCTCTCCCCTACAAAGTTATGAGTTGCAGAACCAAAGTTTCAATGTGTGGAAGGGGAATAAAATACTCACTGCATACAGTATGATGGCATACAGTAAATTCATTTACAGTAAAGAGCGGTCATCGTATTTTAAAGCTGATGTTTAACTTCTTGGTCTTAAATTACAGCGGTTTTGCATTCCGTTTACAACTGCCGCTTATATAAAACTAGTTATCTCCGGTGCGCTTCGCTACACCTATTCACAAAAAATACAATGAACACTTGGAAGAAAAGTATGGCCATACTTTAACTCGAAAACGTACGCTATTTTCACATCAAAAATATTTTAGTTTATATGCAAGATACGACGATAATAATTTTTTACTTTTAATGGGAGGTACCATTCCCCCTATCCTAATCCAGTATGTATTTTGCTAGGCAAGACTCTACCTATTGTAGTTCTCCAGTTACACCATAATAAATTTTCACCTAATATGGGAAGTACGACGCCCACTTTCGCAATCCAGTCTGTATTGCTATACTATGCTCACTACTCTGAGGGTTACTCGTGCAAAGCTTCAAGGCTCTATATACTGTAGTTCGCCAGGAACACGATAATAATTTTTCACTTTGTATGGGAGGTACCACGCCCACTATTCTAATCCAGTCTATATTTTTCTAAACTATGTATGGTAATGTAGAGATTACGGGTACAACATTTCAAGGCGCTACCTATTACTGTTACTAAGCTACACGATGATAAGTATTTACTTTGTATGGGAGGTGCCACGCCCACTTCGAATATCCAAAAACTAAGTACCCTATTTTACCAACCGTATATCTAGTAACAAAATTTTAGAAAGATCGGTTCACTGGTGTAGGCAGCAATCGCCTTCCGACAAACACTTTTTGTGCTTTATATATACAGTGAAAACTCTACTAACGGACACCTCCCGTAGGCGAAGACCCTTCTAAGTCCCTTTGTTTTCCAAGAATGTTTAGAACAGATTACCCTCTTCTAGACGGACACCCCACTGGCCGGACACGGACACTTTTTTCTATAAAATACCTCCAGTAGACGGACAAAATCGTTAATATATAAAAAAGTGCCAATCGTGCGAGAAAACTACAAAATATACATCCATGGGTACAAAATTAACATACCCCATAGCAAGCACTATTTATGCATATTAAATTGTGCGATTGCCCTTTTCAGTATCATTGACTGTTTGTTGTGTAGTTTTTATGTTCTTTTAAGGTAACACAGTCTCAAGTGTTAATCGTGAAGTGTTTATTATTGAAAAATTTTTATTGTAGGATGGCGGGCCGAAATTCATTTAAAAGAGAGATAATGAGCGAGTGGTTTCATCAAATCAATCACATCAATTGATAGACAAATTATTTTATTTTTTTTGGCAATGCTGCATCTCATCCTAAGAACATGTCACTAACCAACGTTAATGTAAGTATTTTGCCAGCAAATACAACTTCAGCTTGTCAACCTTTGGAGCAAGGCTTAATTTAATTAATTTTAAAGTTAACTGTAGAAGTATGATTTTGAATTACTTCATCGCGAAAATGAGTTCGGCCAAATCAGTATCAGAACTTTCAAAGAGTACAAGCGTGCTGAATGCAATATGTCGTATAAAAACTGCTTAAAACAGTGGAATTTTCTGCAATAAAAAATCTGTTTTCGCGGAATATGATCCGGTAGATAATGTGCTGTTAGCAACACTGATGAATTTTCAAAGAATTTTAGAAAATAGAGACTAGTTTTGAAAAGATCTTAAACATCGATTAAATTGCATACACTGAAAATGATCACATTGAAATAAATTTCTAAGATGCAAAAACTCTAGAAGTAATACTAATACTAATACTAATACTAATACTAATAGAGTTTCAGAAGAGGAATCTGTAGAACAAAAAATCGATCAAAATTAATCGTTCGATGAGTTGTGTTGAAATAAGTCGACTCATTAGTCATAATAGCATAATTAATAGCACAAAGTCTGACCTTTTTTAATGAACCATCCAGTGAACGGACACCTCCCGTTAACGGTCAAATCTGCTGTGACGGTCAGTGTCCGCCTACGGGAGATTTCACTGTATAATATATAGATCGATAAGTGTTGTATAATTTTCTTAAGAAACTTTTATTTCAAAAAACCAAAATTAACTTACCTCGAGTTAATACATTTTTTGTGCTCACTAAATTGTTTCCCTTTTTTTAAATATTGAGAACCATACAGTTTGTCAAATTAAAGTTTTCAAAACTTTAAAACATTTTTAACCGACTTCAAAAAAGAAGGAGGTTATCTATTCGTCTAAATGTTGCTTTTTTTATGTATGTAACCGCAGAACTCAGCCACTTCTGAACCGATTTTAAAATTTTTTGCTTTATTTGAAAGGTTATGCTTCAAGGTTGGTCCCATTTTAAAAACAGTTCATTATATTAAAAATTAAAGGGTGTCCCCATACAACATACATGTTTTTTACTTGTATTAAGAACCGTAAAGGGCAGCAAATTAAAATTTTAAAAAATTGCGTGCCGCTATAGCTCCCAACAGCAGAAATTAATAAAAAAATAAATTTAAAATTTAAAGGGTGTCCCCATAGGTGACATAATATGACCTATTTGGGTCTATCTTTTGAACCGTTATAGACTAAACCTTGAAAATTTGACAGAATGTCGACTACTATAATAAAATGTATAAATACTCAAAATTTTAAATTAAAGGGTGCTCCAATAGTTCATTTAATTTGATATATATGGCCATACTTTTGAATAGTTGTATACAGACCGCTGAAATTTACAAAGACTCTGTAGTGCTAAGTCAGCTATAACAAAAAGTATAAAATTTTGAATTTGGATCTAAAAGGGTGTCCCAATAGGTAATGTAATTCTATGTGTGTGGCCAAACTTTTGAACTGTTAGAGACAGACAGCTGAAATTTACAAAGAACCTGTATTGCAAAGTCCACTATAGCAAGTATACAATTTGAAGTTAGAAACTAAAGGGTGTCCCCATAAATTATGTAATTTGATCTATATGGCCCTATCTTTTGAACCGTTAAACACAAACACTTGAAAATTAGGCAGAATGTCCACTACTTTCTCTGGTATGATAACAAATATAAATATTTGGAATTATAATGTAAAGGGTGTCCCAATAGTTCATGTAATTTGATATACATATATGGTTAAACTTTTTAACCGTTATAGACAGATAGTTGAAATTTACAAAGAATCTTTGTGACCAAGTCCTCTATAACAACAGGTCTTTAATTTAACATTGTAAATTAAAGGGTGTCCGAATAGGTGATGTTATTTGATCTGTGTGCCCCTGTCTTTGAAACCGTTATAGACAGAGGCTTGACGGATGCTGGTGAAAATAACTTAACTTTTAAACAGTAATAGGGAGAGGCTTGACATTCAATAGTCTTTATTTTTTTCCCCTCTAATTTTGGCGCATCTTTTATTTGGTTTAAATCGAATTCTTACAGATTACTTCTTACATTTTTAGTTTAGAATTGGTGCCCTTCTATCTGTTTTGAAGTCGGTTTTTTTTTTGCAAGAATTATGTAATGTTCTTTTCAATGACGATTAACAACAACAAATTCATTTTCTTACGTTTTGTTTTTCCAAATGCAGTTAGCTAGTTTTTATCTACTTTACATGGAGTTAAAAATGTTTTAAAAAAAGTTGGTTGCCAAAATTCAAGATAAAAAATGGCAGTTAAATTTAAGTTAAATTATTATTAATAAAGTTATTCCCACAAACAAATGGCGAAATGTTCTATGTTTATGTTTATTTTTGGAAGATTAGAAAATCGGAAAGGTTTAATTATAAATTTTTTTTAATGTAATCAAAAATCGTGTTCCTATATGACATTGTTGTTATAAAAGTGTAGAAAAGTTATGGATACTAAAGCGCAAAGTCGAGAAATTTCTCAATGTTAAGCCCAGTTTTTTGTTCAGTTTGTCATGCGGAATGCTCTCAAACTATTTACATAAAAATTTTTTATGAAAAGGTCAGCAAAAAATTTTGCAGTAGTTCTCTGTTTTTACTGTGGAAAAAAATTAAATGTTTCTACTTAGCAAAAATACTGCTTCGTCGTATACAGCTTTATATGGGAATGACAAGTTGTTATTGCTAAAAATGGTTTTACACGGCGTGTATTTGTCATATGACCTGTCAGTTTGATAATCCATATGTAATTTCATGTGTTTGTCAAAATAACCCTTTTACATACGTTTTTAATTTTTGCTTTCAAACGTACATGTGTAATTACATGTGACATAACCTATTATATATAATTTTCCCGCCACACAGTTTTTTCTTTGCAACTTGCATAAAAATAAAATAACAAAATATCAAGTTGGCATTAGAGAATGTCAGATGCTTTGTCACATCAAAATAGAATGAAAAAATGAAAAATGTCATATTTATTATACACATGGAAAATACACATGTTATGTTTGAAAGGGTTCACACGACGTGTATAGAATTTACACATGGAAAAGTGACAAGTCATATGACAAATACACGCCGTGTAAAACCACTTTTACAAACCTGCTTACGTATGACATGACATTGGTATCATTTCTTTTTAAGCGATTAATACAGCGCAGTATAGATGTCCTAAAATCATACTGTATTAAGTTCGTAACTCGTCGTAACTCCGTGTAAATTCGAATTTTTTAACTCTGCCTTACAGTTGTGCTTTTTAGTATGCACTACTGTAAGGCGAAATGTAAATTCGTTGTTTTTTGAAAACTTAACATTTTGTGCCATACAAAATTGCATTTATTTAAGCCAAATTTATGAGCTTTTTATTTAAAGATTTTGTATGGCAGGAATAGATTGTACTGCTTCCAAAAATCCAATTTTTTTTGCTGAGTAGCTACAATTTATCAAAGCTTTGAATTGTATTGAGGAAGACGTTCGGTGTTTGGTGGCCTTCGTACACAATGGCTGCTTGTCAGAGTTAAATAAAATTAGTTTTGATTCGTCAGACCACAAAGTTTCTTCAAGAGAATTAAGCACAGTAAAATGTATAAAGTGAAACTGGCTCTATTTTATGGAACATCACTGTATGTATTTAAAAAGTACGCTCACGATTTACTTCAACATGCACTGCAAATTTACAATGTGCAAATTTGCACTATAACCCTTGTGAAAACTCCTAATGATTTTAAACATCATCCATATTTGATATGGATAATTTGAAGCATCGGATGGAGGTATGCCGATATACGATTTATTAATTATTAAAATTTTGATGTTATACACGATAACCAAAACGATTGCAAGTGGCACCAATAACTGTAAAGCAGTACATCTATTCAAGGAAGCCAATAAGCCAGTGCGAGATTAAGACGCAAACCATTCGAAGGCCGAAAAGCAAGGACGGTTTGTTTGACCTTAAAATATAATGAGAAACGTGTTAAAGTTATTCAGGCTTGGATGATCAATTTTCGAAGAAAATCATCTTCAGTGATGAGGCACATTTTCACTCAGTGGATTCGTCAATAAGCAAAATTGCCGCATTTGGGCGAATGATAATCCAAGAGCAATGCACCCACAAAGAGTGACCGTTTGGTGCGGTTTATGGTCTGGCGACATCATCGGTCCGTTTTTCCCAAATGAGGCCGGCCAGACAGTTACTGTGAATAGTGTTCGTTATCGTGAGATGACAACGAACTTTTTATGGCCCGAATTGGAAGACATGTGGTTTCAAGAGGACGGTGCCACTTGTCACACAGCTAATGAAACTATGGCTCTTTTGCGCGACAAACTCAACGGCCGTGTTATCTGACGTGGTGGCGATGACTATTGGCCGCCAAGATCACGTGATTTAACACCGTTGGATTTCTTTCTTTGGGGTTATTTGAAAGAAAAGGTGTACGTCGATAAGGCAGCAACAATTCAAGAGCTAAAGGATGAGATTGTTTACGGTATAGAACCTCAATTATGCTTCAGCGTCATCGAAACTGTGGAGCATCGGTTGGAGGTGTGCCGCCGAGGTCGCGGCGACCATACCCATATTATCAAAATAAAAAGAAATAACAATAATTTCCTAAATAGTTTGTGTTTTATTTAAAATCAACATCGGTCCTTAAAATTTAACCACCCTTTACAATTTTAATTCTAAGAAACGACAGTCAAAAGAACATGTGTACTAAGATTTTATGACCCAGCTTTGTACTTTTTATACTCGCAACTGTATTTAAAGTAACCAATATTGAAGAAAGAGTTATATAATTGTATAATTTGTTTTTAAGATCTGAAAAAACTGAACAATAAATCCGTTTTGAAAAACCAGGTGCCATATTCTGTAGTTCTCGTAGCTAAAGCTATCGCTATAATTCTAAAAATCATTAAAAAATATCGTGAATTCTTCTACATTTTTAGTTTTAAATGCTCATTTTATTTCCTTAAAAAGAGAATTTAAAACTAAAGATGTCCAAATATATAAAAATTCACGTATTTCTTGTATACAGTTTTAGAATTTTAGCGATAGCTTTTGCTACGAGAATTATAGAATATGGCAGCAGGTTATTTATTGTATGTATAATTACGAAACTTCTTAAGACACAACTTCAAAATTTAAAATCCATTTTTTTTTTAATTTTATCCTTATCAACGTTAATATTTTGTTTTTCTTTATCAGGCGAAAATATCCACCTTCTTTGTGGCCTCGAAAAACTGTCGCTCAATGGCTATCCATGGCCAACTTCATGGCATTTTAGAAATATTTGTAAAAGCCTTACAAATCTACATTACCTGGAGATTAAACACTGCGGTGACTTGAAAATTGAGGATTATGAACACATTTCCGAATACCTTTTACAATTGGAAACCCTAAAATTAAACTTCCTTAAGGATAATTATAACTTTATTGCTCAATTGCCCAAACTAAAACAATTGGAGTTGTATGGTTGTGACGCAAATGAAGAATTCTTAATAAATTTAGCAAAATTTCAAAGCAATCAGCTAGAAGCATTAGCAGTGCAATCATGTGAAATGGTTGTAGAGAAGGCTTCTTTAGTGGCTAAATTAAAAAATTTAAAATTTTTAAATTACACTTTAACAGCGCTTAATGATGAAATCCTGGTCATATTATCACAGTTAACTGAGTTAGAAGATATCCGCTTACATGCCACCTCACATTCCATTACCAATTATGGAGTCTTAAAACTTATCGAAAATTGCTTGAAACTGAAAAGACTTGATTTGGATGGTTGCGATAACCTTACACCGGACCTTGTACCTAATGCAGTCAAATTATTGCAAAAACAACGTTTAAATTCTCTTCGCACAGATCGTGTAGTATTCAACGGTAGATATGCACATCCAACAAATCGTTTAGCTCTGGTGAGTACCTATAAGATATTTTTATTCATTGAATTAAAATTTGTAATCAGTAGAAAATTTATGCAGTCGAATTCGGTTAAGCGCAAATGAAAAATTACACGATCCGGAATTTTCAATTATAAGGACTTCGGATAAGTGAAAAACGCTTTCTTTTAAACGGGTGAGCACTTGACATTAAAAAATTAGTCGTATTTTAAACGAACCAACTAAATGGCTTTAAAATTCGACGAGATCGAAAGTTAAGAATTTTTTATTTCAATAAAGCGATTTTTTCTTTTAACTGTCAAAAATCAATAACTTTTGATTGGATTGGAATTTTGACACGAGGTTTTTTTGTTTAGTAGGTCGGACTTTGGTCTTTAATTTTAGCTATAAAACATGAAAATAATAATAAAAAAGTTATAGATTATTTAAAATTAGTTGAATTTTAGTGTAAAAGTATATTCACAAGGGCGTCTTTAGTGATTGCTAGCATTTGTCTAAGGCTTAGTTCGCCCATGGCATCCACATTTAACAAGCTTCTGCCCGTGGTCCTAAGTCTTACGCTAGCCAGTGCTGGACATTCACACACAATGTGCGCCACTATCTCAACGTCTTCCAGGCATAGTCTGCAAGTATCATCTTCTTCGATTTTCATCTTGGCTAAATAATACTTGAAGTTTCCTTGACTTGTCATTAACGCAGTTATCCAGCTTAAGGTACTTCTTTTGTATCTAAGAACTTTGCTGGCTCTCCTGCCAAGGGGCTCTTTGAGAACCATTCGAGCCTGTCTACATGTAGTAGCCTCCCTCCACCTTTTCAGGTTTAGTGAGTTCAGCCATTGTAGGACTTTTGCTCGTATTAGGCCATTACCCAGTGATACTCTGGGTTCTGGTCCACAGAAATTCTCAGCAGATCCCCTTTTTGCTGGTTGATCTGCTGCTTCATTCCCAGCAGTGCCAATGTGTCCTTTAACCCACATCAATGTTACCTCGTTAACCGAAAAACATCTGTTAAGCTTTAAAACACATTCCAGCACTAGTTTGGAGTACACGTCCACCTGCTTCATGCGTTTTATAACCGATTGGTTGTCCAGTGCAATGAGAACCTTTCTTCCCTGCACCCGACATTCCAGCAGGTGATCCAACGCATGTAGCAGCCCAAGCAATTCTGCCTGGTAAACGGAGACGTACTCCCCCAAACGGAGACTACAGTACAAGTTTAGCTCAACTGAGTGTACACCTGCTCCTGCTCTACCGTCCATAAGAGAACCATCAGTGAATATGCTGATGTAATTCTCCATACACTCATTGTGTATAACGCCGTCCGCAATTAGTGTCCGATGCAGTCTTTCGACTACCTTTCTTCTACTGATGCGTTCCATCGGTATTTGAGCTTCCCTAACCTCCTTACTAAGAAGGTACAGGATTCTATTATGACCGATGTTCGGCCCAAAGCGATGCCAAATGGATAGCCCTTGTTCTCTACACCATGCCTCGGTTGTTATGAGAGCCTGTCTCATATATCCTTGGATGGTATAAGAGCTCCTCTCAACTTAGAGAAAGAGATTTTATTAAAGGCACCTTCAATATCCATAAAAACGGACAAAGCAGCGTCGCCATTGAAAATTTCTCTTTCCGCCACTCTGACAAGTTCAGGCAGAGCGGTGTCAGTAGACCTACATGCCCTGTATGCATGGTGGTATCTACTCAAGGGCCTATCCGTCAGCGTGTGGTTCTCCAGAAAGTCAGCCAACACCCTCTCCATTGTCTTTAACAGAAAAGTTGTAAGGCTTACTGGCCTGAAGGACTTAGCTTCCGTATAGTCCCTTTTACCCGGTTTGGGAAGAAAAACCACATTTGTGATGAGAAAGAATGCCGATAATTCCCAGTCGACAATCTGAAATCACTACAGTCTACAGTCTAGATTAAAGGCTGGTGGGTCAGATAGAGAAGTTTTAATCTAAAAGTCGTATGTTTCTATTTTAGTTATTTTTTTATTTAAATATCAAATTATTGTAAATTTATAAAATCAACATTGATCAATAAATCAACACAAATTGATAAATCAAGAACAAGCGGTTATCTATATAAAACCAAGTATAACTAAGTAAACTGCAATGCTACTAAAATTAAACAAAAATAAAATTAAAAATAAATAGCCTTGATTTTCATCTTCTTCGTTCAATTCAACAGAGGTAGATTTCCATTTTTGTCGAATAAAGGACATATGTATGTATATGGGTCAGAAGTGCACAACAAAATAATGATAAGGTCTTCATTAGTACTACACCTAGACATTTTTCTTGTGTTGTCCTCGCGAAAGAATCTGTAGTCTTTGCTCCACTTTTCTTGCGCTTCTTCAGATAGATCTCCTATTGATAGCATATTGTGTTGAATTACTTGTTTCCCATGGTACATTATTTTATGAATTGTAGATGGCATATATCTTCAAGAGTATTTATCGTCATAAATTATAGCTGTTTCATTCGCGTACTCTCCTGCTAAATGCAAGAACTTATAAAATGATTTTGTATCGTCTTACTAATTCATGATCTACAGCTGTGATAGACGCAGCAGTTTCTGTATCCTAAAAAAATCTCCTTGCAATGTTTCCATCGTTTGTGTTTCCTCCTCTTCCTTGTTTTGGTTAATCAATTATAAGGCCTAGCTAATGATATTTTTCTTGAATATCTTTTTTTTCGTTCATTTTCTTTACGTTTCCTCACAGTTTCGCCTAACGGACTAAATTCCAAATCACAACTTATATAATTTAAGAATATGCTCCATAAAACGTATTCTGGCCTAAAGAGGGGACAATCCAAGATCATGCGCTTCCTTAAAACTATCGTCTTGTGGTGGGGGTTGACTTAATTGACTTGATGTTTTAAATTATGTTATGATGTTTAAATTTTAAGGGCCGAAGTTGAATGTGAATCACACCTAAATGTCAAGTTTTTTTTTCGAGCAACGCTTTAAAGTTATTCAGGCTTGGAAGATCAATTTTCGAAGAAAATAATCTTCAGTGATGAGGCACATTTTTACCTCAGTGGATTCGGAAATAAGCAGAATTGCACCATTTGGGCGAATGATAATTCCAGAGTGATTGTCGAAAAACAAATGAAACCACAAAGAGTTACTGTTTGATGCGACTTAAGGGCTGGCGATATCATTGGGCTGTATTTTTTTTAAATGATTCCGGTCAGGTTTTGTGAATGTGTTCGCTATCGTGAGAAGATAACGAACTTTTTATGGCCCGAATTGGAAGATATAAATGTGGACGATATGTGGTTTCAACAGGACGGTGGCACCCACTTGTCACACAGCTAACGAAACAATGGCTCTTTTGCGCGACACATTCAATGGCCGCATTACCTCACGTGGTGGCGTTTTCAATTAGCCGACATGATCATGTGGTTTGACACGGTTGGACTTCTTTCTTTTTGGTTATTTGAAAGAAAAGATATACGTCGATAAGCCAGCAAGAATTCAAGAGCTAAAGGATGATGTGGAACAAGATTAACGTGAGCACCTGCCGGTTGGCCTAATCCCACGGTGGTCTTTCCACCGAGTGAAATTTAAGCGTAGACTAGCGCCCTCCACGATATGACGTTGCCGCCAGTATCACAATTTATGTGTGATACGGTCACAATAAGTGGCAATTTATAAAATATGGCAAGCCTAGATTCCATATTATAGCCTCTTGCTTAGGGGTTTGGAGACAATCCAAACTCCGTTCTGTTGAGAGTGCAACAGCACACTTGATCGACCTTGCACCATACCTACATAAATCGATCTTAAACCACAACCACCACGTGTACCCCCGAAGGGGAGCTCACCAACAACTGGTCACAGAGAGGATGGGCTCTCTGTGGGGCTACCGATTCCCGTGGTACCAGTCCTTTGGGCACTAGTCGGGACTCGAAGAGGACCCCTGTAATAAAACAACAGACCTTTTCTTCCAGATTTAGGTTCTAGGAACCCTAGCGTCGGGTGCCCCTATTTTCCCCAAAAAACCGCGTCAAAGAATTTGCCGCGTTAAAGCCATTTGGCCGATATTTTGTGAGTCACATTTTAAAATTTACTTTGATGTCTCAGTAATCAAATTTAAATATAACTAGTTGAAGTTCTCTAATTTGATCTTTTATTTTTTGAACTTTCTCATTTGCGACATTTTTTGTTTTCTTTTTAAAGCACTGTAAAAGTAGGAGCCTTAAAATTTCAAAGCAAAATCGAACAAAATACTGTCAGGACGCCTACGACGTAGCGGTACAGCTAGTTTTAGAATAACAACAAAAATATATGGATCTCTTGAACCTATAATAACTAACTTTCCAATTCATTTATTATTCCATTTAAAGATTTTAATTCAATACCAATACCAATATTTTTTTTTTTTTAATTTTCAATAACACTGATTACACATTTTCAAGTTATGTATGTATATATGTGCTTTTAGTTTCCAATCCATATTATAAATCAAAAACCTATCTTATAGTTTTATCAGCGGCGAAAACGAATGTACTACTTACTTATTTACATACTTACAGACTTACTTATATATTACTTACTTATTTCTGTACTTTCTTACTTACTTTTTTATTACGTATTTATTTACTTACCTAATTACCTACTTATCTAATTACATACTTAATTACATAACTATTTATTTACCTCCTTACTTGCTTACTTACTTACTTACTTGCTTAAATACTTACTTAACTTCTTACTTGCTTACATACTTACTTACGTACTTACTTACCTTCTTACTTGCTTACATACTTAATTACTTAAATACATACTTACTTACCTTCTTATTTGTTTATATTCTTACTTACTTACATACTTGCTTACATACTTAATTATTTACATACTTACCTACATACTTACTTATTTACTTACTTACTTATTTACATACTTACTTATTTACATACTTACTTATTTACATACTTACTTACTTACATACTTACCAACATACTTACTTATTTACTTACTAACATACCTACTTACATACTTACTTTTTTACTTACTTACTTACATAATCACCTACTTTTTTACTTACTTACTTGCTTACATACTTACTTACATACTTGCTTGCATACTCTCTTACTTACTTACTTACTTACTTACTTACTTACTTACTTATTTTTTACTGACTTACATACTTACTTACTTACTTACTTACTTATTTACTTACATACATACTTACTTACTTGATTACATACTTACTTCCTTACTTACTTACCTTCTTACTTGCTTACATACTTACTTACTTACATACTTACTTATATACTTACTTGATTACATACTTACTTACTTACATACTTACTTACCTTCTTACTTGCATACATACTTACATAATTGCTTACAATTTTGCTTACTTACATACTTACTTACTTACATACTTAATTATGTGCTTACATACTCATTTACTTACTTACTTACCTCATTACTTACATACTGACCCAATTACTAACCTAATTACTTACTTGGTTACTTTCTTACTTATTAACTTACTTACTTCCCTACCTATTTACTTACTTACTTACTTACTTACTTACTTACTTACTTACTTACTTGTTCATATATTTTTTTATTTTAGGCAGTTGATGCAATGATTAATTATCCAGCTGAGCTTGAAATAAATTTATTTGGTAAGTGCCTTGATTTTACAACAAATATGATACAGTCCAAGGCAAATTGATTTTAGCAGGTGGGAGCAATAGAGCAGCTGATAATTTTTTGGTTAATGTCCTGTCAAAAATACATTATTTTATAAATGCCAGCAAAGTGTTAAATTTGTTGTAATTGTTGCCGTATAGCCCTTGCCTCGTAAAATAAATGCGCCTTGATTCAATCGTTAAACAGCTACGGTTTAATAAAAAAAACAGTATTAATATCCCTTGGTCTTTTTTCACTTTAGGTATATTTCAACTGCCCTAAGGCCCATTATTATAACATATTAAGATTTTGTCGGAGCTTTAGGTACTTTTTCGTTATTATAAGTCAGCTTAAAATAACCTTTAAATATCCCGTACTTCAAAGGCAAGTTATAGTAACGATCCTTACCATCTTATTTTAACGAAAAACAAGTTAGCGCTCCGACAAACCCCTAACTTTCGCTATTGGCAAGTTATAATAATGGGCCTAAATGTTTTATATCATTTTTTTAAACGTTTGATTTTTTAAACTAACTAATAGAGCATTTTATTTTTAGAGGATAATGGCGGCATGAACGATATTGTAGGTATGTTTAAGTAATTTAAAAATTACAAATTACACTATTAAATTGTTTTTACTTTGTTTTTATTTATTTTAAGATGACTCAAATTATGATACGAGTGATGATGAAGATATTCTCATTTGGTATTGACTTCAGTTAAAAGCGTAAGTCTCCGCTATATATATAATATTGCAAAAAATTCACAACACTTTCTTTTGTTTCTTCTTTATAAGATCTGATCACCTAAAATGAGCCATAATCGAATAATTCATTGATAAAACTGAACCGTTTTAATTATTCACGACAAAGTTTTTACTTAAAAGAAAAACGTACCAGACTGGCGCATGGCGTTATATAGTGTTTGTATATTTGTAGCACCTTCCTTATATTTGGATTTATGGATGCAGCAACGGTGTGATTACAACAATAAGCTAACATATTATTAAAAAAAATGGAATCAAAAATAACGAATATTTCACATCCCATTGTAATAAATTATATCATTAAATTTTTTTTTTAACTATAGCACCAGTATTATTTTTTCAAAGAAATTTAACTGTTAAAATTTTGTTATTCCAACCTGCTAACTAATTAGATTAAAAATTATATTCAAAATCACCCCGTATTGTTTTCGCTACAATGTCTGTACGTCTGTCCGTCCGTCTAACATCGCCTTTTATATCTGGAACCGTAGCAGGTACACTCTTGAAATTTTCACAGAATAACTGTTGCCGATATATCAACAAATACTAAAATTAGGTGTTCTTGACTGTAGGAGGCATACACTTAAAATTTGAAGATAGTAATTAAAACTACATATATTCGCTTTATAAACAAGTATACAAAAATAAACCTTAAAATGAAAGGGTGTTCCGATAGTGACGTGATTTGCATGAATATGGCCTAAGTTTTTAACCTTAAAATGTAGACTCTTGAAATTTTCACAGATGGTGTATAACACAGTTTTATTAGTTTATGTTACCATAACAGTAACATAACATAAAACAGTAACAGTAACATAACATAAAACAGTAACAGTAACGTGATAAATATGGGATTACTCATATTTAAAATTGCTGATATTTGAAAATTTCGAAAAATTATGGTAAAACGGGTAAATTTGAGGGAGGGAAAAATCAAAAATCAAAATAAGGACCAAAAATCCCAGAATTGGGAATTTTTTACTATTTTGCCCATAAAGTCTACATACGAACTAGGGCTCATAAAATACTTTCAAAAACAATTTAGAGCATATAAAGCTTTATTACAGCAGTCTTCTTTTTCCGATCCCATCTTGGCATATTATATATGTTGTAGATATTGGGTCAATAAAAAAAAGAAGGGCATGTATTTAAGGTAAATTGGAAATTGTATTTATTTATTACTTCATCTTAAGGCCAGCGGATAGACAATGTCTTTTGTTTTTTATTTGGTGTAAAAACGTATAAACGTATAAACTCGGGAGCAAGCCACATACAACTGGGCGTGTGAAAAACATGAATTTTCCAAAATTAAGCCAGCAATAGTCAATTGGCCTTGTGCTTTGTTGATGGTAATAGCAAAGGCAAGACGTAAAGGGAATTGGAGCCGCTTGAATTGGAATGGTAAGTAAGTTTTCTCCTTTGAATCTTCCACTGATGACTGTTGCCTCGATTAAATTTGGTGAACAATTTTTGATGGTCAATCTGGTTCCGTGGCAGTTGCAAATAAGAATTACCGGTGATCCGACCTTTAATGTTAGTACATGCGGTGGCATTCCGGGTGGTTCCAATGAATTCAAAAATTCAGTGGGATAATTGACGGCTTGTTCTTCATCCGTTACTGTGTCGATGGATTTCTATTTGATTAATTTGCCGGGCAGTTTCAATTGAATTTGCTCATTGAGCTTGTTGACATCATCATTTTTTTGGTGCCAAAATTGCACGATCGCTCAGTCAATCTGGATTTTTGTAAGAGCTTGTTAGACTTGGGAATACCTTGTCGACAACGGCTTGAATATTAATTTGCATTTGACAGAATTTAGGCGGGAACGAAATCTCGTTCGTGGCGCGATTAATTGGAATTTTTCCATTTCCGATGTCAAAAAGTTGTTTTGAGAATGTTTGGGCAGTCGGGTCTTACAACAAATGCACACGCATTTTCTCGACTGGGTTCCAAAATGTACCGTTATTTTTTATCAGCGTTTGAAAAAAACTCAAAAATGTGCACGAAATGTAGGTATCTTAAATGCAAGATTACACAAAGTTGTTTATCATCGATTGATAATATAATATTATTTTTAACTTATTGTACAATATTTCACCTTAGTAAGCGCGGAATATGTTGTATTATCGAATGATGTAAATATTTTGTAAATAAACCGAAAACTCGGATTTCTGGATGCAACATTTCGAAAGTTTTAAAATTTTGTTAACATAGGATTTTTGTAAATATCTTCGGAACTACATAACCGATTTAAGATATCTCGATATCTCGTTTAGAAAAACATAAGAACGGCTTTCAAAAAACAATAAATAAAATAAAAAAAGGGTTTTGCCACGCCCCTCCGCCCGCAGACCGAAAATCAGAAAAAAATAGACTTCACAGTGTCACCCGCCTGAATATTCTGAAGATTTCCTGAAAATTTCATCAAAATCGGCCTAGCCGTTTTGGAGTCCATACGTTACATACATATACACATCCTTTTTATATAGATAGGCTAAAGTTAAAAAATAGGTCATATTGTGGGACCTCCATCTTCTACAAGGATGATCAATTTTATACGAAATTTTGTTTAAACGTACAAATATATAGTTAGCTTATACAAAAATATAAAATTTTTAAATATTCCTAAAGAAAATTTTTTCTATAAAAAAAAACGTTAATGGCCTTTTTGGGCTAAAGTACATAAAAATGCAATAATTTTGGATTTTTTAAATTAAAAATCGTCTAGTCTTTAAATCATTTACTATTTTCAAATTTATCAAAAATATTTAGAATTTGGCTCGCTAACTAAGATAAAAGATTTAAAAAAATTTGCTAAAAATTGTACCCATTATTTTGAAAAAACTGGACCAGGGTAGCGAAAAATATCATTTTAAATAACAATGACAAGACCTTTAAGACCATGTATAATTTAAAAAAAGAATAAAACTGAAGAAATGGCAAATTGTAAAAGAATTTTCAGGTGCGAGGTTCCCAACTTTGAGACCCTGGATGGTGTATGGTACCCATATTTTAAACTTTAGTTCAGATGCTCCTCTGTTATGATCATGTCAAATTTGGATCAATCGGCCTAGCCGTTTATAAATGACTAGGTTGTTCCCAAAATAATTTGATTGCCCCACTGTGCAGAGATAGGCTGACACTTAAAATTTATACAGATTATATTTTCCAATATCTACTGTAACAACAAGTAACGAAAATAAATTTATTAAAAATAAAAGGGTGTTTCCTAGATGTCGCGAATTCGAGGAATTTGACCTTCTCTTCTAAACGTTATAGGCAGACACTTAATATTTACACAGGGTAGTACTAAAACTATGCTCTAGTATAAAAAATAATTAAAAATGGATAATCAATTAGGCCAAATTAGGCTTTTCGATTATATTAAATAAAATAAAATAAAAATTAAAAGATGCCCCATTAGACATGAAAAAATTAACAACTTGAATTTTTAAAGTTGTGTGTGTCTAACTCGCACTTGCCTAATTTATTATTATTTATATTTCGCAAAAAAAAAACCTGAACATAAGAGCCCAAAGAGATAACACGGAAATCTAAATTCTAATCATTTGCTGTCGTAAATTCTGTGAGCGGCGAGGCAAATGTGCCTAAACACCGACCGATTGGTAGTGCCGGGCAGACTTTGTATTTTTCGCTGAAGTGTGAATAGTTTCTTTTTTGTTGGATTCTTAAAACTACATAATGGCAAAGGTACGTAACCAAAGAGACAAGGTATCCCACCGATTATGTAAAATATAATTTTCGCCTCCTCCAGTAACTTTAACCCGACCTATAATTTCATATAAGAAGTGAAAGTTCCCAGACAGTTACTGTGAATGGTGTTCGTTATCGTGAGATGACAACGAACTTTTTATGGCCCGAATTGGAAGATATGTGGTTTCAACAGGACGGTGCCACTTGCCACACAGCTAATGGAACTATGGATCTTTTGCGCGACAAATTCAACGCCCGTGTTATCTGACGTGGTGGCGATGACTATTGGCCGCCAAGATCACGTGATTTAACACCGTTGGATTTCTTTCTTTGGGGATATTTGAAAGAAAAGGTGTACGTCGATAAGGCAGCAACAATCCAAGAACTAAAGAATGACATAGTTCACGGCATAGAAGCTCAATTATGCCTCAGCGTCATCGAAAATTTTGAGTATCGAATGTAGGTGTGCCGCCGAGGTCGCGGCGACCATACCAATATTATCAAAATAAAAAGAAATGACAATAATTTCCTAAATAATTTGTGTTGTATTCAAAGTCAACATTGGCCCTTTAAAATTTAACCACCCTTTATTAGGGTGGTACTATAATTGTGCAAAACACTGTAAGAAACGGCTATTGTTATTAAAAAATAATTTTTTAACACAAAATGAATAACCCTGTATAAATAAAACATTAAATATATTTTTATTTATTAATGATTTTTATTTGAAGATCTAAAATTAACACAGAAAATAAAATAAATACTGAATATTAATTATTTTTGCAATACAGATTTTAAAATCTAATTCGTTGTTTTTATTTTGTTTAGGGAAATTCATTTTTTTTAATTATAAATATTGCCATAGTTAAAATATTGGGTATAAGCATTAATTCCTATCGTTTTAAACTAGATTGCGTTGAAAGTCTTTTGTTCAATTTATAACAACATCACCTAAACGTTCTGTCACCAGGTTTTCTTATTCAAATCACCTTTCGACATCTTTTAGTTTTAGCTCGTGTGGCCACCAATTTCCTTGCTTCATTGTTTATACAAAAACGATAAGAATTTATGCATATACCTAACAGTGTTTGTGAGATATTTAAATATATTTAAATTAATAATAGAATTTTGTAAATGGAATTAATTCATTTTTAGTAAAACTAAATAAAAGTTTAAATGTTAAGAGATTATAATTATTATTTTTTTTTGTAAATTTATTTTAAGCGAATAAATATTTTATAAGAGAATTAATTGAAATTTGTGTTTGACTTAAAATTTAATTGACTGACTTAATTGCACTAGAAAAAGCGTAAATAATACTTAAAAGTCACAAAAATATTTATATATTTTTGTTAATTTGTTTTCTTTTTTTTTTTTAATAAAATAATTTTGCTAAAATTAAAAATTTATTTTTATGTTCTTTTTTTCTATAATTTAATATTGTTGTTCTTTTACTACATGATAAATTATTGTACTCTTTATAAGGTATTTATTTTGTTATTAATTTTATTTATACTTTATATTAGGTGTACAACTAAGCTATTGCCTTTTTTCCGATAGATGTCATAAAATAATTTGGCTCGTCTGTCAAAAAATAAAAACAAAACCCTTAATATTTGAGACAGATTTGCAATTTTTTCATAATTAAAAAAAAATCAGTAGCATGTGTATACTCAGCTGAGCTGAACCTGTCCTGTAGTCTGCGTTTTGGGGAGTACGTCTTTGCTTAAAAGGCTGAATTACTTGGGTTGCTGTATGCGTTGGACCACCTGCTAGATAGTCGGGCGCATGGAAAAAAGGTTCTCATTGCACTTGACAACAAGTCGGTTATAAAACTCATTAGGCGTGTCTCAGTTAATGAGGTAACATTGATGGGGGTAAGGGGACACATAGACACAGCTGGGTATAAAGCAGCAGACCAACTAGCAAAAAGGATATCCGCTGTGAATTTTTGTGGACCAGAACCCAGAATATCACTGTATAATGCTAGCAAAGGTCCTACAATTGCTAAACTAACTAAACCTGAAAAGGTGGAGGGAGAATATTACATGTAGACAGGCTTGAATGGTGCTCAATGAGCCCCTTAGCTGGAAGGCCAGTAAGGTGCTTAGATATAATAGAAGTACCTAAAGGTGGATAACTGCGTTAGTGACAGGTCATGGAAACTTCAAGTATCATCTAGCCAAGATGAAAATCTTAGAAGATGATACTTGCAGACTATGTCTGGAAGACGCTGAGACGATAGTGCACATTGTATAGCTAGCATAAGACTTAGAAACTTGTTAAATGTGGATGTCAGTCTTGGATAAATGCTAGCACTTACTAGAGACTCCGTGGTGAAAAAAGAGCCGACAGTTGCCTAGCAATCAGTACCTAGCATGATATTCCAACGTGTCGGTGTCCACTGGCGTAGCAACAATTTTAGAACATGGTAATTGCTGGACCATGATCTTAAGTATTGACTAGCGGTTCTTAGCCGATCCAACACCTGACACCAATTGGTGTCTTCTGTTCAGTATGCAATAGCATATTGGACTATCCCCACAATGCTGATCGTAACCACTGCCCCGAAGGGACTTCAGCAACAACCGCTCACAGAGATGGGCGGCTGTTGGTGGGGCTACCAGTTCACGTGGTACCAGTACCAGTTTGGACACTGGGCAGGCCTCAAAAGACCTTATATAAACAGACCAGTTGTTCCAGATTTAGGTTTTAGCAAACCCAGGGAGGCACTGCGTCCATGTGTTGACAATGATAATTAGTGTTCTGGGGGGTGTAAAGAAGAAATATATATGTTGTTCTAACTCCCTTTGGGTCAAAGTTTCAATATGGAAAGTAATAATCTATTATCATGATTTAGGATAAATGTAAGCCGCTAAGAAGACTGCAGATGTCCAGTTTTTTTTCTCGTCAATGGTGTTTGTGGTCTTTCAAATGGCCAAATTGGTGGTAAATCACAAGAACGATACGGTCATTTGATAGCGCCAAATCGGGAAGTAGCGATTGAAAATATGTATTTCAAATTATAGAGTTTACCGACAGTTTTTATTTTTATCTCAAACCGTTTACGGAAGCAAAGTGTGTACACATTTGTATTTAAAAGTTTGCCTTTTATAACATATTTTTTCTTATTTTTTACTTTTGTTAATTATATATAATATCAATGGTTTTGAATTATTGGTGTTTAATTCGTTCTTATTATTTTAGCAGTTAATTGCTTAGAAATAAAATAAAATAAAGAAGAATGCAATTGATTTTTCAGATTTATTTTTTATTTTAAATTTAAAAAGTAACAGTTTTGGGAAGACTGGCAGCTACATAACAAATTCAGTAATGCAAAATCATTTATCATGTGGTGGCAATGGCGAATTCATTAATTTATCTCATTACTCGAAACGTTAAAAAATTAAAAGTTAAAAAGTAACAGTAAAACCTAAATAAGAGCGCAAAGAGTAACAGGACATTTACACTACATCGAAATCTAGTAGATTTCAATTAAAATCTTTTTAAAAATATTTCTCGTTTGAGTAGATTTCGTCAAAATCTAGTTACATGGTAGATTTTGATTTGTATTTTAAGTCGTTTATGGATGGCAACGGAATTTCAGTTGCGTTGCCAGTTGCCAAAACTATATTATGGATGGCAACTGACGGCTGGCAACCTCAGTTGCCAAATAATAATGATATCGGCAACCGTGTTTCTCTGGTGGCTTTGAAGATTTTTCAATTGAAAAAGGCTGATAAACAGAATAGGAAGAATGTTTTTTTATTAATTTATTTTTTAATGAAAATTTAAATATAATATACTAATATAAATAGGTCCATGGATCTTAGCATTTTAAATAATTTATGTATTTTTCCTTGATTGATTTTTATTTTACTTTGCTATTTATTGTATTGTACGCTTGTTTACATTCATTTTCAGTTGCCGATCTGTCAAAATAACGATTTCGGTAACTTCTTGGCAACTGAAAAAGTTGCCAAAGGGCAACGCAACTAAAGTTGCCATCCATAATCGACTCATTTATAAAAACAACTAGATTTTGCTCGAAATCTTATAAGTATTAGATTTCGGTGTAATGTGAACGCACTATTACGCTGAAATGATAAACCTAATTAAGAGTAGAAAGTAACTGAAATGTAATCACTTTTGCACACAAAAAAAAGTGTTTGTAGCCAACTACACTACTTAATGCTTTGTCAAAACCGGATTATCCAATTGCAAAGCGTTGACGCTGCGCTATTTGGATTTGCTTGATACATTTTGTATGCACATGTGAATTATTGACAGGCTGCACGCAACTTCGAAGCAATATTATTTGTTAAGAACTCAATGAATGTAACTATGCAATCGCAATCATTTCCTCACTAAACCTGAAAAGGTGGAGTGATGCTACGATTGGTGTTCAAAGAGCCCCTTGGCAGGAATTCCAATAAAGTGCTCAGATATAATAAAAGTAACTTAAGTTTGATAAGTACGTTAGCGAAAGGTAATACAAACTTCAAGTATCATCTAGCCAAGAAGAAAATCGAAGAGAACTGAAGAGGCTCAGACGGTACATTGTGTGTAAATGTCCAGCTAATACAAAACTTAGGACTACTTGTTAAATGTGGATGTCTTGGAGAATCTACGTTTTGAAGAAATGCTAGCAATAACTAGAGACTCCGTGATGAGAAATAAGGCCAACAGTTAGAGTTAAGAGTAAAGGCTGGTGGTAGAACGTGACTCAAAAGGTTGCCTATAATCATTGAGGACAGAATAGGGTCGAAAAGGAACCCAATTAAGGAAGCGCCTGCTTCGATATCCCCCAACATTAATGTAATATGTATTTATATGCAATTAGTTGTTTTCCTGAAAGAAAATTAAAACACTGAACTTGAAAGAAAAATTGTCTGGCAGTTTCACAATGTCGAAAGAATTCGTTCTTTCGTACAAGTACATTCAAAACAAAAACAAAAATTTTGAATTCGTTTTTGTTTTAAATATAAAAATGGCTACATACATACATATGTATATGTAATTGTATAAAAGAGCGAACTCTGTCGATATTGTGAAACAGGCCATGAAAGCCAATTCCATTCTATCGGGTGGTTAAATTTTAAGGGCCAACGTTGAATGTGAACCACACCTAAACGTCAAATTTTTTTCTGCATTTAATTTGACATTTCTCAATTTCAGATTAACTCAATTTGAATCATGGGAAGATACACAATCGAGAAACGTGTTAAAGTTATTCAGGCTTGGATGATCAATTTTCGAAGAAAATCATCTTCAGCGATGAGGCATATTTTCACCTCAGTGGATTCGTCAATAACAAGAATTGCCGCATTTGGGCGAATTATAATCCAAGATTGATTGTCGAAAAACCACCACCACGTGGTGGTGTTGTCATTTAGACGCCAAGATCATGTGATTTCACTGTTGTACTTCTTTCTTTAGGGTTATTTGAAAGAAAAGGTGTACGTCGATAAGCCAGCAACAATTCAAGAGCTAAGGCATGAGTTAATTCACGGCATAAAAATTCAATTATGCCTCAGCGTCATCAAAATTTGGAGCATCGGATGGAGGTGTGGCGCCGAGGTCGCGGCGCCCATTTATAATAATGGGCAAGTTATAATAATGGGCCTATGACCCATTATTATAACTTGCCTTTAGCTAAAGTTAGGATTTTGTTGGTGCGATAAGTTGTTTTTCGTTATAATAATGAGGATAATGCATATTGCTATAACTTGTCCTTTTAGTACGTGATAGTTAAAAGTGTTTATTAGCTTACTTTTAAATAACGAAAAACTATTTGTCGCTCCAACAAAACCCTAACTTTAGCTAAAGGCAAATTATAACAATGGGCCTTCGTGTATTAAAAATTGAACGAGGTAACGCTTAAGTTATGTTAAGTTTCTTGTCATCATCTCTGTAATTCAGTTAGGCATTTATTGGAAAATATAAATACATTTTCTTTCCTTCTTTGACGTTGGATTAATATGTATGTAAACGTAGAGTGCTGCCTCCATACGCGGAATAGCAGTGCGCTAGTCTATAAGTTTGGGGATTGCGGGTGTTCGATTTCCGCCAAAGCCTGATTGTTTTCAGTAGATAAATCAGAAGCTTCGCAGATATTTTCCTCTGTGCGTTACGAATTATAGTTATTTTTAATTTATACTAATTTTGAAAATTTTCTTTCATAAACAATTAACTGCTAATTTACTAGAATACAATTAAAATACTGTCATTATAGGTTGGCATATTGTCGCTTAATAATCACTATCACCGCTTATAGCTTGCTCATCACCGCCGCCACCGCCAGCTGTTTCGTCATCGTCATCGTCCAACATTTCGAGAAAAGCTCGTGGAACCAAACCCTTTAGTAAACCCTGTTTTCCATACATGTAATCGGTATTTATGGGCGAACATTCAGCTACCAAAATAACCTTTAAAGAAAAATAAGAATAATATTTTAAACAATTTCACTACTAATCAGATTTTCTGGTTTATGTTAGAAATAAAGCAAGATTTTGTTTTTCACTTAAGAACTTTTGCCAGTGCTTTTGTAAATCTTAACACGGTTTTGATCAATGATACGTTTAACCTTAGGTTGCATTTGAATACGGAGCAAGGCGAATTTATGCTAGGTGATGGCACGGACGAATTCAGGCATTTTCGCCACCTTTGCTTGTATCAAACGGCATATATAAATTAAAATTTTTAAATACATATAGTTTTTTAAATGGAGCTTGATGTTTTTAATTCAAACATAAGATAAGCTATTTCGCCGCTGCAATCACCTGTTATGAATTCGCCTTGATGCAGTAGAAGCAACCACCAAATTAAATCGTTCCCACGACAATTGGATCTTCGCTCCGGAACGACCCGAGTATCACTCGGCTAAAGACCGTCAACTCAGCAACAGCTGTACCAACGAAAAGTTTTTTCCTCAGGAAAGAACTTCCGACAGCAGCAGAGCTGTTACAACAACCAAATTAAATAAAGTATGTCCGGTAGTTTTTTAGCTGAACGAGAAAATAATATAATACAAGAGAGAAATATTGTTAGAATGATTCTTTTTATTATAATCCGGCAGACAATTTCATGGAATTTATTTTTAAATATGATTTCCAGCATATGTGCGCCTCGGCTGTGAGTCACATGGTCCATTGGATCAATCCAATTTTTGACTAAATTTTCCAATAAATCTGGCCGTATGGCGTTAATGGTGACTTGAATATTTGCTTTCAATGCTTCAAGAGTTTTGTTAACGACTTGAGAATTGTCTATGTTCCTAAGACGGCTATTTTGCTTTTTGATATAACCATTTCACTAGAAATGAACTTCATCACTAAACACAATTCTTTGATAAAAATAATAATCTTCGTCCTGTTTAAAATGAGCCCAATCAGCAAAAAAGCGACGTAAAAAATGGTCGTTTGGCCTTAATTCTTGCGCGAGCTGTATTTCATAGGCACCTAAAACAAGATCCTTTCGTAAAATTTTTCACAGAATCAATGGGCAAAGGCCAACAAGTTCAGAACGATAACGACTCAACAACGACAGTCCATCGCGCTACAGCAGCAATATTCTCTTCTGTATGCACAGTTCTTTGTCTTGTTGATGGATTTGAATCGAGAAGAGTAAAATAAGTGCGAAAACGATCAACAACTCCACGTATTGCTTCCTCACTAGGCCGATTATAATGACCGTAAAATGATCGAAGTGCTCTATGAACTTTGCGAACAGATAAATTATTTTCCAATGTAAATTTCCACTGTTTGGATGCGTTATTCGGGCGTTAGAAGGTTCATGATGACGTCTTCTTTATCCTTTGACACATGCAGTGTTGTGTCGAATCTGAAGTGGATTCTTTAATAAAAAGTGACGCGAGACACTAGGTCTATATTGCCACTTTTGGCATATGAAGTGAGAATTCCCAGATTTAGCTTCCTTGCTCGTAGCTGATTTATTGAACCACCAATAACTGTACCTCAGTACAGCTATTCGAGGAAGCCAATCAGCCAGTGCGAGAGGGAGACGCAAACTACTCGAAGGCCGAGGAATAAGGACGGCCTGACTGACGTTAAGCGATAACTACAATGATGCGTGCACGTGTTCCTCAACCCAGAGCCACTAAACTCACTAAACCTGAAAAGGTGCAGGTAGGCTACTACATGTAGAGAGACTCGAATGATGGGTAAAGAGCCCCTTGGCAGGAAGGCCAGTAGGGTGCTCAGATACAAAAGAAGTACCTTTAATTGAATAATTGCGTTAGTGACAGGTCGTGGAAACTTCAAGTATCATCTAACCAAGATGAACATCAAATGAGATTATACTTACAGACGGTATGTATGTCCAGCACTGGCTAGCATAAGACGCAGAAATTTATTAAATGTGGATACCATGGGGGTCTAAGCCTTGGAAATACCATAGCAATTACTAGAGACAGTCTCAAATCACTAAAGTCAAGAGTAACGGCTGGCGATAGCACGTTACTCAATGAAAGTAAGGTTGTCGTAAACTACAATGGGTGAACTCACTAAACCTGAAAAGGTGGAGGGAAGCTACTACATGTAGACAGACTCGAATGATTCTTAAATAGCCCCTTGGCAGGAAGGCCAGTAAGGTGCTCAGATACAAAAGAAGTACCTTTAATTGAATAATTGCGATAGTGAGAGGTCATGGAAACTTCAAGTATCATCTAACCGAGATGAATATCAAAGATTAAGTCGGTATGTGTGTCCAGCACTGGCTAGCAAAAGACTTAGGGCCACGGGCAGAAATTTGTGAAATGTGGATGCCATGGAGGTCTAAGCCTTGGAAATACCCCAGCAATTACTAGAGACTTCATGATGAGAAAGAAGGCCGGCAGTTACCAGTCGACAGTCTGAAATCACTAAAGTCAAGAGTAATGGCTGGCGATAGCACGTGACTAAATGGAAGTAAGGTTGTCGTAAATTACAAACCGGTTGCCTATAATCATTGAGGATGGCAGTGATCTGCATTGATATCCCCCTTACATTAATAATAGCTACTGAGGCATGGAAATTAGCAAATAAAGGCCTTAGGACACATGTCGAGCAATCACGTCAACATAGAATACAGCTAGTCTGCATTTCTATTAAACACTATTGTTATATTGACATCAGGTTCTTCAATTACAATTACAAGCTTTCGTCATCGGGTTAAGAACTATACAACTAGGTCGAAGTTAAAAGTTGGACTTTCAACAACGAATAAAGTTTAGAGTTCTACATCAGGTCTGTGATATCACAGGATATACATATATGCACGTAAAGGATATTCCGATCGAAGCTCTTGAAAAATGACTCTATATTAAAAATTAGTTATTTACGAGTATATTGAAAAAGTATATTGAGCAAAGCAAAAGTTCTCTGTAAAAATGATTGAATAAAACACTGTAAATGCAATTTGTATATAGATAACGTCAGTTGTTCAATTCACAACCCGCTTGTTGTTGTATCGGTTATATTATCATTAAAAACTTGGTGATTTTCATTAAAAATCCGATATAACTTTTAATTTATTTTGGCCATAATTCGGTATCTCATGAACCACTGAAGATATTTTAATGAAATTTCATAGAGGCATAGAGGCAAAGCAGAGGTGTTTCTGTGGAGCTGCGGACTATCGGCCCTCTAGGGTAAAGGGGGACTTCTGAATAAGCTCCCAAAGTTGGGTACCTCAGACATATAATTTTTTGGATATGTCATAAAAAGTTTATTATTGACTCAAATGTTAAGATTTTTTAAATTTAAGTAGACCTTGAAAATGTCTATAAGAAATGTGCTTATATGTGTAGGGTATCTCTTTAAGTTTTGGAGAAAATTGTCTTACGCATTTTTTTTTAGTTTTGGCTGATCTTAACCTAGTATTTTTGGCGTGGCGTACTTCTTAATAATCGGGTTTATTTTAAGACATTCTGTATATTCTTGATAAAATTTGGAATAAATTTGTTTTAAGTTTTGTTCTAATAGCGCTTTTCGTGAAAAAGTTACAAGCCTTTGAATTGGGAAAATGTAAAAAAATAACATTTTTTCAGGATTTTTCCCAAAAGGCTGGTAATCTTTATTTTGCTTATGTAATTAAAACTTATTTCGGTAATAGTAATTTTTTTAAACCATTTTAAAAAGAAACTATAGCAAATGCAAATAAAAGAAAAATTAGGTCAACAATTATAACGGTTCTTTCTACAGCCCTATCCAAACAATTTTGAAACAAAATTTATAAATTATTGTAAAATTCCATTAAAGTTGAAAGTCCATACCACGCGTTCTATGCACACACGCTTTACACGCGTCTGTCAAAAAAGTAAGATCAGTGTAATTGTATGAGACAAGTTACAAGCACATCGCATAGAATGCTTAAGACGCATAGAACGCATGAAGTAGGTTTACTTTCTACTTTTCTACGTTTCGCAAGCGCCATGAAAAAATGTCAGCTGTTTTCATAGCCAAGGATGGTAAATTATATTCTATTTAGAATGCTATCGATAAATATGTTTGTGTCATTGATTACTTTTTTATGTATTTTTTGTATTAAAAAGGTTTTTTTCTTAAAAAAAGCATTTTGTAATAAAGTTTCCAAAAATTTTAAAGTACCTATAAAATTCATTAAAATAAATTTTTACAACAATTCTTTCATCAAAAAAATTTTCATTTTAGTTGTCGATTACTTTTACGTACTTAGTCTCATCTCTGTTATGTTTATTTATTTTTTATTCAATTTGTTAAACAACTGTAATTCAGAAGCTAATTAACGATTTTTTCACAAAATATTATGTGCATAAACTTAGTGAATTCCAAAAATTATTTTAAAATTCCTATTTCACTCTCTATTTTAGCAAAAATTGTTTTTATTTCATTTACACTACAGCTGCTCAAAACAAAAACTTGGCGCAAAAAAGCGTTGCATGTAACTTGAAGTTTGAAAAGTATAGAACGCGTACAAAGTGTGAAAAGCATACAAAGCGCGTACACGTAGAACGCGTGGTATGGACTTTCAGCTTAAGATATATTCAGTGGTTCATGAGATACTGAATTATGTCCAAAATAAATCGTTTTGAGATCACTGTGCACTGGCAAACTTGTTGTTTTAAGCAAATCATACGGTCAAAATACTTTAAACCAGATGATTTCTTTTACAACGTGTCGAATATATAATTTTTAAACTGCATTTTAGAAATACAACTCTACAGCTCAGGAATGCAACTCAGTTCTACCCATTAAAATTTCTGAAAATTAATAAAAAAAAACTTAGGGTCAATCGTACGATTCAATCATCAAAAATATATGCCGGATTTCTGTCCTACTTCAAAAATCATATCAAAAAAAGAAAAGATTTTGCATGGAAATAATTTTTATGAATTTATTCAAATAATTATCAAGTCAGACAGACTTGTCAAAAAGTCTGTCACACACACATAAGTACATATGTATAATCCGTACTGTAATACTTTTTAAGCACATATGACATTTTTGACAGATCAAACGATTGCATATGATAGTGAATCGTGTAGGAGAGTGTATTCTGGCCTAAAATATAAACATATGTGACCGCACAAATAGCAAGGAATTTTTACAGGAGAGCCGTTTAAAATTTACCATTTTTCAATGTTTTTTACGATTGTAAATGTTGTTAACATACCTCTTATGATTCCGAAATGATACCGATTATAATCGATTTTTCATTTGTTTTCGGTACAGTACACAAATTACCACAGACATAATTCGGAGAATGTGGGACTACTTCCATTTGATTTCTCACAAAATTTTAGCCAAATTTAAAAAATAATTCGTCAACCCTTCAAAACGGTTTAAAAGATTTCGATGAAATTTATGATTTTTTTTCTGCACGCGACTTACCTGACGAAAAACCGAATTTCAACACAAAGTAAAAAAAAAAATCAGTCAACCTACCCGTAGGTACCTTTCTCTGTGCGCGGTCACATATGTAAGCATGTTTGTAATACAGTAAATACTCCGTGTTTACAATTATATTAATGGATAGAGTATTTTAAAACATGAGATACACTTTACAAGAGATGGTTTTGAATTGAACAAAATTGAAAAAAACTTTACCTCATTTGCGTTTAATGTCAGTTCCGTGTGATCTTTGGCATCGTAGTCACACAAAATACGTGCTCTCTTCATTTGATCCGCATTCACACTAATGGGTGCATTGCTCATTTTTGTTTTATTATTAGCTCTAGCAAACGGATTTCCTCCTTGCTCCATGCCACCGGCTGCCTGATGTTGATCCATTTCAATCGGCTGATAAGGTGTAGGGCCTCCCAAACTTTAATGTTTCATTTATTTTATTTTATTTCATTTTTGTTTGTCAGATTCATATTTTTGTTTGACATTTGATTTGTTGACGTTTAAGGATTTTAGTTTCAATTTTTATGGTGTTTAGTTTTTTTTTTAGTTTTTGACAAAGTTTTGAGAGTTTTTTTTTTTTTGAGTGTATGAAAAAGTAATGATTTGTTATGGGTTAATTTTTTTAATCACAAATTGTTAGAAATAAATTTTATTTTTGTTATATTTAATTAGTAATTAACAAAGCATTTAGGTAGATATTTATTTAAGAAATATAAGTATTTGATCATTTAAATATTTGATTGATTAAGATATAGTTTAGTTTAACAGTGAAGCTTAAAAATAACTGCAATTTATATTTAATAAATGTATGTGTTTTTTAACTATTTTGCACACTGTTTTCTTAATCGTGAAATTTTGTTAATTAGCCAGCTAAACAACACGCCAACAATACCTTTAAATAAATGTTGGCTAAAGGCGTCTTAGCCTTATAGATATCATAAATTGTAGTACACAATGTTGTTGACAGAGCGTTAAGTAGTGAAGTTGGCTGCAAACAATCTGTCATTATTATTTTTTACTTTATCATACGAAGTATGGGTAAAGTATAGTAATTGTGAAAAAATCGATGTCAGGATTTCAACGGATTTATACGTTTTGAGGTCTCCTGATCCATTTTGCCCATTTTCACGATGATGTCTGGTATATATGCCACTATTTTTCTCGACAGGTCATACCGTTTGACATATCAGAATGAAATTCAGTACTGGCCTTTGGTATATGCAGATGAAGAGCTGTATAGTTTTTAGACATAATCGGGAACGGACAAGGGGGTAGTTTACCTACACCCAAAACCGAAAATAATTAATTTTTCGATTTGAATATACTTTGAACTTTTATTCTTTATTTAATATATTCATAAAAATATCTGTTTCCATGAGGTGTGGTAAAGTTGAGTGCAAGCCACCCCTGGAACATTGCAGCTGGTGTTGCCTTAAAAAAAGTGGTATCACCCCTTTGATTTGTCTTTCGAGATATTAAAAAGGCAATTGCCAAGACAGCCTCTGTATGGTTTTGACAAAACAAGTAAACAGATGCTAATGAAACTTTCCCGTGTAGCAGTAACAAAAATAATTACCAAACTAATTACTATGGTATCGAAACGAGGATACCTGCGCTTTTCAGAGAGTTGTTTCAAAAGTTAGGTAAAGTCTGGTCGTAAGTTTATACTTAAAGAAGGAGGGAGATTGATTAGGTTCGCCTCAGCCAATTAAAGCCGGCTTTCGTCAGGAGAGTATTGCAAAAATGGCTGAATAAATGGAAAATAAAGATGAATAAACAGAAATGTACTCACACTGCGCTGGGACACATGTCCCCAGATTCGCATAAATAACCACATGATGCCACGACTTGCAAAAGTCATATACCTTAATCAGAGCCTCGCTTGGAAAAGCTATACAGAATCCCAGCCCAGTTAAACTGGCTTATTGGCAGGCACTCTACACTCAGCTTTAATAGCAAACTTCTACTGTACAATTCGATCAAAATCCAAATAATATGGTGTTATGGAATTCAATTATGGAGCACTGGCACAGCTTCACACTTAGAAACAATTTAAAGGAGCCAAGACAATATTTTGAGAATCATTTTAGTCGCTTGCTGTTATGCATTAAACACATAGACAACTGCAGACTACCGACTTCAACCTGTTAAAACTAAAATACGCACTTTTATATAAAGACGATCAGCTTGATGCCATCAGAGCAACATGGCTACACGTCCACCGTTGTGGCTGTCGCCGTCTTGGGACAATTTATGTATATTTTTGTAAGCGACAGCCTGTAACAACGGTCTTCACCGAAAGGTATGACAACACTCCGAAGAAGAATATTTTTTGTATTACTTTTATTACTTTACCATACGTAGTATAAGGTAATGTATAGTAATCGTGAAAAAAAATTTAGGTTGTGATTTATACGTTTTGAGGTGTCCTGAATCCATTTTGGCTATTTTCGTGATGATGTCTGTGGGTGGAGGGGTTGGATGGGTGTGTATGCCACAATTTTTGTGGAGTTTGTACAGGTCATATCGTTTGACATATCAAGATGAAATTTAGTATGTGCCTTTGGTATATGGAGATGAAGAGCTGTATAATTTTTGGGCCTGATTGGACGGGGGCACGGGGTAGTTTCTTTACCCTTAAATTTTGTGAACACTCTAAATATCATACCGTATGACATATTAAAATGAAATTCAGTATGTGCCTCTGCTATATGAAGATGAAGAGCTGTATTAATTTTGGGAATAATCGGGAAGGGACAAGGGGTAGTTTAACTAACACCCCAAACCAAAAATAATTAATTTTACGATTCGAATATACTTTGAACTTATATTCTTTATGTAATATATCCATAAAAATATCTGTTTCCATTGGGTATGGTAAAGTTGAGTGTAGGACACTCCAGATTTTTTAATTTAAAGGGTGTACCCATACATGATGTAATTTGATAGCTTCATTTTTCAGCCGTAACAGAGTGCGTATATCTTTTCGTGTACCTTAACCGCTCTAACAAAAAGTAAAAGTTATAGGGTGTGCCCATGGGAGATAATATGACGTTTATGGTCTTGCATTTGGAACCATTATAGACATACACTTGAAATTCACTCGGTATTTGTATTACTATGTCTGCTATAACAACACGTATAAATTACTATATCGGAAATAATTAAAAATTAAAGGGTATACCCATGGACGACTTAGCTATTATGTACAGGGTGTCCGTCGGGAAGGTATACTACTTTGTTTTGCCGCCATTTTGGTAAACATTACTCTTGACAGTTCATATTTGGCAGTCGTGAAGTAGACAGGTGGCAAATTTATTATGGAAAAATATCCGATAAACCAACGTGTTTTTATCGTTATTTTATCAAAATCAATCATCAATTATTGTGACGATGAGAAAGTTACGTGAAATTTTTGGAAAAAACAACGTGCCAACAAAACGCACTATTTATCGTGTAGTGAATGATTTCGAAGAAAGAGGGTCTGTAGGTGATAGGGCCAAGCATGGACCACGACGTACTGCAAGATCGGCTAAAAACATTACTGCTGCTCAAGAAAGTGTTTAAAACAATTCATCAACCTCAAGTCGACACCGTGCTCAGGAGCTTGGCCTTAAAATAACAACTTTGGCCATAATTTTGCACAAGGATATGCAGTTGATTCCATTTAAGATTCAGTTGACAGAAGAGCTTCTTCCACAAGACCATTTACGCCGCCGTATATATGCCAATAGGATGTTACAGCTCGCCCATGACAACCCCAATTTTCATGAAAAAATCATAATGAGTGACGAGGCACATTTTCATTTGAATGGAAACAGAATAGTCAGTTCTGGGCAATGGAAAACCCTCAAATTATTCATCAGTCTTCCTTGCATCCATTCAAAGTGACAGTCTGGTGTGCCATTTGGTCAGGAGGAATCATTGGACCTTACTTCTTTGAAAATGAAAACGGCGTAACGGTACTTGTGAATGGGGAGCGATATCGTGATATGATTGGGCTTGATTAACATGTGGTATCAACAAGACGGTGCCACATTGCATACAGCCAGGATTACAATGGAACTACTGCGAGTAGTATACCTTTCCGGCGGACACCCTGTATAAGTCTAGCTGTGCCCACACACGTTGTGTGCGCTCTGACAATATTTTGTTCGATTTTGCTTTGGAAAGTAATCCACAGCAAATTTTAAGACTCTTACGTATTTACTTTACATAAAGGTACCCATCCCTGGATAAAATTCTAAAAATAATTTTAAAGCTCTGTAAAAGGTGTTTAAAATATTTTAATAAAAACGTAATTCCACAATGTAAAAATACAGATTTTATTCAATTGTCTATTTGGCAGTTTAGTATTTCATACTTTGTCATTGTTTTAAAGCAGCGCCATCTGTTGCGCAACCGTGTTTAAAATATCCCGCTTTCAATTCATATTTTGTCATTATTTTCAAACAGCGCCATCTGTTACGCAACCGTGTTTAAAATATCCCGCTTTCAAAAATAAAAGATGCCTTAAAGTATGCAGTACCTTTAAATCGGTAAAAATATCGGCGTACTTTCACTGCTTTCACTCGACCTTTTCTTGGAAATAAGATATTTTTGCGGAAAAAAAGTATCCTATATTGGAATAAGGATACTAAGGTACCTCCTTACAAAATTTTGTTAAAATCCATCCAGTAGATTTTACGTGATGCGAACACAGACAGAAAGACAGACAGAGAGGATATGAGTTACTGTTTTATTATATGTATAGATTAGATTTAATGCCCGTCTATCTGTTTTGAAGTCGGGTAGTTTTGCAAGAATTATTGTAAGAAGAAACAGTGTGCAAGTTCATACGGAAAATATTTTTATTTAATTAATTATTGATTTGTAAGCCATTAAAAAAAAAAACAAAATCTTAGCAAAAGGATTTCACTTCTCAATTGCTACTTTCTTCCTAAGCATAAGTTTATTGTTAAATAACTACATAAAACTGATAAAATTCTACTTATATCGATGTTATAGCTGTGGTGTCATATTTCAAATCGCATTCATCTAAAATTTTCGAGCTGCTCGCTGTTGGCATACTAAAGGGATTTGTTGTTACATCTATGGAATCTAAATTATCTAAATCTACACTATCGTATTGACAATAAGAGGCTAAAGATTTAGCAGCATTTGCAGTTTCATTGGCAGCCACAGCAACTGTTACAATTTTCGTATTACGAAATTGTGTTGGATTAGCAGTAGTCGTAGAAGAAGCGTTAGTATTGGTGATAATTAAATTAGTTGAATTCTGAATGTTAACGTTTTGGTTTGCATTGGGAGGCCCTGTATCTATATCTTCACTATTAATGCGTAGACGCGGCTTTTCTGGCTTTAGTCTGCAAACCAAATTTGGAATTTTTTTTGTTTTGTATTTATGGAGTTGAAATTTATTTTTTTTAATTTATAAATTTAAATTTTAAATTTGTATAATATATACAGAGTAATTGTTAATGCATGAATATTATTTATTAGGTGGTGCATTTATGACAACAAACTATACAGTGCTGTGGACTTATCTTGGTTATCTAATAAGGACAACTTAACATAAGATACACACTACATAACACACATATGATAGTATTTAAATATTTAAGTAAAAAATCTTCAACTTACTTTGCCAAATCCAGCTGTAGTTGATCCATAACATCGGTGCATTGTTTATAATAGCGTACCTGGTTTTCAATGAAGGCATGTAAATGCCTTAAGTGTGAAGCCTGCGAAGTGCTAATGCCTTCTAACAAAGATTTTGTAATTTCCGATTGACGATCAAATTCTGATTGTGCTACACGTAGATCTCTTTCAGCCTGAAATTGAAAACACACTTAATTAATTGAAGTTTAAGAAAATTAAACAATAATTTTTGCAAAAAAAAACCGACACCAAAAAGCACTTAAAAGCATTTAAGCACTAATTTTCAAAACAAATCAATATATACAATATACGCCACAATTACGTATAGCATGGGTCATCCTTTAGTTGTTAATATTATGTTTTATTTACATTTTATTGCAGCGATATAAGCGATATATGTAAGTTAAAACTATGTAAATTTCAAGCGTCTGCCTGTTACGATTCAAACGAAGGACTATATACAACATAAAATTTATTTTATAGGGACACCCTTTAATTTTGTACCTGCTGTTACACATAGAAATACACGTACCATATAATTTCCAAGTGCCTATCAATATATCAAAAGATATGGTCATATGCGCCAAATTTGTACCCCGTTGGGAACACCCTGTAATTTATAATTTTAAATATTTATACTTTTAATATTGAATATTTGAAATTTTATTAGTCGAACTATTTATTTTACATACAGATCAAATTTGAAGTCAAGCTTAAGTTCGTTCTATTTTCTCTAAAAAAGAATAATATAAACTAGATATCATTGGTGCGCTTTGCTGACCCTTTTTAATAAAATAAACACTTGGAACAAAATGTATGGCCATGCTTAAACACGAAAACGCACGTGTTTCTCTTAAAATTGTGTTTTCGACTTGCAGCTAAGAGAACATATTTGTTTATTGGTGTTAGAAAGAACTTTATAGACGTATTACTCCTAAAGTACTGAACCGATTTAAATAAAATTAAGATTGTGCACATCTGTGAAGAAAAAGCTTTAAAACCATATATGTAAGTCTTTCCAAAATAGGTGCAGTATTACGGACGTAAAAGGGATTACAAAAACCGTGTTTGCCTATTAATTATATAGATTACAAATTAGGTGATTGATTTTAAATAAAAAATTGAAAAATTTAATTTTTGATATCATCAGAATGGTATGCATTTTCTAGACAGCTACATATCGTCGTTCCGAAGTTATCTTGACGTATATCACAAAATCACAAAAAATGAGTTACGACTATTATTGAACATTAAATTATTAGATCTATCGATGTGTTTAATCCCGAAGTCTTTATCTGTATTTTCTAAGATATTTAAAAGCTCTTTTGCCGTATATCCAAGTTTTGCAAAAAAATATTATGTTATAAGGATGTATGCGACACTTTTGTGGATATACGTCAAAAAATGTATGAAATTTTTGAAATACAAAAATGTTGCGTTATCTTGACGTATATGTATAAAAAAATATATTTTAAGAATTTTTCAGTAGAAAAAAAAAACAGGTAATATAAAAATGATAAAATTTTTATTAAAAGTTTACAAAACGGATATTCATACAAACTTTGTTTCATAAACTTTTTTTAAAGCAAAATTATGTTTTACAAATAACGGGGGTAATTCTTGTAATTAAAATTAACTTAAATATGGATACACAAAATTAATACATAATTGAAAATTAAATTAAACATTCGTTTTGAAAATCAATCTGAAATTATGTATTTATTATGTATGTAGTTTTGAATAAAATTAAATATCATTATCAGGAAGATATATGAAAAGGCTTTTAATATCATTTTTTTATCTTCAGATATATTTATTTTTGTACATGTACTGAGTTCTCTTTCAAACATTTTTTCTGATGTTGATAGAACTCCCTTTCTGCTTTGTTTTTTAAGCTTGATGATTGGAATTCATCTTCTTTTATAGATGTTTTATAAAGTAAAGAAAATAAATTGAATTTATTATATTTAATTGCTTTAATTTTAGTAAAAGGAACGTTCTGAAAATTTAACTGTTGTGCAAGATTCGAATAAATGTTGAAATCTGTAGGTAACATTTCTATTATAATTAATTTAATCTTTTGGGAGTGATAATTCTTTAATTTAGTTATTAAATCTACAGGACTATGAATTTATTTTAATTTAAGAAATCGATCTATTGCTCTATGGACAGCGTCAATTTCTTGAATTTGGGAATGTCCGGGCTCTGAAAGTTTTTGAGTAATTGTTTTAATATTATTGTTTTTATATAAAAAGTCAAGAAGTGCAGACGTCAATATTTTATTTTTGTTTCATGGCACACAGGAGTCGCTCCAAAGAATGAAATGTTCAATGCTCTTAAAATCCTTGATTATGTTTTTCAAGATTTTAATAACAGAACTGGCGATATCATTGCCAGAGCGACCACTCTGTGCTTCGTTCCAAATGGCGCATTTTTTTCATTTGAATTCTGAGCACATACTGTTGCTTTCATATTAAATACTGAAAGTATTCTTTTATAATAAAATATGGATGAAAATCCCTTAGGCAGATTAAAGGTGCTTTGCAAATCGAAGCACACCACGACTGTATTTTGTGATGTTATCTGTCTGTCTCTATCACGATCAATTTTACAGTTTCGATTCTCATCTATATGTTTCTTATATAACGCTTTTTCATCTTCGCTTAGTCTATTACTATTATGTAGATTCATATACAGACAACATTTATCACACTGATCTTTTTTTGGCCTATAAAAACTGAAATTAAATTTAGTATTAAAAATTGTAGTAAATGTTGTTAAAGACACTTTTATGGCAGGAAATTTTTCTATGAATAAGCGGTACATTTTACTGACACTTAGTCCTTCTTCCAGGTATAGTTGTGAAGTTGTCGACCGACAATAATGGGAGTCTGCTGTAGGAAAACTACTGATGAAATCAATAATTTTTTCAGTTACATCTTGTGCTAAACGATGTTTCGCGTGCTTTCCATGGCGCAAGTTTTTGGGTATACCTGTCTTTTTATCCGAATGATACTTAAAATGGTGATAAACTCGCTTATCGGACACTGAGATTGTATTTAAAAAAAAATGTTTTACGTACTTTTATTTTTAAATTGTCTTTTTCAAAGTAGTATGAAAAACTGTTTGTTGTTCTAGCACTTTTAGCTCTTCGTCTTTTTACTAACCTCCCCCTGAGACGAATTTAGTATAAAATGAGCATTTCTGACTATCATCTAATGACCAAAAAGTTTTAAATATTTTTTTTTTTCGCAAATTTTCGGAAAAATTGTTTGAACAATCTAAAGCACATTCTGGCTTACAGGAAGGCCTAATAGTTTTTGCCTCCCTTGGTATACCATTTGATGTAATATATTCTTCGCCGTGCTGTCTTTTCTTTTTACGTTCATTTTGTTTCCATTGGTTGGCACAAATTTTTCTTTTGCGGGAAGGTTTGGGTTTTTCTGATTTAAGAGATGAGGAAAGTATAATCTTGAAAAAAAAATACATAAAAAATACATTGCAAAAGCAATGAGTGAAGTGTTTTTTGTATGTACTTTCTATTTACTTAATATTATTAAGTAAATAGTATATTGTATGAATTTTGCTATTGTATGTATTATATACGTCAATAAAATTTCGAAAAAAAAACAAACTAAAATTTCTATCGGCGTTATTTTGACGTATGCGCCATTATTGAAAAATATCTCCCAAAAGCTGGCTTTTACGGCAATATGTTATTATTTTTTTAGAACTAAAATGTCTAAAACTTAAAAAATTTTTTCTATGACTTAAAAAATGTTTCCACTATTCGATAAAGGATAATTAAAATAATATCTGACAAAAATATTGATCTGCTTTTTTCGACTCATTTTTTTTCTATAAGCTGTGAAAACTTTAAATTCAATTTCCCAAAAAAATATTTTTTGGAGTTACGTCAAGATAACTTCGGAACGACGATATGTATGTCATCAGCACTCTTCGTATCTATTTTGGGTAGTGTTTTAGTTGTAAACATCATCTATTTAACCAACCAAACACAGATAAAGGAATACGAGAAAACTTGTATTCAATTATCAATCGTCAGTTGGTGAGAACGAAGTCTACCACTACCTTAAGCTTCCCTCTTGTTTAATATTTTTACTTTAATATTTACTACCTTATATTTGTTGTTGCTTCAGCCAACCTTTAGTTGTTATAGCGTAGTGTCTGACTATATATTTACTCTTACTTGTTATGACTGATACATGAATATACACTGTGCGTAAATTTCAAGTTTCTGTCTGTAACGGTTCAAAAGATAAGGTCATATGCACACATGAAATAACATTACCTACGACGACACCCTTTAATTTCTGATTTATAGACCGCTATAAAAATAGCGGTCTTGGTAATACACGTTTTGTGAAAATATCTAGTTTTTGTCTATATAACGCCAAAAAGCCATATACATCAAATAACATTAGCTATGGGGACACCCTTTTATTATAAATTGTATGCTTGCTATTATAGCGTACAGGTTCTGTATAAATTTCAACATTCTGTCTATAACGGTTCAAAAGATAAGGCCATATACATTAAAATTATAATTTATAATTTGATATATTCATACCTGTACTAGCGGGCATGGTAATACACATTCTGTGTAATTTTTATTTTTTTTTATTTTGATGTATTTTCATATACATCAAATTACATCTACTATAAGGACACCCTTTAGTTTCTAATTTTAAATATATATACTTATTATTGTAATATTACACATTATTGTAGTATTACACATTCTTTCTAATTTTTAAGAGTTTGTATTTAAAAAAATGGTGCCACATAGCCAGCTTTGCTTTTTAAATGGGACCCATCTGCATAAAAAATATCTAAATCGGTTTAGAAATGACAGAGTTCAGCGGGAACTAGGCCCTAACTACCTTGACCCAAAGGATCTTTTGTACAATTGACTAATTAATAATATTCTCCTTCTTTTTTGAAGTCGCTTAAAAAAAATAGTAAATGTTACCTGTTCTAATACAGCTTCCGGTGTAACACCATCCTTCTGTTGAAATAAAATTTATTTTTATTAAAAAAATTAGTTTAAAAATGATTTAAAAGCAAACTTACTGCTTGTTGGCCCAGCATACTGCGAGCTTTGGCAACACGCTTTTTACAGGCATCCAAATCAAGACTAAAAAAGAAAACAATTAAATCCATTTTAATAAATTTCGAAATTAAAATAAAACCAACAAATAATTCTGTTTTTTATAGTTTTATATTTTATACAAATTAGGTTCTAGAGAAAATACAACATTTAGTTGAACAGACCAGTTGAGACATTTGCTCGATAACGAGACATAATATAAGAGGGACTCTCGGAGCCAGTAAAGAAAGCACTTCTTTGGCTTTTCTAGAAAGAGTACACGAAGGAGAATTAAATCTTCCGAACAACTAGTTGGATACCCTAAAACTCCTCTTTTGCCAGCACTGTCGCAACACTTTTTAGTTGGCCTGGGAAGTTGTGGCATAAGCAAAATACAAAATACGGTCATTTATTTGGATTTGAAGTGTTTAAACACTAAACCAAGTGGGGAATAATACTCGTATAAACTCATGAACTCTTACATATTTTGCTTAATAAAACAAGAGGCTTAAGTTATCCAATGAGTGCCTCGATAGACTGATTGGTAGTGCGCATACATAATGAATAAAAGTGCAAACTATATTCGAATCGAAAAAAAATTATTTTCAATTTGGGGTGTTAGGTAAACTACCCCTTGCTCCTTCCCGATTATGCCCAAAATTTATTCAGCTCTTCATCTCCATAAACCAAAGCTACATAAAAAATTTCGTTTTAATATGTCATATGGTATGACCTGTAAAGCGTTCACAATATTTGGGGGTAAGGAAACTTCCCCTTGCCCCCTCCCGATTATGCCCAAAAACTATACAGCTATATATCTCCACATACCCAAGGCACATACTAAATTTCATTTTGATATGTCAAACGGTATGACCTGTACAAACTCCACAAAAATAGTGGCATACACACCCACCCACCCACAGACATCATTGCGAAAATAGTCAAAATGGATTCAGGAGACCTCTAAACGTATAAATCCGTCAAAATTCCGACCTCGATTTTTTCATGATTACTATACTTTACCTTATACTACGTATGTGCTTAGAGCACAAATGGTATAAGTAACAACTTTAGGATTACTAAAAAATCATCACAAGTTATGCTAAAAATGCTAGATGTTGTCTAGAATTTCACTTTGTTTATTGCATAGGTCTTGACCCATACATGTATGTATTTTGATCGTTTAGGTTGATTTTTTAAATGCAAAAAGTTATACCCTTTGTGCTCTCAGCCATACATTCCTAATAAATGAACTTGAAATCATAGAGTTTGTCGCGGAAACTCAACACCCCATAAGAATTCCACTATGAGGTCTTGTGCTCTCAACTTATTTTCTTAATTTCAGCTTCCTAGTACACGTGTCAACTTAATTTAAACAAAAATGCACTTAAGGGCATTTCACACTATAATACAAGTATTAATACTTTTGAATAAAATGCAACTCTGATCTAATCGCCGTTTGAAATTTTTCAAAAAACAATAACAACTCACCATGTCAGGGTTGCATTTTCCTCAAAAGTATTAATACTTGTATTATAGTGTGAAAATCCCTTAATATATATTATTTTTGATCTGAACCCTTAATATGTTATTTTGACCCTAATAGATTTTTTCCATGGCACAATAAGCAAGGTAGACTCTCGGCGAAAAAAGAGTACAACTCTGTAATAAAAATACGTGCATTTTGTTTTTGTATAAATCATTTTAGGCTGTCAAAAGAAATAATTTTAGTACATTTGGACACTTTAAGATGGAGAGAAAAATAGTCACCTGAGCTCTCGAGTTTACCTGTTATGAATTCGCCTTGGATTTTTTTCTGTCCAAACCAAAATGAGTCAATTTACGCGTAAGTAACTGTAACAAATGTTGCAGACTTATTTGTAAAGTGAGTGAGTGCCCAAATTGTGCGATTATTAAAAATGAGTTTTCACTCGCCAGTGAAGTTCGTAAGACTGGCTTGCTAATGAACAATACTCATGGTCGCCGTCATAGTATTGAGCGTGTTGACTTTAATTCGCCATCGTTCTCAACGACTCAACATTTTACGCACCAGCATGAATTGAATTTCTCACAAAGATCTCGAATTATTCATAAGGTGCAATTTAATCAGCTTTTGAAGGCTTATTATTTTAGGACTTTCTTACTTAATTTTACTTAATTAATTTTGGCCTAAAAAGCATCTTTTGTGACGAGGCGCATTTTCATCGCAAATGTATTCTTAGATATATTGGCTTTTATACAATTGCAGCTTGGTGTGAATTTTTGAGTGGTGGCAACGTTGGCCCAGGTCTTTTTTTCTTCATTTCAGTCAATGGCAAGCGCTAAAGAGCCATGATTACAATTTTTTAGGGACTGAAATTGGAAGAAATGTACTTGGATAATTTTTGGCTTTTAGCAAGGTGGCACTTCATGCCACGCAGCTCAACGTTCTTTTTGCCCAATCACGTTATCAGACACCGACGCGATGCACATTTAATGCATCAGAGCTGCGATTTGACCAAGCACGATATCTTGTTGCATAAATAATAGCAATATTTATTATTTCCAATAAAGCCATCGTATACCAAAACGAATTAAGTTTAGTTAATTTTATTTAAATTTTAAAAAGATACTTGTGTTTCGATCACCCGTTATTTGCTGTTTCCTTGTCAAACAATATTTCTCGAAATTTTAAATTTTATTTAAAGCATATTTTTGGGCGTTTTTAAAACTTAAGGGATTTTTCGATTTTTATCTATAAGGAGTAAAACCTTTTAGTTTTTGTGAAAAAAAAGATTTACTATTTTAAAAGGGGCCGATCATAACTGGTAGTTTTAGATTTTTAAGGAAAAAAGCTAATGAAATGTTTTTTTCTTGTTTTGTGGCAAGAATGAAAATTATTTTTAATAAAAATTTTTTTACTTAAATTTTTCTTTAAGCAAAAATAAAAAAGTTATTTTTAAAATAAAGGAATTCATTAAAATTATTATTATTATGGAAAGAATAGAAATGGAGCAGGCAGAATTTTTTTCTGAAAAACTTAAAAAAAAATTAATGTTGTAATTTTTTAAAGATACATACTCGTATATCTGTTAATGGTGCAAATGTTAAAGAATACATGTCAAAAATTACATATTTTAAAATATCACTTCTTCTCTATTTATTAACATTTCTCTTTAAACAGAGACACGGCGACTATTGAGCGAACAATTAACGATATTTGCTCACAAGTTGCAAATTGTATTGTAAATTTAGATAACAGTTTATCTTCTTTGAATATTCGAGACAATCCGATTTTTACTTCTCTAAGTGCTGTTGTAGAGCTATCCAAATTAATAAATAACAAAAAATCATTTGATTTAGATATATATCAAATTATTTAATTAAGAAATTTCCAAAAAATGCTTTTAAATATTTAGCAACAATTGTTTAAATAATTGCTATTTTCCTAAAGATGGGAAAAGTGCAAAAATTATTCATATTCCAAAAGGGGGAAAAATAATTATGATATCAAAAACTTAAGACTGATTTCTCTTTTATCTAATTTGGGAAAACTATTTCGTAATAAAATGTATTTAGGTTTGGCTGAGCCGTATGCATCTGGAGTGGTCTATACTCAACTTTAACATGTCCAATGGAAACAGATATTTTTTATGAATATATTACATAAAGAATAAAAGTTTAAAGTTTATTCGAATCGAAAAATTAATTATTTTCGGTTTGGGGTGTTAAGTAAACTTACCCCTTGTGCCTTCCCGATTATGCCAAAAATGTATATAGCTCTTCATCTCCATAAACCAAAGGCACATACTAAATTTCGTTTTGATATGTCAAACGGTATGACCTGTACAAACTCCACAAAAATAGTGTCATACACATGCCACTTTTAAAGTAGACTTGAAATAGACTTTATTTCGTTTGCATCTAAAATCAAATTGCTCATAAACAAAGTCAGTATTAGACCAATGCTTTTCCAGTTTGGTTTTATATATCCCCAACTTTTATGAAAAATTTGGAAATATTTGAAAGGTATATTTTACGAAAGTGTGTAGGCAGAAATTACAAAACACGTTTGAAAAGATTTTGCAAATAATTTTATGTATGATAAGACTTCAGTATCACCAATCACTGAATACACACTTAATATAATGAAACGCTTTATTGATAAGTTAACTTAATTTGAAGGCAATGTAATACACGATTTATTATCCAGTGAAATTGAATTTAATTGGTCAAATACAAATTATCTGTCCGCATTTGGTATTATGCGGGAGCATCCAGAAAATATTTCTGGACAGCATTTTTATCAGAGAGTTACTCCCGGTATTCACAAGGGGTAAAATATATTTTAGTTTTGTTTTTAGTTTTAAGGTCTAGTTACAATATAACTCTATCATTAAATGAAAGTGTCGGGAGCAAACACGGTTTTTACAAATTTACTACTTTTAATTGTTTATGCATGTTGCACTTTTTCATCTTTACTCTAATTAAAACAATACTTTACAATTTTAAGTTTCCGAAATTATGTATTACTTAAATCTCTGTAATAATTTTCTTTTGAAGTCTCAATTAATAATAATATAGTTATCTGTAACTTTTATTTTTTTATTGTACAAAAATTAGTTATTTTTTTATTTTTCAAGCCTAAATTAAAGTTGTTTGTTTTTCTAAGTTTATCGATATGTGAGATTTTATTGACCTATTTTTATCGGCATATTTTTCGAAATTTTTTCATAGTGTTGTCAGAAAAATAGGATTAAATTTGTACACACGCTTATGTCACTTATGAGTCACGACGACATTCCACTTCACAGCAAAATCATTCACAAAAATAGAAACACAACAACCATTTTTCTAGACCGATAATTTCGTTATCGAGACTTCTACAGAAGTATTTGACACAATAGGTCAATAAGCTAATTCACATTTTTTGAAAAGTTATTTTCAACCGATATATGGCCATGACTTTTATTTTTTTTTTTAATATTTACCGTTTTGTTTCCAAAACACCTCTCTCCTTGGTTATTGTTTTCATTTCATCATCCAAAAATTTACGCAAAGGCGTTGTAAAACATATACTAGCTGAAGCAATAAAATCCCTTTCACATTTGCCTAGTCTTTGTTCGGCTTGACCAACTTTAATTAATGCCTGGCCATAAGGCAAATCCTGGCCAAAATCTGCTCCTGCCTCAAGCATATCCAAAGCCAAATATTCAAGATTGCTTAAACGTTGAGGTTTTGTTTTATCGATTTTTTCAAAAATAAAATCCTCTACACGATTTTGAGGATTTGGCACCAATACAGATTCAACATCCTTGGCAATTTTTTCCGTCCACATTTTGGTGACATCGGCACGTTCAGCCAAATTTTGAAATTCTGCATCATATTCTGTGCGTTCGGTTGTACCAAAACGTTCTTCGGTAAGCTGTATATAACAACAACAAAAATAATAAAAAAAACCATAAACTTAAGAAAATCAATCAAGGATAAAAGTGCATATAATAATCATGAATATATTATTATAAGAAAAAATTACCTCTAACCCCTCTAAAAAATATATTAAAAATTCCAATACTCATTTACACACACAAACACCTACCTGCACAACTCTTGAAAATGTACTGCCAGCTTCTTTCACTAAATTTTTCATATTAAAATTGGGTACATGAAAATTCATTTTGTTAATTTTCTTCAAACAAAATATCAATTAAGTTAAATTTATTGATAATTATTAATTCGTTGCTTTTTTGGTATAATTAATAAAGCGATTTATTTAGTTGTGTCCTTTTTACGGTTAGATAACAATAAGTATTTATTTATTTTCTTATAAGTTGTACTGTTTCCAACGGATGTTAGTAAATATTGAATTTCCAATAAGAATTCTTTAAAGGAAATAGTATGTATTTGCAAGTGTATGCGTGTGTGGTGGAATGCACTGTATTTGCCAACTACATTTGAGTTTTATCATACACAACTGGCAACTCCTTAGCAAGTCATATGTTATTTATTTATATGGGCAATTCACGGTAGTTTAATATCACAGTTAATTGTTTAGTTTTGTTTGTGTTCATAAGTTTTGTTTTGAAATTCAGAAAATTTTAACTAAAAAGTGCAATTGAAATTTGTCGGAGTAAAAGCTTGTAATATTGAAATATATTGTACTTTGGCTGTGTGCAAGATTTTAATAAAAAGTAAGTTTTTAAATTTTGTTGAATACATTTTCTTTTGTAAGCCAGATAACAATGTAAATGCATAAAGTTGGCTGGCGGCGCCTTGTCAACATTATAATCGGCGGCATCTGAAGTTCGACCAAAGCCTTTGCAACGGCTAATTATTTATTTTTGGTGGGCGAATAATTGAAGGCTGATATATTTTAAAACATGACATATGAATATGATATTTAATTAATTTTATTTGAACTAATTTTAAATGAATTAAGTAATTATTTAGATATATACCAATTTCAAGTAAAGAAAATATATAAAGAGAATAAAATAAAGAAGAAATGACTGCTTGGTAGTATAATATAAAAAGATTTCGGGTTTATAACTGTAAAATAATTTTAGAAAAGCTCTATCACTATGAAATATAATAATTTAAATTTCTCATATCCTATTTCTTTGATAGAAAATTAATTGAAAGTACCTTGTATATAGATACGAAGAATGCTCACGACGGATATAGCGACCCAGAAAATGGATTACATACATTTATCTCTCTATAATAAAGAACTTAAGCCTAAATAATTAAATAATTGATAATAATCATAGCAAAAAATAATAACAAATGAATAAAATAACTGGGTAAACAAACTAACAGCAAAGACGTAAGTAATCTAATACTGCAGCATTATATGCAAATTACTTCATAATTATTTGTTGTAAAAAAGTCGAAGTTATCTTAACACGAACTATTTATTAAAAGTAAAGCTATCGACAAATTTTCTGTCAAGTCAAGCTATCGACAAATTTTCTTTTAATAAGACAATCTATCAACAAATTTTCTATAGAAAAGTCAATCTATCTATAACTTTTCTATAGACAAGTCAATTTATCGACAACTTTTCTATAAAAAAGTCAATCTATCGAATGTTTTCTATAAAAAAGTAAGAAGTTATGCTGTTGACAACTTTTCTATAGAAAAGTCAAGCTGTGGACAACTTTTCTATAGAAAAGTTATGCTGTCGACAACTTTTCTATAGAAAAGTTATGCTGTCGACAACTTTTCTATAGAAAAGTTATGCTGTCGACAACTTTTCTATAGAAAAGTTATGCTGTCGACAACTTTTCTATAGAAAAGTTATGCTGTCGACAACTTTTCTATAGAAAAGTTATGCTGTCGACAACTTTTCTATAGAAAAGTTATGCTGTCGACAACTTTTCTATAGAAAAGTTATGCTGTCGACAACTTTTCTATAGAAAAGTTATGCTGTCGACAACTTTTCTATAGAAAAGTTATGCTGTCGACAACTTTTCTATAGAAAAGTCATGCTGTCGACAACTTTTCTATAGAAAAGTCATGCTGTCGACAACTTTTCTATAGAAAAGTCATGCTGTCGACAACTTTTCTATAGAAAAGTGTATACAGCTGTTAATTAGAAAATTCTAGTTATCGACAAATTTTCATTAGGAAATTCAAGTTTAAGTTATTGATAACTTTTTATTTATTTTTAATAATTCGATTTATTAATAATTTGAGAAGTTTACAACCACGACAATATTGTCAACGCACGTCTTAAAATAATAGAACTTAGCACCTCATCTCATCTGATGTCTTATTCTGGGTGCAAAATTTAAATATTTTTTTAAATAATATCTACCGTAGGATCTAAGGGCTTAAAATCTTAAACGCTAGATTTAAATATGAATTCATATAGTCAGTTGATATAAGCTTATTTTATCCGGCACATAAACACAATAATAAGACGTTTTTACTGGAATGCGAGTTTCAAAAACATACAATTGTAAATTTTAAATAGATCTATCTATGTTTCAAATATCGTTTCAATTAGTTCAGCCGCTTAGCCATGTTTGACACAGATGAGGTGCTGCGAAATATTCTTGATTTTTCTCGAATGTTCCACAACATTCCAAAATGTTTCCGAATATTTTGGAACGTTGTCGAATGTTCTCAAATACTCTTGAATATTCTGGAAGCTCTAGAAATTATCATTACATATTAAAAGTACTACTCTCGAATGATCTGGAAGCTCTAGATATTATCCTTATATCTTTCAATTTAGCACGGGTAACTTCTTAACAGCATATAACTTCCAAATAATACTAGTTTCTGCTTCGGAGTTTTAGCGGAACACGCTTTGTTCACTTACCTTAATAATATAGATTGTATAAAAAATATGCATCGATTTTAAAATGAACAAAAAACTACTTAACGCTCTGTCAAAATGGGATTTTCCAAATACAAAGCGTAGACGCCGTGCTATTTAGATTTGCTTATACACTTTATATGCTCATGACAGTTAGTTAGAGCTCGCGCGCTTATTTAGGTTTGGCTTTAAGATTTAAAATCAAAAGCATGGGGCGCTGGAAAGGGCGCTTTGATTAACTACTGCCCCTTATTAAATAAATAAATGTATTTAAGAAAAAATTAATTGTAATCATTTCTATGAAATAATATTTTTTGTATTCTCGTATTTCTTATCGTTTTGTCCAACCTTTTCCTTTCTGGCGTATTTTAAATTTTGTATAATGAATAAACGAACTGGTTATTGGTTAAAACAAAATAAATATCTCATCTTTTATGAAACCATATAGTTGAATGAACTTTTATTTTATTTTAAGAGTCATTTAATTAAATAATTAGAAGTGAATAATTTGATTACTGTTTTATTTTTGTAATTTAGTGTTGTGAAAAAAGCTTAAATATAAATAAAATTATATTTTTTTAACCTATTTCATTTAAAATGTATTTATTGAACTTAAACAAAAATTAAACTAAATTTATAAACTGAAGACCTTTAATTAAACTACCGCTGTGAGTATCCAAATCTCTAAATTGAATACCATCAACTAGGGATGAAAATAAGCTGCATGGATATTCGGCACCTTGGCTTTGAGCGGGTCTCCAAATGAGTTTAATTTGATATTCTACATCAGGTGAGAGCACTATGCCCTTAGACCATTTAAGGTTTAAATCACAATTATATTTTGTTAATTGCTTGTTGACCTCATAGTTCCACTTTAGGCTGCCATCATAATTTGGTGCGGTTATTTCTATGCATAAATTCTCTAAATAATCGGCAGGTACTTGTAGGCGCGTCAGATGAGGCGTTAGACGACTTTGTAGAGTGAGACCTTGTAAGGTAATGAAACGATTCGATTTGATGTAAGTCAACCAAGCGAAATTGTCATAATCAATGTTAAAGGGACGACAGGCCTTGTAGTAGCATCTTTCTAGTATCTGAACAAATTGGGGTTTTAAGCTGTTCTCAACCTCTAAGGAGGCCACAGGTTCTGCTAAATTTAAATCCTCTATAATGGCTGAACATTCACTTGATTTTAAACCCATCTCCACACATTCCTGCTGACACCATTCGTATATAAACCATAAAAGATTTTGTGTTGGAATTTGATCTTTGCACAAGTTTATTATCGTCTTGATGCAATCCTTGGACACATGATAGTAGTGTGTTTTTAAATAAGCCACAAATTGAGCCTCACTCAGACAGCAGCGCGTAAAGAAATTCATACAAATATTTAATAGACTATTGAGATCCAAACATATACTTAATTCCAAAGAAGCCAAAATATTGGAAAATCTTAATTTCATTTGTATGTTTTTTAAGCACTCGGCCTTTAGTTCACTTAATAAATATTTCTCAGCTCCATAGTACAACTCAATGGTCTCCTCGAGTGTAAGATTATGAAAATCAATGGATCCCTTGTAAATATATAAAATCATTAGTTGAAATATTTCCAGGCTCATATCTAAAATCTCTACAAAGTTTTCACTTTCACTAATGGGGCCATAAAACATGGCTTCAAACACGGGGCTGGCCGAGGCCAGTATCAATTTATGGCACTTTATTTTACCCGCTTCTCCCACCACAAACACACAGTCATAATATTTTTCTGTGGTCAGCAGTTGTTCATAACGTCGACTTAGCGCTTGTTGTTGCTGGGTGGATTTTTTGAAGTCTTCTATAAGAAAATCACTTTTAAAATTTATTGCTGTTAAAGTGGCAGCCATCTGCAAATAAGTTGTGTCAAAAAGAAAAGAGAAAATTTAATTTTGGTATATAAAGACTTTTTAAAATAATATTTATATATTTAAATTAATTTAAAAGAAAACACTAGTTTTATAAAAAAAAAATATCTTATGAGGTACACTGCTGCTCAGTTGATTAGATCCACATTATTTTATTTAAGGAATGATTTTTTAAGAGCTTTTGGATTTGATGTATAAAAAACACATAAAATTTAGAGCGATGTATGAAATCTTTATATGAGTCGATAGAACGATTTACATATATACATATAAAGGGTGGTTAAATTTTAAGGGCCGATGTTGATTTTGAATAAAACACAAATAATTTAGGAAATTATTGTCATTTATTTTTTTTAAGAACATTGGTATGGTTCAATTATGTATGCAGCAAAATATCGGCCAAATGGCACAACTTCATCCGATGCTCCAAATTATCGATGACGCTGAGGCATAATTGAGGTTCTATGCCGTGAACCGTCTCATCCTTTAGTTCTTGGATTGTTGCTGGCTTATCGACGTACATCTTTTCTTTCAAATAACTCCAAAGAAAGAAATCCAACGGTGTCAAATCACATGATCTTGGCGGCCAATTCACATCGCCACCACGTGAGATAACACGGCCATTGAATTTGTAGCGCAAAAGAGCGATTGTTTCGTTAGCTGTGTTGAAACCACATATCGTCCATATCCATATCTTCCAATTCGGGCAATAAAAAATTCGTTATCACCTCACGATAGCGAACACCATTCACAGTAACTGCCTGACCGATGATGCTGCCAGCCCATAAACCGCACCAAACAGTAACTCTTTGTGGGTGCATTGGTTTTTTGACAATCACTCTTGGATTATCATTTGTCCAAATGCGGCAATTCTGCTTATTAACGAATCCACTGAAGTGAAAATTTGTGCCTCATCACTGAAGATGATTTTCTTCGATTTCTTCGCCCATTCTCAATATGAGCCTGAATAACTTTAATGCGTTGCTCGATTGTGTATCTTTCCATAGTTCAAATTGTGTTAGTCTAAAATTGAGAAATGTCAAATTAAATGCAGAAAAAACTTGACGTTTAGGTGTGGTTCACATTCAACATCGGCCCTTAAAATTTAACCACCCGATATAATTCAATGTTTAAAGATGATTTTATGTAAATGTTGACCGTACCTACGCCTCAAATCGTTAATAAGCAGGGTCCCATTTTGGCTACTTTCTCCAACATATCGACAAACTCAGCCAATCATCGCACTGTAGCGCTCGTCATTCACAGTAACGTCCAATAATACCACTGGCTCATAATCCATTCGGGATTCATTGGCAGTTCTTGGAATGCTTCTAGCTGCTCTACACAATAAAAAAGGCAATTTTGCTTGTTCGCGTATTTATTCAACCAGAAATAGGCTTCGTCACTGAACACAATTTTCCACTTTCTGCACTTTGTTAACCGATCATGAATTTTTATTATAAAGTTGAATAATCTGCAAACGTTGTTCGTTGGTAAGTCGATTTTTGGTTAACTTATAGACCAACCTGAATATTTTTAACAGTAACATGTTAAACGAAAACACCTGAGCTGCCAAAAACAGTGTTGCCAAAAAGAATCTGACAAAAAATCACCCTTTATTTACTTGTTGCAGCAAGTGAGCTGCCAAAACAGTGTTGCCAAAAAGAATCTGACTAAAAATCACCCTTTATTTACTTGTCGCGGCACTCGTTATAAATATTTTTGTAAAAGATAAGTCAAGTTGTCGATAAATTATCTTTAGCGAATTCAAGTTATCTAGAACTTTTCGATGATTCTTTTTTTTTGTATAGAAAACTAAGTAATTGATAATATTTTTTATAGAAAAGTCAGTTATCGATAACTTTGTTTATAGAATGATCAAGTTTATAATAACTTTTAATAGAAAATTTAACTATTAGAAATATTTTTTTCTATCGAAATTATTTCTATACAACAGGTTTCTATTCTGTAGAAAAATTTACCGAGAACTTTTATATAAGAAAAAACATAAAATTTTCAATTCGATAATTCTAATTAAAACGTGGCGTTATTGATATGTATATTTTCTTTATAAAAGTCAAGTTATTTTACCATAGAAGAGTTTTTATATAGAAAAGTTGAGTTATTGACAAGTTTTCTATATAATCAATTAATTACTCTTCTACATAAAACTTAAGTAATCCATATTTTTTTTTAAAGAAAACCAACAAATTGTTACTAAAGAGTGGAGTAATCGATAATTTTTTACAGAAAAACCAAGTTTTTAATAACACTTTTATAGAAATTCCAAGTAAGCGATGGTATTTTGATAGAAAGGGCTTTTTTTCTGAAAAAGAATGTTGCCGCTTACTTCTTCAAATAAAAGCCAAATTATCAATAACTTTCTTTATAGAAAACTAGAATTTTCAATGACTTTTCTATAGAGAAGTAAATTATTTTATAACTTTTTAATAGAAAAATCAATTTATAATAATTTTTCTTTAGAAAAAACAAATTATCGATATCTTTTTTATGGAAATGAAAATGTCACTAACAAAATTTAGCTTATCGATATTTATTTAATATGTAAACTAAGCTTTAAATTACTTTTTTACTTTACTATACGTAGTAATAGGTAAAATATAGTAATTGTGAAAAAATTGATGTCAGGATTTCAACGGGTTTATACGGCTTTAGGTCTCCGAATCCATTTTACCTATTTTCGCGATGATGTCTGTGGGTTGGTTGCTGGGTATGTATGCCACTATTTTTGTAGAGTCTCTACAGGTCATACCGTTTGACATGAAATTCAGTGTGCCTTTGGTATATGGAGATAAGGAGCTGTATAGTTTTTGGACATAATCAGGAAGGGGCAAGGGGTAGTTTACCAACCCAAACCGAAAATACTTAATTTTTCGATTTGAATATACAGTGCGACCTTGATTCGCGCAACTATTAATTACAGCAACACCCCAATAAGCGCAACAGGTCTTTTTTTACATTTCAGTGTTTATAAGTGCAATTAAAACAAAACAGCCTCGATAAGTGCAACTTTTATCTTTTTGTCTCTAAATCTTTTCCTTCAGAAACGTATCTTGAACAAATGACTAAGGTTTGGTTAACTCGAAATAACCCACGTGTACCATATGGTAATGTAAAATATGGCGTTATTTTTACAACAATTACACCAAAACAAAACTTCAAAAGAATAAAGCTATTTAGTGCAAAATAATTGAAGTTTCAAAAGAGAAAATAAAATTTCTGTCATTTTGAGTTAAATTGGCGAAGCTCAAATTAAGTAAAAAAAAATCGTAAATCCCATTTTTAGATATGGCACACGTGTTTATTAACACCTATTCAACCCATTTAATAATAATTACTTCAATTGATAGCTAATGAATTAAACTATAAAATGCGAAATTGTTTTTGTAGAAAAAATGTGTTTTTGTTTTATTTTTTCGCAATTTACTTATGGCGTAACCATATGGTAATCGAGGGTCGCCTAGGATAGACGTTTTTTGTTTTCAACTCATGTGTTTTACACTGGCTTTGGAAATTTTTATACTATCTATATTTATTTATATTAAGTTGGTATTTGAAAAAATTAACAACCTTTAGAGGCTTAACCTTGCAACAAAATGTGGAAATCGACGTCCACAAAAATTACTGAACATTTTCATGCCGAACAAAATCTTTCTTTCAATGAAAGCACGATATCTTACCTTGGTATACCTTGATGCAAGCAGTTCATAAAAGGCAAGCCATTACGATTTGGATATTTGGTCTTTTTGCGCTTCATCAAAATTCGCCACGGGAAAAAGTCCTCGTTCGAATGTTGAGTATGAAGCAAAGTTTGAAAAATTCGCTGCTTTTTTGGTCAGTATGATTGATGATTTACCTGATACATTGAAATCGCTGCCATTTTTTTCTTACTTTGAAAATTTGTTATCCTTTGTTGTAGAGTAGACCGATTCGATTACAATCTGTCCCAATACCGCATCGCATGTCTGACAGATACGTACAGTGCGTAAAGTGCAACCTACAATGCCTCAACTATAATTTTGCCGACAATTGGCAGTATACTACTGCAAACATTAAATTTTTTGTGATTTTTTTTTAAATCCAAAGGCATTTTTTCTTTGGTAGAAAACTTGTACCCTAGGCGACCCACGGTTACCATATGGTGACGACAGTTTTTCGCTTTTTCCGTAAAGTGTAAAAAGTATTGAAAAATCTTTGAGTTTTTTTTTCGAAATTTATAAGCATATGTATTTTCAACGAAATATAAGTCAAGAAGTGTTCTGGAAAGTACCGGGTTAAAGAATCAGCGATATTGACTTTTATTTTTAAATTACCGGCTCTTAATAAAATTACCGTATTTGTATTCAAACTACCGTACGCAAGATATACCAACGTTGAGTAGTCGAAAAACCTAACATTTCGTCTAATGTATTAAAAAAATCAATAAGACCAGACTTTTGAACCTACATATTCGTGTTTATGTAGTTGGATTTTTCTCAGTTTTGTCAGAGTTAAAATTATTGCAATCCTTCTTTTGCGATTTTTTCAAACTGTTTTTTCCATACATGATTCACTGTATGGTTTTGCGGTTACTTAATTTTTACGCTCGATGGTATCATACCATTATAAGAAATTGCACCAATACATATCGATACTGAAACTTATTTTACCTGCTTGGCCCACCATACAGTTTATAGTTAGAAAATTATAAATTTCATAATTTTTAGAAAATTTTCTAATTAATTTAATTAATTTTCAATAGATATATGTACATGTCAATGTAAAGTGTTTTTAACCGACTTCAAAAAAGAAGGAGGTTATCTATTCGTCTGAATGTTGCTTTTTTTTTTTATGTATGTAACCGCAGATCTCAGCCATTTCTGAACCGATTTTCAAATTTTTTGCTTTATTTAAAAGGTTATGCTTCAAGGTTGGTCCCATTTTAAAAACAGTTCATTATATTAAAAATTAAAGGGTGTCCCCATACAACATACATGTTTTTTACGTGTATTAAGAACCGTAAAGGGCAGCAAATTAAAATTTTAAAAAACTGCGTGCCGCTATAGCTCCCAACAGCAGAAATTAATAAAAAAATAAATTTAAAATTTAAAGGGTGTCCCCATAGGTGACATAATATGACCTATTTGGGTCTATCTTTTGAACCGTTATAGACTAAACCTTGAAAATTTGACAGAATGTCGACTACTATGACCATTATAATAAAATGTATAAATACTCAAAATTTTAAATTAAAGGGTGCTCCAATAGTTCATTTAATTTGATGTATATGGCCATACTTTTGAATAGTTGTACACAGACCGCTGAAATTTACAATGAACCTGTAGTGCTAAGTCAGCTATAACAAAAAGTATAAAATTTTGAATTTGGAACTTAAAGGGTGTCCCAATAGTTAATGTAATTCTATGTATGTGGCCAAACTTTTGAACTGTTAGAGACAGACAGCTGAAATTTACAAGGAACCTGTATTGCAAAGTCCACTATAGCAAGTATACAATTTGAAGTTAGAAATTAAAGGGTGTCCCCATAAATTACGTAATTTGATCTAAATGACCCTATCTTTTGAACCGTTAAACACAAACACTTGAAAATTAGGCAGAATGTCCACTACTTTCTCTGGTATGATAACAAATATAAATATTTGGAATTATAATGTAAAGGGTGTCCCAATAGTTCATGTAATTTGATATATATGGTTAAACTTTTTAACCGTTATAGACAGATAGTTGAAATTTACAAAGAATCTTTGTGACCAAGTCCTCTATAACAACAGGTCTTGAATTTAACATTGTAAATTAAAGGGTTTCCGAATAGGTGATGTTATTTGATCTGTGTGCCCCTATCTTTGAAACCGTTATAGACAGAGGCTTCAATGGTGTCCCCATACAAGACGGATGCTGGTGAAAATAACTTAACTTTTAAACAGTAATAGGGAGAGGCTTGACATTCAATAGTCTTATTTTTTCCCTCTAATTTTGGCGCATCTTTTATTTGGTTTAAATCTAATTCTTACAGATTACTTCTTACATTTTTAGTTTAGAATTGGTGCCCTTCTATCTGTTTTGAAGTCGGTTTTTTTTTGCAAGAATTATATTTAAAAAATTTCAAATGATATATGTGAAAAATATGCGCCTCGAATCAAATGAACAGTAGTGTACCAAACAAAATACATGAATATTAAAAGACTTTATTCTGTTTAGGAAAATTTTTGAGTTTTTTTAGAGTTCAAAAAACCAGTTCCTCCTTTTGAATTAAAATCTTTATGTAAATTTTTAAAATATGTAGATGGAATTTCTTTTTCGGATTTGTTAATAAAAAAACTTTAGGTTTAATGCGAACATTAATAAAATAACGATTAATTTTTATTTAATAAGTTTAAATTTTTTGTTTTAAGTTTAAAAACAAACTGCACGTGTCACATACATATGTATGTATTTATAAATATTTTCTCTGCCGATAAAACTGCTTAAAATAATTTCCGTTTTTTTTTAAATTCAATAAAAATTATCCCAAAAAATTTTTCCAAATAAAATCACTTTCAATTTGCTATGTGGATTTGACATTTTAAGCAATTTATAGCCATTAAAACTATTCAGAACATCTTTTTATTAGTAAAGGACCATTCCTAAAAACTACGACGCACAGTGGACCATTTCACGGGAATCAAAAACCCATAACTTTTGATTGGATTCGAATTTGTATACGGGAATTTTTCTGTTTTGTAGGTAAGACTTTGCTCTTTAATTTTTGCTATAAAATGTAAAAAAGGACTTTCTCTGTATCTTGTTGCAACGCTGCAAAGCAACGAAAATAATTGGATTGTTCTGGTGCCCACCGTCGTAACCCCATATATGTATAATGGGGTAAAGGAGTGTAGGGGAGGGTTCGGACTACAAACTGGTGAAAGATTTTTTTCACACTAAAATATAAAAATGTAATTCTTGAACTTTTATTATCTTTCAAAGTATCTATTTTTTGTTTTGTCACATTCGTTCAATATGTAATACATAAAAAGTAGTTTTGTATTTTTTCGATTTACTAAAACCGAACGAAATCTATAGCAGCTAAAACCATTCCGATCGAAATGATAACTGCGAAATCATTCCAATTCCGAACGAAATGTCTGACATGCTTGCATAAATTAATGTTTTTAAAGGCAATAAAAATATTTATGTTGTTAAGTCAGAAAAAATATAACAAATATACCCGAAATATCTTTAATTACAGCAGTAAATTGATAAAAATACGTCGCAGAATTTTAATAAAACGATGTCCTGAATAATATCCATTTCACATAGCAAATTGCAAGTGGTTTTATTCCGAACGGAATTTAGCTCTGTGTATATATGCAATACAAATTTTGATTATACGATTTGGTTCTACTGCTGGCAATTTCTACTATTTTCAATTACTCGATACTACACAATACTACACAAAGTACTCAATACTACCGTTTGCATAACAGCAACGGAATTTTATCATCGTAGTCGTCAAATATTCTATTTAATTTATATCTAAAAATACTAACCTAAAAGTAGCGATTAACTACTTTTGTGTATTGATTACTCAACAAAATTATCAAATACTCGGTACCCACTACTTAATACTTTGCCATCACTAGTCTGCTCATAGTGATATATTCGTTAAAGGAATATTTTGCGAGAATTTCTTTTTTATGAAATTTGACATTCAAGATAATTTTCCCCTTTAAATATATATTTTTTGGAGATTATGTCTATCAAATGTTGGCCGTTGCTACGTCGCACAGTGGCTGAAAATCGTTTTTCGTTGGCCAAAATTCTGTAACTTTTGAACCGATCAAAATATTGAAATAATTTTTTTTTAATGGATAGATATTTAGCTCAGCTTGATTCAGTTTTAATTACATTAAAATTGATTGAGGACTTTTTAAGGAATTCGAGGTCAAAGTTGAACATTTTAATTTTTTTAACTTTCAGAGTGAAATATGGGTTTATTCTGTGTGTAACATAGTAAAATATCCCTCTAAGATCCAAAAAAGTATATATATTATTGATCAGTGATGAAATCTAAGACGATATAGCTATGTCCGTCTGTCCATACGTCCGTCTGTCCATCCGGCCGTCCGTCCATTCGCCTGTCTGTATGAACACGATTTAGTCTAAACGAAAAGAGCTAGACCCTTGAAATTTGGTACATATATATCTTGGAGGATAGGGCAGGCTAAGTTCGTAAATGGGCCAAATCGGACCAGGGGGAAAAAAATTCCCCTAAGAAGAACTAAACCAACCACTGAAAAACTACACATTTTTTTTGTAAATTTGTTAAGCAAATGAAACATTTTTATGTCAAAGAAGGTTCAAGGTCTTTACCCTGGAGCCAGAAAATCATAAAAATTTATTTTTGGACCCCGCCCCCTTTTTGTGGGCGTTTATATAGCATATTATATGAAAAATAGTGTCAATAATTAACAAATTGTATTACCTAAGCCTAGATTGCATAAAAAATTAATTTTTAAGCTTTCATGACGAATGGAAAATGTACTCGGATCTTCTGCGCTACCTTCACCTCAAAAAAAAATTTTTTTTTTTTTTTGGTTAAGCAACAAGAAAATATAATTTTTATTCATTTGACTTAAATATTAATTGCAAATATTCCATATTTTGTTCTGTGCTATTTCTGTTCTTTAGTAGTTTTTTGGCTTCTTCATCTAAATCCCGATGGTCCACTTTCCATTGATTTCGAATACTGGATATGAACGGATCTGACGTTGCCAATAATATATTAAATAGATCTTCATTTGTTGAATTCCGTGAAATTTTCCTAGTATTGTGCTCTCTATAAAATATGTAATCCTTGTTCCTTTTTCCTGAGCCTCCTCTGATAGATCTCCAAGTGGCACCAAATGATATTTAATGACATCTTCACCATGATAAAGGATTTTGTGAACTGTTGCAGACATATTTCTCCATGGGTAGTTAGTTGTATATATTTTTGCAGTTTCCTTAGCATAATCTCCAAATTTTCTACAGTCAATTTCTTCATTGCACGCAAGTACTTCTAGTAGTATTTTAAATCTGAAAATAAGGCTGAAATCCACTCCTGTTATTTCAGATGCTGTTTCTGGATCTGAAAAGAATCTTCTTGCGGTATTGCCATCATTTGTATTGCCTGACCCTTGTTTTGGCTGATCTATAATCAGTCCACGTTTGCGATATTCATCTTGAACATGTTTCTTTTTTGAACTTCTTAACTCTTTGTTGGTCACGTTGTTTCTTATTGATCCTGAAGACCCGAAATCCAAATCATAACTGATTTTTAGTATGTGTTCCATAAGACGTATTCTTGCGTGTAGTGGTGATAATCCAAATTCATATGCATCGGTATTATCTAATGATTTTGCTGGGACTTGGTTTAATTGGGTTGATGTTGCTTGGCATATAATGCAGCTGGATGCAGCCTTCGTCTTAGTCAAAGCCTGACCCACTTTTCCATCTATCATTGTCAGGACTAACTGGTAGCTTACTTCAATTTGCTGGCCATCTAACTGTAATTGTAATGGCTGTAGTGCTGTAATTTGGGCCTTGATATCACTAATTTCTTTATTAATAACATCATTTGTTTCTTTTTTGAATTGAAATTTGATTGGCCTGCAGTATTTCGTGGAAGATGGTGTCTCATTTTTCCAAATATCCATTGTTTGCGTTGTACTAGTCGAAGGCTCTGAATCTTCCAAAATCTTTTTCAATCGCAATGGTACAAATGATACCATGAACATATCTGAGTCAGAAATATTTTCACATACAGCTTGTTTATATTGTTTTTGTCCCGAAGAACCATCACATCCCCATTTACAAAAAAGAATTAACTTTGTGTTTCCGTATTTCTTCAACTCATTTCCTGTTATTGATTGCAGCAAGCGTGCGGCTGTGTGATCAAGTAGAGATTGCAGTTGTACCTCTGCCGAAATTGGTGTGATTGTAATAGTGTCCTTTGATGGCAAACAGTCCATTTTAGCAGCGGTTATGTGATGATATGCTGGATATATATTTGAGCCTTTTGCAATCGCACGCTGTCTGAGTTTAATATATTGCTGTTTTGTTAATTTCAAATCCAGAAATAATGCTAATGCCTCCTCATTTGTGTACTGTATTGCATAATTCGGAGTTGGTATACTTTTAAGAATCCGTTTTGTTCTCGGTGGACTAGCTTTAACAACTTTTTCAATGATATCCACTTTTGTAAATTGGTTCTGTGATCATAATTGATGTAGGAAAGATTCTTTTATATTTGTAGAACCAAAGGCATCGTTAATATCTTTAAGCTTCCGCCTCTTAGATCTATCGCTGCAATTGTCCACTAATGATTTGCGTGGTCTTCCAGCCTTATCTTGTTTTGCTGTTTCTGCAGCGACAGTAAGTTGACCTTCTAACCACTTTGCACTTTTTATATAAAATTTTTGTTTACTGTACATAACTTCTTTGTAGCGTTTTTTTTTAGTGCTTTGACGAAATTATATAATTGCTCTTGCATTTCGGTGCTACACGAATTTAAGTTTAATTTTATTTTAACGTAACTAAGAACATCTTCCTGATTTTTGTTTCTAAAATACATTTCGGCCAGTTCTTTATAACTGAAGCTCTCCATTTTCTTTTGAATATTTTTATTTGCGTTTGTTATGTTTTATCCGTACACTTAAAGGATTAAGTTATTACTGAGTAATCCCTTAACGAATCCGTACTTTTATAAATTTTTAGATACATGTTCTTTACACACTGATCTTTAATTTCATAGCAGGTAGCGCTTAAATTGAACAAAACTGCACTCATGCGTCAATATGGGGTTGTTTTTTAACTTTAGTGGTTTAATGTCGCAATTATTGTTATAAAATTGTTTATGACTTTGGTTGACCCTAACATTTGATAACAGGTAAATTTAGAAAGAGATCATATGCTTCCTGTAGAGCCCATTGTGATAATTTTATTACTTACTTTTTGCTGATCAAAACCATGCCAATAAACCCTTTCGAAGGTATTATATTTATTTTTTTTTTGTTATACGTAGCCTAAACTAAAAAAAATAAACTTTTAGGCAAAAAAGTGAAAATTTAATCCATTGTATATGAATTTTGTTCGAGTAATTTCATTAAAATGAAAAAAGTGTTCTACAGGCGGCTCGTGGCGGGTGCAAAAGTATATATAGCCTTAAAGAGGACACTTTCACCTTTCTCGTGGATGTATACGTTTCTTGTTCCCTTTTGTTCCCTAGAAGTTCTATTCCACTAAAGTTTAAATTTGAGGAAAATATAGTAGTTTCATAAATATTTCATAACGCCCCTAATATTAAACGCTAGAGCTGTGTCTACTTACAACAACTAAAGACAATAATCCTACCAACATTATAAAAAAAACCGCAGACCATTATCGATGATAGCTTGCGAGTAGTAACCATTTAATTTTGATAAAAAACCAAAGAAAAACACCTTTTTCTGAAATTAAAAAAAAAGTTGAGTTTGACAGCATGCCACGCCCACAATTCTCAATATTTTAACATAATTTTTTGGCTACCTTAATTTGGATATATTAACTACAAAATGACGTAAAAATTTTAAAAATCGGTGACAAAAAAAAAATTTACTTTTGGCCAACGAAAAACGATTTTCAGCCACTGTGCGTCGCAGATGGTCCACCCCTTGAGTCAAATTTTCGATGACGCCGTCTTGCTGAAACCAAACGTAGACGAGATTACGAGCTTCGATTTCAGGCATCAAATAGTCGGTTATCATGGCACGATAACGGTCGCCATTGACGGTTACGTTCGCATGATTCCTCCGATGATTCTCCGACCCACAAACCACACCAAACCGTTGTTTTTTCTGGATGAAGTGGCAGCTCTTGAATCTCTTCAGGTTGCTCTTTGTCCAAAATGCGGCAGTTTTGTTTGTTTGAGCCAGAATTGGCCTTATCGCTAAACAAAATTTGACTCGAAAACGTCGGACCTTCTTGGAACTTTTCAAGAGCCCATAGAGCGAAGCGATGTCGCTTGGGAAGGTCGAGCGGATTCAGTTGTAGCACATTCCCGATTAAAATTTTCCCGTTAAATATGTCTTAGTCTATTGTCTTATTTTTATCACAAGTCTTGATTCTCTGAGGAAGAAGGAGTTAATCACATTGGCATTATCCTTCAAAAAACTTATTTTTGAGAACTGTTCACTAAGTCTAATGTTCCGAATTAAACAAAAAAAAAAAAAAAAACACAAGATATAGTGGTCTCAGTTTAATAGTAAAATCTATTGTCTTTTATTAGCCATTAGGTTTAATTCTCTTATATTGTGAGGTTTGGTCACAGTGTTTGCGTTCGTTGTATTGAAGGGAAGAATAATATCAGGATCGAAAGGCATTATGCTTTACACATAGACGACAACGACTACACCGCCACACGACTACAAATGCCGTTGGCTTCAATTTTCGCCGTGTAGTTAGCTACTGAATTATATTGACGACGACATCTATATTCAACGTAAACTCTGATATTGTTTATAAAAATAAAATAACTTTTCCAAAACATATTTTTATCATTTCATCTATGTAAATAAAACTGAAATGCTGTCCGTTGCTAAGTGCATAAGTTGAGAACGGCTTGACCGATTTCGCTAATTTTTCTTTAGATCTTCATCATTACCCAACTTATATTTTAACGGTAAGAAAAATTTACCACACCCACTTTTACGCCCACATACAAGGTAAAAATTATTAACGTGTCAATGCGCATAGTTTAGCAAAAACCGTTTCGATGGGAACAGTGGGCGTCTTTGCTTGAATATAAACTGAACCATAGTTATCGTGCGAATAGATTGCGTTTTCGAGTTAAGGGTTGGTCATACTTTTCTTCCAATTGTTTATAGTATTTATGTGATGGGTGTAGCGAAGCGCACCGGGAACAGCTATTTACAAATAATTTTGTAATTTTGAATTTTTATTAGTCGAACTATTTATTTTACATAGAGATGAAATTTGAAGTCAAGCTAAAGTTGGTGGTAAGGTGGTAAATATTAAAGTAAAAATATTAAACAAGAGGGAAGCTTTAGGTAGTGGTAGACTTCGTTATCACCAACTGACGTATTCCTTTATCTGAGTTTGATTGAGTAAATAGATGATGTTTACAACTTAACACTGTCCAAAGTTAATAGATACGAAGAATGCTGAGGACAGACGTAGCTGTCTAGAAAATGCATTCTGCTAGCGTCTAAAATTGATTTTCCCAATTTTCCTTTAATATTGATTACCTAATTTGTAATTTAAATTATTTTTTCTTAGAGAGAAAATTTCTCCAAATTACAAAAATAGAAATTAACGCAAGTTGACTTTAGCCACAAAGGTGGTGATGTAGCCATGTAGCTATGATATCGTCAAAATAATCGTTTTCCTATAAACGTTTGTATTTTAATTTCGACAGTTTGCAGCCGGTATTCCGATGTTGTGTATGTGTTAAAAGCATCAGGCATAGTAACTTTTTTAAAACTTTTATTTACAATTCAAGTTTAAAATACATACATTCATACATACATACAAATGTAAATATGTTTACTCGGTTAGAAAGGTTAAGGTTATACAGCCCTGGTCAAAAGTATTTACACAACAAACATATTATTACATATTCCACAAATTGAGTTTTAAGTTGTTGCTGTTGGAAGTAATTTTGAGAAAAAAGTATTGTTGCCGGATAATATCATCTATACAGAAGCAAATGAGAGAAAAATTTAGAAAGATAACGGTTATTAGAAATAAAGAGAAAATAAATGAACTGATGCCATCGGTCGTCAAAAGTATTTACACACATTTTATTCACATCAAAATTATTTACACAAGACAAACCAGCGTTTATTCTTTAAGCTACCGTGGGTAAGTGCAGTTCCTTGCTTTTGTCGCGGCCTTAAAAAACTAAGACGAATTTAATATTCAGAAATTTTTGTGAAAAAATGCCGAAGACGAAGGAATTATCAGTTGAAATTCGATCTGAGATTGTTACCAAATTTAAGAGTGGTATTTCGGCATCAGACTTAGTAAAGTCGTACAAAATTTCACGCAAAACTGTATACAATTTGGTAAAGAAAAAAGAGGAATATGGAAGCTTAGAAAATTTAAAGAGAATTGGACGAAAACGTGCCTTGACCCAAAGGGAATGCAGACGATTATTAGGAACAATAATAGAAAATCCTTCTATTAGCCCATTAAAAGTTGCAGCAGCGTCCGAAAAATTAATTGGAAAGACAGTAAGCGATGCAACACTGCGTCGGCGATTGAAGGAAATTAATATAAAAACATATGTTGTGCGCAAAATAGTCGACATTACGCCAGCGAACCAATCGAAACGTCTATCTTTTGCTCTGGAGTTCATTAAGAAACCTTTACAGTTTTGGTATAATGTATTATGGACAGACGAGGCTGCATTTCAGTTCTAAGGTTCGTTTGGCAAACATTTTATGCACCTACGACAAAGCCAAAAAAATAAGGCTATACAGCCACTTAACAGGTTTGGCGGTGGTACAGTCATGTTTTGGGGATGTTTGTCATACTATGGGTATGGCGATTTGGTACCAATAGATGGAACTTTAAACCAGACTGGTTATGTTGAAATTTTAAACAAACATGCCTGTGAGGCTGGAAATAAACTTTTTCCAACAAATGACTGGATTCTACAACACGACAATGCTCCATGTCATAAGGGATGGATACCAACCAAATTTTTAAAAGACATACAACAGGACGTTCTTCCCTGGCCTCCCCAGAGCCCTGATCTTAATGTCATTGAAAATGTTTGGGCTTATATAAAACAGCAGAGAACCGTTGATAAGAATCGAAAACGTGGTGATACCATACTGGAAATAGGAGAAATTTGGTCCAAACTTACTCCTGAATTTGCTCGCAACTTAATTGACTCAATTCCAGCTAGATTACAAGCAGTTATTGATGCAAAAGGTGGTATTACTAAATATTAGTTAAGTCTTTTTAATATATGGATAATTTTATTTAAAAAAAGTTTTGTTAAAAATTAAAATCTTCATTTTAGTTTTGTGTAAATAATTTTGATGTGAATAAAATGTGTGTAAATACTTTTGACGACCGATGGCATCAGTTCATTTATTTTCTCTTTTCTTCTAATAACCGTTATCTTTCTAAATTTTTCTCTCATTTGCTTCTGTATAGATGATATTATCCGGCAACAATACTTTTTTCTCAAAATTACTTCCAACAGCAACAACTTAAAACTCAATTTGTGGAATATGTAATAATATGTTTGTTGTGTAAATACTTTTGACCAGGGCTGTATTTATTATTTACATTTTGTTGCACATATTAAAGCTTTAATTTTGTTAACACGTGAATTCACTCATTTGTATGCAAAACGAATAGAAATTGTATAAAAACAACAAATAAATAAAAAAGCAAATATATATTACGATCAAAACAAGATAAAATGGATAGTAAATTATAGAATCAAAAAAAATACGAGGGCGTTGATTAATTCTATGACTTTTTTATTTCCAGAGCAGTAACTTTTAATATAATATCTACTGCTTTCGTTAACAGACAAACCTAAATAAGCGCGCAAAGCGTAACGCTGTCTAGCGCCTAGCTTTGACGTTGCTATTAGTAATCTAAATAAGAGCGTAATGCTCTGTCATGAACAGTAATGTTAACTTGTTTTATTTAATAAAATCTGATAAATAGAAACGAAAAATAGAGATAAACCCGACAACCTTGTTGGCGGGTTTTCACAGGGCAAGTTTTCTTCCATAATATACCCAAAGAAATTTAGTTGAGTTCATTTTATTTAATTTTTAAAAATATACTTGTGTTTGGACCGAAGGTTATCTTCTTCTTCTTCTTATATCTTCTGGATTTCAGAGGCAGAACCATTTCTGTACGTGAAATATTTTTTGAAAATGTTGTTTTGAAAATGTTGCAGATAGTAATCGAAATGGAATAGAAAACGATAATTTTTAGATTTATGTTTGTCGGTCTGTTTGTGTTCGCATCACGTAATAAATACTTGATGAGTTTAAAAGAAAAAATTATCGCAAAAATATCCAAGAGAAAATAGAGAAATATTAGTGAAATTATGCAATTTTACCGATTTAATGGTACTGAAAATTTGACAGCAACTTTTATTTCTGTCAGCGGGATATTTTAAATAATATTTACAAAACTCTGCAATGATATTAGAATTTTATATGAATTTTAGACTTGTATTCAGGGAAGAATACCTACCTCTATATAAAGAAAATATATAAACCATAATTCAAGCACTATAAAAGAAGGAGTCTTAAAATTTCACGTGGATCAAAGCAAAATCGAGCAAAATATTGTCCGGAGCCCTACGATGCACGAGAGGTATTTTGCCAATCAAGCCGGACATTAGGCCAAAAATTCATTTTGAGAAATGTAAAAAAATGTAAAATGTAAAAATTTAAGTACGCAGCTCGACAGACAACAAAATTCTGCGTCGGATAGTGAATTTTCAAGGCTTTTGCTTGAGATTTGTCGTTTTGGGACACTGTTAAAGTCAGAAAAGTTGAGTAAATCGCATACGTTTTTATTGACTTTAAACGATTTTGAGAGGTTTGCAATATATTTTTTGGTGGCTAAACGAATAAAGATTTTATATTTATTATTTTTCTGTGAAAGGGTTTATTAGTAGCTACTTATGTTAATTTTTAGAAATTTTTTTTTTAAATTTTAATGATAAAAAATTTTGTTCAAAATTAAAAAAAAAGTTTTTTTTTCTAAAATTTTTTGTCAAAAAAAAAAAAAAGCGAAAAGTCTAACTTCTTAATGTAAATAAAACAATAGTTTAATTACATTTTTCCCGACGTTTCGTTAATTTCTTGTTGACTTTATCAAGGGGAATAGTAAAAACAATATTATTAATTACATTAAAACGTAATCTAACATATTACATTTAACAAAAAATATTTAACATTAAATTAAAATTGAACATATAAAAACACAACTTAAATTTACATCACAGTTTATTTAATGGCGACTATGTAACTTGTTCATAATATTGTTTTTACTATTCCCCTTGATAAAGTCAACAAGAAATTGACGAAACGTCGGGAAAAATGTAATTAAACTATTGTTTTATTTACATTAAGAAGTTAGGCTAGACTAGCTTATAAAAAAACAACGAAGATTAATGAACACTAGCCAATAAACAAACAAGAAAAGTGAAAAGCTTTTAAAGAGTGATCTCCATCGCGTTTCTAAAAATGTTATATATCACTACAAAATTTACGATCTCTACTTTTATACTGTAAAAAAAACTTTGCCCATTTTTACGCCATTTTTTTGCGATTTTTTGAAAATGTTACCTTTTTATGTTTTTTCTTATCTTGGATAGGTAAATACGAGTAAGAATCCCTTGTATATTCATAAAACGTTTTGGTTTTTAACAACTGAAGGTAGATGTTTTTTATTTAAATCATTACATCTAACACTGTTATTACCTGTACAAAAAACAATTTAAATATCAAAAGAGATGTAGACGTAGATGGCCTTTCTTTCGGAATATCTACTTTACACGCCAGAATTTATTTTTATGGGTAGGGGGAGGTATTCCTCCAATCCCACTCGCAAAACGCCCCTGTGAAAAAAAAAATTTTTTTATTTTTTTTGCCAATTTCCTAAAAATATTTATTTTTATTTTTATGGTTTTAAGAAGTATGTAATCTATTTCTTTTAATAATTTCATTATTTTTCAAATAATTTTTTATTTCACCGCCCACAAAAGGGGCGGGGCTACAAATGGCATTTAAGAATCTCTTGAGTCCAACTTTAAGTTTTTGAACATTCTTTGACCTTAAAAGTTGTAATTGCTAAACAAAATGACGGGAAAATCCAAAAAAAAACTTGCATTTTTCAGAGATAGGATTAGTTCTTCCAAGGGGAACTTTTTTCTCCTTGATCCGATTTTTCCTCTTTTATAGCTTTGACAGCCTATGACCACAGCAGATTTTTCTGCTAAATTTCATTAACCTAGGGGCACTCAGTACATTTTGAGAGCCAATATAAGCTAAAAAAAAGTAATGTCCGGCTAGATTGACAAAATACCCCTATGTGCGACGCACAGTGGGGCAGAATCAAAATATTTCGGAAATAATTCAAATAATGTTTGAAAATGAGCGAGTTATAAGGAATTTAAAATAAAATTTTTAATTTTTCGATAAGGAGTACAACTTTCTGCAAAATTTAAAATATTGTGGCAAAATTTCAAGGTTATATCTTTTCTGAGTTAAAAACTAGACGATCTTTTATTTCAAAAAATTCCAAAATGATTGCATTTTTGTGTATTTTAGCCGAAAAGGGCCATCAATCTTAAAAAAAAAAAAATTTCTTAAGGAATGTATAAAAGTTTTATAAATTTTGTGGATCGGAAAAAGAAGACTGCTGTAATAAGCTATATATAGATATTTTATAAGCTCTAGTCCATATGTGGACTTTATGGGTAAAAAACTAAAAATTCCAATTTTTATATTTTTGGGAATTGTGGGATTTTGTTTACCTTAATGTTGCGATTTAATTTTCACTGACAAATTCACAGAAAATTTCATTTGAATCGTTCAACTTATAAAAATTTTGTTGCATATTTAATATTTTTATTTTCCTCAAATTGGGCCGTTTTTACTAAATTTTCAAATTTAACGATAACAGCAACGAATTTCTCCTAATATTATATTTTAATTATGTATATAAATGTATGTAGGTGATGTAGTCTGCTTTCAAAAAAAAAAAAAAAGATTCAGCTCAATATCTTTCTTACATGCAAAACTATGTGTTAAGGAAAACATTTGATAATTTTTTTTCCCCGTTTTAAAATTATATATCACTCATTTAGAGAAGTGTATAATTTGGTCAAACTTCCATTAGTCTGAAAACAGCCCTAAATTTATAAATTTGAAACTAAGAAAAAATATCATGCTGTTCCTAGACCCTCTAGCTTATATAGTATAAGAATCACAAACAATATAACCGAAAGCAGCGCTTTCGAAAATCGAATTTTTTCCGCTATGGCCCCTCCGTTTTACGTACCGTGTAACGCTGGTGTTTTATTAAATGATATTGGATCTCAATTACAATACCGTGTGTGTCTTTTTATTTCAGAAGATTAACACAGAATATTATACTTTGCTATTAATCTAAATTTATATAGAGACAGTCTGATATACCAAGTAAAAAATGTATTATTATTTTTAAAAAAGCTTTATTCCTCAAAATTGCGTTTCTGTGGGAACATCTATTACCTTTAATTTGTTGTTTAAACTGTTGTTTGCCACTGATTTTTTTACAAAAATTATGTATAATTATTACGCTACCATACCATTAAGAATGTCTCCGTGATTCGACATTATTGTATCAAATTGACCATTAGACTGAATATTTCAGAATTGTCCATTTTGCGCTCCCTCTCTCGTTTGTCGTTATACGGAAGGTAAAAGCTTTTTGTGAATTTATTGCGAATACTTTCAGTGTTAGCAGGGTTCCCAGATTTTTTCGAGTCACATTCCCAATTTTAAAATTTTCATCCCCGAAATTCCCCAAAAAATATTTAAACTATCCCCAAAATTCCCCGAAAAAAAGAATACTGTTTTCATTGAAATTAACACATGAATATTCTATTTGTTCTCTATTTAACTTTATTTAAAAATATAGCGTTCACTTTTTTGACTGATTGGTAGCGCGCTAGCTTATCAGTCTAGGGGTTGCGGGTTCGATTCTCGCCAAAGACTGGGTATTTTTGCAGACAAGCAGAAAAGCAGGTACTGTGGTCTTTTTATTAACAAAAAAACTAAGTTGATTTAGGTTTTACCTCACTATTTCTCGGGATGGATCAAAAGATTTAAAACAAACTTCAGTATTTTTAAAATGTATATTAATTCTCAACAAAGATTTCAGTAACTAGTTCTGCAATTATTTCTTATTTAAGATTTTGTTTGTACCGAAAATATATTTATTGTATAAGCAATTTTATTTGATATATAAAATAACTTTGCCAGGTCTAGAAACAAGACACTATTTGCAGTCTTCTGCAAATAGTGCCTTAAGATTTCTCGTTTACAAAAGTAAAAGGTGCTGCCAAGTTTTAAGTATTATTAAATTGGTAAATAAATTTTACGTACTTTTCTATTTTATCTTAGAAAGGAGATATTTTTACGAAGATATTTGTATCCTATATTTAAACCGAGGTACAGATGTGCCTCTCAACAAAATTTTATTAAAATTCATCCCGTAGTTTTAACGTGATGCTAACCCAGACTGATGAACAGACATCATAATTCCGAAATTTCAGAATTTATTTTATTATAAATTTTTATTTTTCAGATGATTTTTTTTAATTATCTATTATTATTTTTAATTATTAAAAGAAGTTTTTGCGTTTAAAAAAGCATGATAAGGGAATTCACCAAATCATTATTTAATTCAAAATCGTTTAATATGATCAAATCATTATTGTGGCAGTGTTGTTCACAAACTAGTTTTATTTTTCATTTTTCTACATTGCCGGCAAAATTATTATAATGATGACAAACAATTTTATTTAAAATATACAAACTACACAATATAGAAAGCTATTAATGTGCATATTTTATTTTTACAAATACCAACAAAGGTGGCCGCTAAGTATTTTTATAAATAATTTAAAAAAATACTATGTCGTTAATCAAAAAGCAAATCTGCTTTTAAAAGATAGCGATTAACGAAAAGTTAAACAAACATCAGGGATGGTAAAGTTGTTACAATGGTACTGTTTGTAGTACAATTAAAACCAGTAAATTATAAGCGTACGCTTACTCAATTGGTGCAATTCATAATTTCTCCCAGTTATATATTTCAAACTAGCTGTACCCTTCACGTCGTAGGCGTCCTGACAAATTGTAAGACGCTACCTTTTAAAGTGCTTCGTTATGTTTTATGTATTTTCTTATATCCATCCCTGGTTAAAATTCTAAAATTTATATGAAATTATTGTAGAGTTCAGTAAATAGTGTTTAAAACTGACAATAATAAAAGGTGCTGTCAAGTTTGCAGTACCTTCAAATCGGTAAAATTGCATACTTTCACTAATTTTTCTCTATTTTGATATATTTTTGCGGAAAAAAGTATCCTATACTAAAGTACCTCCTTAACAAAAGACAAACTTCATATAAAATAAAACCTATATGTTTAATACTGTTTTTTTATATGAAGTTTGACTTTTGTTAAAACAAATTTATAGCAAATGCCGTAATGACACTCAATTTTTTCGTCGCTTTAAGATTTTGGAGAATAGGTAGTACACATATATTGTAAAAGAAAATTTTTACAACAGCGAAGAGTTCAGTTATAATTAAAAAAAATTTCAAACGTCAAAATTTCTGTTCATGTTACCGATAAAAAGTGTAAAAAGTCAAAAAAATCTCAAAAATTTTAGCTTTAAAATTACATTTCAAGCTTAAAATATTCCAGTGATGCTAATTCATTAGTTTTACTTACACTCGAATATAGAGATTTTGAATTGTACTTTTTCAACTTACAGCATTGAAAAAAAAGGTTTTGTTTTCCTTTTGTGTAATTTTCTTCTTCTAACATTAGCTATTTCACTCTTTCAATCTTAGATTAAGAAAATATAAAAAGTGAGTGTCATTAAAGCTAAATATAGATGGGGGTTAACTGAAGAACTGAAGAAATTTCGGTACAGTTGTACCAAAATTATCAACATTGTTTGCCACGAAGACAAAAAAGCAATCTTGAAAAGGTACATATGTATATGTACATACATATCTGGGTACCTATCTAGGTATCTGGCGTCAAAATTTTGACGTTTTCAAAATAAAAATCGTCAATATGCACATTCGTCACATCTGTTTCACATCCCAGTTTCCAATTGATGTTATTCTGATTTGTTTAACCTATCAAGACTTAAACCTTTCTCAATATTATATTACTCAATTGTTAAAACTACAATTGTAACAATTTTGCCATCCCTGATTACTCATATAAAGAAAAATTAATCAAATATGAGAGTATAAAGTACCAAGGTGACCACATTGATTATTGTTGCCAGTGCTTGTTAGAGAAAAGCAGTTTGTCTGTTTTAAAATTTTGAGGCTGTTCACCTTTCATTGATTAACGTTCTTCAAACGTTGTTTTTTTTTTTCTTTTTGAATTTATAGCAAAAATATTGTTTCAGATACATATTTTAAACAAGAAAAAGAATTTGTTTAGTTTTGTTTACATGTGTTTTAAATTCCAGTTGAAAATGATTAAATAATTTTAAAAATTAAAACCAATAAATGTAAGAAACAGCGCACAGCGTAATAAATAAGTATGTAAAAAGGCGGTAATGAATTAACAAATTTGCTGATTTGTATTACACATTTTGTGGGTGGTGGGATTTAAATATTAGGCTAGAGGAAAATTTCTTTATAAAATAGGTCAAGTTTGGAGGAGGTCTTTAAAAAAAATGGGTTACCAGTGTCATTGAAAAGACAAGGTATTTGTTAGCCATTTTTTCCTAAAATATATCGAATTATTTAGTTGATTTGGGTTTTTTTGTTATTCAGGTTGTCAGAATTGGTTTTAAAACCGACAAGAAAAAATGCTTTGGTGTCATAGAAACCAATGTTATTGGTTTTATGTTCGAACTAGAATTAGTGTCGGTTTTAGGTGTCACAGAAACCAATGTTATCGATTTTTTATTGGAAATAAACCAAGCAGCTAACAGCTGCCAGTTTTCATCTTTGCGCGCTTTTTTAGTTTTTATTTTTTGCAGCGCGATATATTTTAGAAATGTAAGTAAATTAATTTAATATTTGCTTTATAAAAAGAAAATTGTTGCATTAACCTTTTTATTTTCTAGGGGAAAACATAAAAACAGTACACAAAATACCATAATCATGGAATTCATGGAAAAATATCCGGATTTAGCTAAAGGCTTCACAAAGCGCGATAAACCAACAGTGAATGCCATGTGGGAAGAACTGGCTGATTCACTGAATAGTGTCGGGCCACCACAATTTGACGTGAATGGGTGGAAAAAGGTAAACAAAATTTTTTCCACAGAACAAATTGTATTTTTTTATGAAATGTCTTTTTATTCGTACAGAAATGGACTAAGTGGAAGAGCGAGGTAAAAAAAAACTAGCTCAAAATAAGACAGAGTCTAGGGCAACTGGCGGTGGACCGTTTGCAATGCATCACCTGACAACAACAGAAGAGGCCATAGTACGGCTATGTGATATTTCACAGTTGGTGGAAGGTGTTTGCGGCGTAGCAGTTGGTCTCAACGAAGATTTAGATTCTGCATGTGAGAAAGAAGTGCCCTCTACATCTTCAGAATTCGTCTCGTCACCTTTTCTGAGCGTTCATCTTCCAATTACAAAAATGCTACAACTGCTGATGTTATTTTATTTTATTTATAAGCACTTATCACCTTTTAATTATTTTATATCAATTATTTTCACAAAAAACACTTTTACTGATATTTTAATGAAAAATATAATATTTTGTCAATTTTCTGCAAAAAATAAAATAAAAAATAATAAAAATGTAAACAACAGCTGTTTCGATATTGGTTTTATTTACATTCGAAATTAACAAAACCAACTTGGTTTCGTGACACCAAATGAAACCAATATTGGTTTTCAAACCGATAATTAGCAAAACCAATATTGGTTTCTATGACACCCCTGATTTTAAAAACCCATAACTAAAAAAATTAGTAAAAATTTATATTTTTATTTTAATCCAAGTTATTGCATTTTTGTAAAAAATAAGACTACTGCAGTTGTTGCATTTTCGTTATTAGAACTTTGCGAGATCGCAGCAATCTACTTGAGCTGTCAGAGTCAGCGTACGTACATATTATACTTTAACCGGAAAGGATATTTCAGAATGATAATTGTAAGAAAATACGATCTCAATTTTATATTATTTATGGATATATACATTTTAAAGTGATTTTAATTATGCATGTATATGCAATTATACTCAGATTTGTGACAAAGACATGAAAAAGCGGTAGATGCACGGTATCCCGGCTCTAGCAAAGACGCATTTGTATCGATTATAAGGAGTGCAAGATATTTTGTTCGAAAGTATGAGTTAGGCTACAGAACATCAAGCACAACATCTACAGAGGTTACAAAATAGGGAACACCAAGGATGATACAACGATTGCCGGCAAAGACGTTTCTACAAACTGAAGGTCAAAGGATCAAAATTAAAATAACCAACAGTTTATAAAAAAACCTGTAACAATACATTTTATTCCACAAAACAGAAAAATAGAATTCAGCCTTAAAAAAGTATACAAATCAGTCTTTCAAAAGCTAACATAAAACAAAAAAACTAATTAATATAAAGCCATATTTTCATAAATATTAATTAATAAACATTTACTTTTATAAATATGTCTGTAAAAATAAAAACAAGAGCGATTAAATTAAAACCGACAGCTGTTAGCTGATTGATTTATTTCCAATAAAAAAACGATCACGTTGGTTTCTGTGACACTTAAAACCGACAATAATTCTTGTTCGAAAATAAAACCAATAACATTGGATTTCATGACACCAAAGTATTTTTTTGTCGGTTTTAAATCCAATTCCGGCAAAATTGGATTCTGTGACAGCCCTGAATTTTTCGAAATTGTATTTTTAACCGTAATATATTATTAGAAAACAAATTATGACAAGTTTGCTGATATATAACCACAGTATGACTAAAAGCAAACAAATAATGTTTGGTTTGTTTGCAATTTTGCGTTTAGTTCTTCCAAATTATTAAAATCGTATTTTATGAGTTTATATTTCAAAAAATAATTTGTGCATTGAGTCATTTCTTATATCGAACGCTGAATAAATAATTTATTAATAAATAATAATGTGTTTTATTTTAAGTTACGTTTATATAAACAAATATGATATGTTTCTATAAATCTCACTATATTCACCAATCATAATTATGTATAAAAAAATTTTTATCGAGAAAAAATTTTCCCAATCATAAATTCCGAGAAAATGAAAATAGAATTTTTGAAATCAGCTGATTTGCTTAATTTCATTTAATTTTTTAGTTATTTACAAATGTGCATCAGAGAATTTGTTTTTTATTTCAATTATATCAAATGCATAGTATTGCTTTTCGGTTGCTTGCGGAAAGTATGCTAGTTAAAGAAGATGAGCGACAACTGAGCAAAGGAAAGATTGAAAGAAGGCAGTTGCGCGATGTATCTAATCCACTTGAATTGCCACAATCTTTGTAAGTATATGCAGAAACATTTTTCTAGTTTTAAATTATGTTTTCTTCGTTTTAATAAAAGGTTTCAAAAATACTACCAGCTAAATAAACCAGCTTTTCGTTACTAGAAGTGCTTACAAAGCTCAACAGTCCAAAAATTAACAATTTGCTATTCCACCGATAGTCAAGCTTAGCGGATGCTTGCGTTTTTTGCCGAAGGTGGTTATGCAACTGTTATTGGAAAGGATTGCGACGTGCATTTAGCACAGTCTACCTTTAGTATGGTACTAAAAGAAGTTGTAAATATTTTTAAAACCCAACTTTGTCCAATTTGGATTGATGTGCCGAAAACAGCGGAAGAAAAACGGGAAATAGCGCTGGCCTTTTATAAGAGGCACATAATTCCTGGAGTTATCGGTTGCATCGATGGAACCCATGTTCAAATAATTGCTCCATCTAAAAACAAACATCTTTTTTCCTTCCATTAATGCAAGCAAATGCTGCATTTGTTACTTATTTGTGGTTTTTGACCTATAAAAAGCATTTTAAAGCTTTATTTTAATTAAAAAAGAAAAAATTTCTTACATTTTGGTGAAAATTCCCTTCAATATAGCAGGTGCAAAACTAACTTGAGAAATAAGAAAGTTTTCACCCTTTTTATAATTGATGATACCTACTTTTTTTCTCGCCGAATTTTTTTCTCTTCCCCCAGTTGAAAAATGGGGAAATATTTATTCATTCACAATAGGAAAAAAGGGAAGGGAAAAGTGTGAAAACTTATAATTGGGCTGAATAAAATTAAATTTCATTATAATATGATCATATTATAGTTTATAATGTTATTTTTAGTTCGACAACAATATGGTTCTACCATATCAATATAATGTTATTAATATTCAATCATAATATGCTTCCTCTTAGAATATAGTTACATCAATCATTCTTTTTTACATGGTTGTACAAGCATGGTAGTGATTACTAAATGTAGTTAAATTGCCCTTTCAGGAAATAAAGTAGTTTTCTGCTCTCAATACGAATGAACTATTTACAGACAGCTCAATTGATATAAAAAATTCGAAAACTTTCTATAAAACTGCGTAATAAAATGAGCTCCTTAAAAATTGTTTATAGGGTATAAAGTTAAAAATAAAAACACTAATGTAAATAATATAATTTTATAATTATAATACATTTGGGTATTCAAACGGTCGTTCTAAAGTCATATGTCATAAAATATTGAGAAAGGTTTAGTGTGTTATTTTTAATTAATTTATTTTTTTAATAATAATTTCAGCTTTTCGATTTTTTTGGTGGCAGCTTATTTTTACCATCGCCGGCTTAACTTAATAGCTTTAACCACTTAACTCCGAGTTATTTTGCCAATTTATGACAAAACAATAAACATATGTAGAAAAGTCTTAATTTTTTATGACTTTTTATACACACAAACCAACAAAAATTAAAACTGTTTTAAAATATTATGACATTATGACAATATGACTCCGACACCGTTTGAATACCCCAAATTTTGTTAAGTTAAATCATATTATTGCCTTCTGGTTATTGAGAATACCTTATGAAAAACCTCAATCAGCAAATCATCAAATTAGGAGAAATACAAAAGACAGATGAAACGGTAGAAACATCTGAGAGTAACTTAAATGTCATTACTTTCCCCCAGTTTTTTGTCAACTTTATTACCTAACGTTCTATCAAAATTAGATAGAACGTTTATGCCATAGATAACACATAGATGGCCAACTCTCCAAATGTCAAAAACGTGGCTACAAATGTCTTCACACATACGGGTACGGTGTGAATTCAACACACTTAGTAGAGTAACATTTTTATTCACACGTAGACACTATTAAGCGATATTCCATTGCAACAATTTAAACAATTTTGAATTTTTGCACAAAAAAATTATTTAATAATTTATTTGTATTTAAGTTTTTAATACAAAATAAATTTAATTTTGTTGACATTTGTTTAGTGAAATTTATTTCTACACAGTAATGTATTTTTTTGTCTTTTAGGGGATGAAAATTTTCAAATCAATATAATAAATATTTAAAATTAGCCTTCAATCTAACGTTTATCGCACATAAATATATTAGAAAAATACAAAATTCATATTTTTATTAAATAGGAAAAGATTTATTTAATTTTAACATCTAAAATTGAATATAAAAAAATATTCTGTTTTTACAAAATATTTTATTTTTATTTTATTATTTTTTATTTTTTATTTTATTTTTTTTTTGCTGTGGGGATTTTTTTTTTAAAACCAACACTTATACAATTTTGTCTTCCAATACATTCTTAGACTTAGGTTTTTTGACAAGAGACTTAGGTTTTTGACGTTTCAGTTGACTATCTATGTGTTATCTATGGTTTATGCCGTTGTTTTAAACTTTAGTGTTGCTGTTGTTCTTTTTGAATCTTATGAAAATACTCTTTCCGCTGACAGTATACTTTTAGCAGTCACCAAAAAAAAAAAAAAATTAAAAAGATATGGCCTATTAAAAACAGAAATTTAAGTGGTTCTAATCATCTGATCGAGAGTGTAATGCTTTGAACACATAGACAACAGCGGCTACACCGCTACACGACTATAAATGCCAATGGCTACAATCGTCGCCATGTAGTCAGCTACTGAATTATGTTGAATACGACAGCTACGTACTTCAAAACTATGAAAATATTGTAGAAAATTACTTTAAAAAAATTATTTCTTGAAAAAACACTTTCATCATATCAACATAAATAAATATATTTTTGCTCAAAATCTTTTGATTGTAAATTAATTTGTATTTTAAATTTTGTGACATTTACTTCTACTGAATAAAATAAAATTGTCGCAAACAAAAATAGAAATTAGCCTAAGTTGGCTACAGCCACAACAGTGGTTGTGTAGCCATGTAACAGCTATGATGTCGTCAAAATAATTGTTTTCCTATAAACCTTTGTGTTTTAATTTTGATAGTTTGTAGCCGGTAGCCTGATGTCGTCTATGTGTTTATTTATCTTAAACTTTATTTGTTTTTTTTTTGTTATTTGATACGTGGTGGATTATGTATGCATGTGACCGCGCACAAGGAAAAGCACCTAACCGATTTTTTTTTTAATTGGCATAAAATGTACTAAGGAGACTTTATTGGCAGTAATCCTAGATACCGCCGAAGCCGATTTCGTGCTGAAAATGTTGTTTTTCTGCAAGTAAGTCGAGTATAGAAAAATAAACCATGTTTTTAAAATTTTATTCACTGAACTCTTTTAAAGGGTTAACCAATTTTTTTAATTGGAGTAAAATTTAGACAGAATCGAATGGAAGAGGTCCCAGACCCCTCCAGTAGTGAATTTGAGTACCGGAAAAAACTGCAAAATAGGTTATAAATGGTAATTTTGGAGTCATAACAGTTATGTTAACAGCATTTACCCCCGTAAAAAAACGTTGGCTCTGTTGTAAAATTTATTTTTTACCCTTGTTACCTTGCGAGGTCACATATAGTTTTTTATGCGCAGTTTATCCATTTAGGGTAAAAACTGATCAAACTCTAAATATAAAACCTAAACAAAACATTTTTTTTAAATTTTTTTTTTTACTTTTTTCCCCAACAAATTTAGGCAACGTTTTTGTTGTTAATTAGTTTTTTTCTTACCGTATAATTTTAAAAATGTTTTTTACAACTTCGTAGTTTTAATTATGGGATTTGTTGAAATTGTGACAATCGCTTAGAACAAAAGATTTCGTAATTGTTATTTTGTTTTTATTATTGTTTTTGTGTTTTATTTTCTTAATTTGTTTTTCTATTTGTAAATTGAATAGTCAAGTGTTAATAAATTATTACGTGTTTTGTGTTGATCTTACAGAACAAAACGATTTTGTAAGACTATTTCAAATTTATGTTTAATTTATTTTTGTTTTATTATTTTGTTGAATCAAATAAGTTTCTTGAACTTGACCGATATCCGTTTTTAAAGGCAGTTGATCATTGATTGCACTACACCGAGAACAACTGACGTTTAAAATTTAATTGCTTTTAATTTCCTAACCCCGCTGCTTCACACATTCGAGCTGCTTTGCCGCCAAGTATTTCAACTAGAGTTGTGCCGGTCATGTACGACCTAGTTCAATTGAACGATTCCCGTAACTGAACGATTCTGACTCGGTCAGTGTTTTCTTTTTTATCGTTCATCGTTCGTTGCGTTTTTTTTTTTTTTGTTTTATTCAGGTACTTGACATATTGCTTTATAAAAGTTCATAAAAAATGATCAACTGTTCAAATGTTTTTTTTTTCTTATTTTTTTGGCAGTGCCGTCAACTGGTAAATCTTAAAAAGCAAATCATCTCAAATTTAATTTTGTAAATTAAAATAATAAAGGAGAAATTAATGCAATAATCCTTAACCTTTAATGTATGTATTAATATTGAATTTTTTAAGTACTGTAATAATTCCACAATATACATACATATATAAATTGTTTGTTAAAATTATTCAAAACATTTGTATGCCCTTTATTTCACATTAAAATCTGTACTAAAATAAAAAGATTAATTTTAAAGCTAGAATTAAGAAACCTGATAAATCAGAAGTGAATAAATAATAAGATAAATATTATTTATGTATGTTTGTTTACAATTGTGAAATGTTAGCAGAATTATCTGATATGTTTGATAAGAATTACGTTGAGTTGCTGTTTAAAATAAAGAACGATGACCGTAACGAACGACCTAGTTCATTAAAACTCGGTGTACGATCTGAACGATTCAGCGAAATGAACTATTATGCACAACTCTAATTTCAACTCAACTGTTTACAATTTTGCTAAACTTTTGAGTTTTATGATCAATAATTTCACAACTTCATACAACCGAAATTCTCTTCTATTCTCTTAAATATTTTTCTCTTATGGTGTTAAAAGTCAACAGTGTTACCAGATAAAAGATTTATTTACAGTTTAGATGGGCTTCAAAATTACGATAGAATAATTTTTGTTGACAAATATTTTAGAGTCGGGGTAATCAAGAAGGCACTCAAAATTAGTTCTGGCAATTTCTACTACTTTCAATTACTCGATACAACTCAACACTTTTTAATTGGGTACTCAATAGTACGCAATACTTCTAGTTACATACTAGCAGAAGAAATTTATCGTCGTAGTTGTCAAATATTTTTATAAATTTATTTTATTTACCGTAAAAGTATCGATTAACTACTTTTGTGTATTGAGTACCCAAAAAAATTATCAAGTACTCGTAATCCAATACTCGATACTTTGCCAGCACTACTCAAAATGACTACTTCAGATTTTATTGAAACTTTTTTTTATTTATATTTCTTGATTCCCTGAATCCAAATATTGTTTTTAAAAAATTTTACCTCTTATAGTTTTTAGCTATACAATTATCAAAGTGGAAAAATATCGCTTTTTTGCGTATGCGCTCGAGATTTAAATATGAACTGGTTGTTTTGAAAGTGGTATAAGTCCATTTTTTCCTATATGGAGATAATTAAGGGTTTGCGCTTTAATAAATTTATCATATCAAAATATTTCTCTCTTGTTATGCTCCTTGAAGTTTTATAAAGTGGTAACATATTAATTTTGCTGAGATTTGTTGGCCTACACTTTTTTCCAAAATATAAATAAAAAAATTTCTTAACCACCACTGTTCAATTGTTCGGCTCGGCTTGTTCCTTTGGCTGACTTTTCAAACAATCACAACAATTCTTATTTGATTTCTTTGTTACAAAATCCAATGCAAATCTTAATACTCAGAATTATAGTGTGAAACGGGCTTTAGTAATATCTACAGCAGATTGTACTAAAGTAGCAATAATCAATAATAATTGCAATAAGAAAATTGTTTTAATCATAATTATTAGGAATGGACTTATTCCACTTTCAAAAGAAATATTTGTGCGATAGCATTTGCTGTACAATGCTAACTGTTTACTGAAATTGTGATTGCAACAGTGGAGAGAAGGTGTAGCTCATTAAAATTATCGTTAACTTCGTTTTTTGCAAAAGTAGACATAAACCACTTAAAAAAACAGCTCAAATATTCTAATTCCAGTTATATAAGCCCTAGGATGTTGAGTAATAGCTCATTTTAGGGGATTTCATACGCTATAATTTGATATCAATCATGAAGAAGTGTTTTTTAATGTGGCTAGTGAGTACATCATAAAAATTTTAGAGTGGAACCAGGGTGTGATCAGAAGGCTGCCTCGATTCCTATGTTATAATGTAATACGGCTCTCGTAATTTTTGAAAAAATCCACCGATATCGATCGGTTATTATGCGTCGGACGTATTCCCGGTCTCAATCGTGTTCGGTTTGGCCTCGTAGACTCTTCTCTTCAAACAGTCCAAAGGTCATTTACTGACTTGTAGTGATAAGATCTGGAAGTTTGGTGAGTAGTAGCTTCTGAAACCATTTAATATGAACTTGTGGGGCAAAATGTCAAATTGTCGATCATAAGGTCTACAATTAACCCCAAGCCATAGCCATAGTATGATGTTTCATTATTTATAGCTCAAGGGCTATGTTTGTAAGGGTACCAGAATAAAAATTTTGTTTTTTGAGAGGCACTAAACACATAGAGGACAGCCGGCAACTTACGGATATGCGACCACCGTTGCTGCTGTAGCCAAATGAGGCCAATTTGGCTTAAGCGACAATGGACAAATCTGATGTTATTATAATGAGAAATGTGAGGGAAGTGAGAGCTTAAAAATGTTTTTTTATCATAAAAAACATCATAGATTAACAATCAAAAGGTTTAAACAAATTATTGATGTGCTTTTACATCGTAATTCTGTTTGAAGGTTAATGTTATGGCTTAAGGAACGCATCTCTTGCCATTTTAATGCGACATCTTGTTTTTGGTATTGTTAACGCCGAGACATTTTAAACTGTGTACTCTTTCCCCACAACAGTATTTTATTTCTCATACAACTAGTATTATTTGTGTTCTTTCTGGATCTACCGGGTCCCGTGGCAAAAGTTGGGTCGGTCACTGGCCAGACCTCGAAGATTCTTATATCCCCTTTTAGTCTGGGGGATATGTGCCCCAAATATACCTCGGGAGCATTAGCGTCATGGTGTTAAAAGTCAACAAGACAATATAATGCCCGCGCGTGGATATGAGAGCGGACAGTATACAACCTTGTCTAACGCCTGCACTTTCTGTCGCTTTGTGTCAATATAAACGCATTATACATTGAATTTCCCCATCGTCTTTATAAAAGGCCATACGAATTTGATAATAAGTTTATCGTGTTGAACAGTATCTAATGCCTTTTCATAATAATGAAACAAAATCACAACTTTCTGCACATTATTGAAGGAAAAAAAATAAATCCACGTGTACCCATTCCTTTCTTAAATCTAAATTGGGACGCATGCATTACCTTCTTTACAAAATTATTACAAAATATGCTTCGCCGTCTTAGCCTTTTTTTCAGCACATATATCTGCATGTATCGTCTTAGGTCGATTTTTAACTTGGCCAAATAGTGATCGGTCACTAACGCAATTAGATTATACCCAAGCACATTCTTGGTCTTTCTGTCAATATGTATACCAAAATCTTTGGTGGGAATCGTACCCATCAGAAGAAGTTATTAAATTTTTGTTAGGAATAATGTTAACGCTATAGAATTGAAAAGATTTATTAAATTTCTTTAAACCATATTATTGAAAAAAAAAGAATTTTTAATTTTTAACGCATAATTGAAGCGAATTTGTACCAACTCTAACTCTGGTAACTATGGCAACATTATTTAAATGAGAAGGAAAGAAATTGATATGTTTTTTTAAGTATCGTTAATATATTTCTATCAAAAAAAAAAAAAAAAACAAAACAATTCAATTCAATTTCATCCAAAACAGCTGCTTCATTTAATATTTTTATTAGTGAAAAGTATACACAGTTGGTTTTGACAATCATTTAAATTCCATTTACTATTTCTACTAGATTACTTTATGTTTAAGAGCACCATCATCGGTCTTCATTATAAAATTTCAAAATCTTATTAATTTTAAAATCCTATTAATTTTGTTCTTACCATCTTCTTGCAAATTCTTTTAAAATCACCTTGAACCTGTTTTATTGTTTGAAAAAAAAATTAACCGGCCACAAAATTTATTCCTTCGTCTTCTTTGGTTAAGCATTTTGTTTTTCCGTTTGCATCTTCAACTTGTTGTGCCAACATTATATCAAGCAGCGGCTACAACAGCAGCAGTCTTCATTTCAAGGAATCTTCTGCAATATTTATACGGGTACACATTTATTTATATTTTATCTAGCCAGTAGTTTATTAAAGAGTTTGCCGGCTATTTATAGAATAAAAAAGATTATAACGATGGTTCTATAATTACAAAAACGTGGAAATACAAAACATTATACGAGGTGTGTTGTAAACTACATAAAATTTTATTAAACATTGAAAATTTTTATTCGATAAATTACTTTTTTCGCAATGTTTCGATCGTCAATGCTTGTAAGCAAAAAATTTTCTAACCAACAAAAAGAAATTTATATAACAAATTTTTTATCCGATATAAAAAATTTCTATAAAAAATATTTTATCCGATATAAAAAATTTCTATAGAAAATATTTTATCCAAAATAAAACAAACTTCTATAGAAAATTTTCATCCGACATATAAAAATATTAACAGAAAATTTTTTATTTGACATAAAACAAATTTCTATAGAAAATTTTTCATCCGACATAAAACAAATTTCTATAGAAATTTTTTCATCCGACATAAAACAAAATTCTAGAGAAAATTTTTATCCGACAAAAAAAAAATTAAATAAAAAAATTTTTCATCCGATATCAAATTATTTCTATAGAAGATTTTTCATCCCAAATAAAAATATTTCTATAGAAAATTTTTCATCCGTCATAAAAATATTTCTATAGAAAATTTTTCATCCGACATAAAAATATTTCTATAGAAAAATTTTCCTTCCAAATAAAAATATTTCTATAGAAAATTTTTCATCCCAAATAAAAATATTTCTATAGAAAATTTTTCATCCGACATAAAAATATTTCTATAGAAAATTTTTCATCCGACAATAAAAATATTTCTATAGAAAATTTTTCATCCGACAATAAAAATTTTTCTATAGAAAATTTTTCATCCGACAATAAAAATTTTTCTATAGAAAATTTTTCATCCGACAATAAAAATTTTTCTATAGAAAATTTTTCATCCGACAATAAAAATTTTTCTATAGAAAATTTTTCATCCGACAATAAAAATTTTTCTATAGAAAATTTTTCATCCGACAATAAAAATTTTTCTATAGAAAATTTTTCATCCGACAATAAAAATTTTTCTATAGAAAATTTTTCATCCGACAATAAAAATTTTTCTATAGAAAATTTTTCATCCGACAATAAAAATTTTTCTATAGAAAATTTTTCATCCGACAATAAAAGTTTTTCTATAGAAAATTTTTCATCCGACAATAAAAGTTTTTCTATAGAAAATTTTTCATCCGACAATAAAAATTTTTCTATGGACAATTTTTCATCCGACAATAAAAAATTTACCCGAGATTAAGTTTTTCAGCCAGCCAAAAGTTTTTGAGTTTTGTAGGACTATAAAAATTTATATAGATTTTTTGTTTTCATTTAAAATAAATTTATAAAAATAATTTGTTTTTCTTCCATTATTAATATTAATAAACAAATAAAAAATGTCAATGCAAAATAATTTTCGGACAGTAAAGTTTTTACAAAAAAATTAAAACAAAATTTTTGCAGAAAATATCCAAAAATGTTAGTATGAAAAGTTTTTTATCGTCCATCATATAACTTTTTTCCGCCATTGGATGCATTTAAAACAATTTTTTAAAACATTTCAGTATAATTTTTTATCTATGTTCGGGCAATAACAAAAAATCAATAAATATTTTTTTAACTGGACAAAAAAAGCTATCCATAGCATTTTTTTAACTCGCACGATTTTTTTTTGCACTATTGTTTTGGCTACAATTTTCTAAAAATTCTACTGGTAATTTTTTTCATTTAATATAAAATATTTCAATAAAAAAATTATATACTCGTACATGTTTTTTCATCAATAAATTTTAATAGAAAAAACTTTCTATATTAAAATTATTTAGTCCGACTTTAAAAATTTCTATAAAAATTTATTTATCAGACATAAAATTACTACAGAATTTTTTTTTGTCGTACATAAAATTTCTGTATAATTTCATTTTTCATGCGTAAAATACCAGTAAAAATTTTTTGGTCATAACATTTCTATACAAATTTTTTTGTGGGACATAAAATTTCTGTTGAAATTTTGTTTATCAGACATAAAGTTTCTCTAGAAATATTTTTTGTCGGACATAAAATATCTGTAGAAATTTTTGTATGGGATATAATATGCATGTCTGAAGCAATTTTTCATTCGGACTTAAAATTTTCTGTAGTATTTTTTCATTCTACAATAGTATTTTTTTATTCTACAGTAAATTTTTTGTCGGGCATAAAAAATGTCTGTAAAAGATTTTTTTTCGACATAAAATTTTCAATAGAAAATATTTTTTGTCAGGCATATTTGTTATTTATTTTTGACCCCACATTAAGAATTTGTTTCGTTCGACTCCTAAAAGTTTCATACGACAACAAGTTACAAAAAATTCTTTTTAATTTAAAAAAATATTTATATAGGAAAAGAATCAAAGTCCCGTTCCACACTTGCAATGTTTGTTTCTGAAACATTTTGTCCATACTTTAAAAATTGTGTTTCCGACGACTGTATACTTTTATACAGCCATTTTCATGTCGAAGAGAGCAAACAACAACAACAATAGAGAGTCACAGCAGTTTCATGTACATTTTATTTAATTTCCCAACAACAAATGCATGTGTTCCCGAAACAAAAATTGCAGGTGTGGAACGGGACTAATTAAAATTGTTCGATTAAGAAAAATGTTGATATGAAATAGATTAATACATATGTATTTATTTAAATTAAAACTCTTATTGTTAATCGTTAATTCTCTTATTTGCTTTCTCTTTTTAGTAATCTTTTATTTCGAAAATGCATAGGCAACGCCAGTTCTCTCACTCACGCTTTATATTTCTGCTAATAATTGTGCTCAATACCCTGGAAACGAAAGATTACATCAGTAAACCGCAAATTATACAAAGAAAGCATTTCGAGAGTGATCTCAAATATTGTCATCATTGCTTTGAAACCCAAATACAACGCTGTGCAAATTTCTTTAAACAATTTGAAACAGATAATGAATTTTCAATAAGACTGCTTTTGAATATCTTACCCGAAACTTCATGCAAAAGAAATAATCAATTGATAAAAGTGAAAAACTCAAACGTAAAGCTAATAGCAAAATATTTATTTAACCAGGAGAAATCGTCGAAAAATAACCCAAAAATAGATCAGTTAAGAAGAGAATTTTTACAACAACAGACGAATTTACAGGGCATGCAATATGCCCCTTTAAAATCTATAGATCGTTTTATAAAAGATTTGAAAAAACTTCATGGGAATCTCTCGGAAATTACCGTTTGGAATTATTTGCTTAATAATATACAACCTTTAATATTTCCAATATTGTATGAACGAAACTTTCCGGTACCGAAGACATATGAAGTGTGCGGTTTCACCTTGTACCAAGAATATGCTGGCAAGGATTTATATAATTTTTTCAAAACTGATTTTCTTACTAAATTGAAAATTTCGAAACACCTTTTGAAGGCAGCTATAAAATTTTCCCATGGTTTTGATCATTACCGTTTATATATAACAGATTTAACGGCTGATAATATAGTTTATGACAAAGCTAATAATAAAATATATTTTATCGATTTGGATACTATTTTTATAGTCGATTATAGGGAGACTAAATACAAATCTTCTACACACAAACATATTTTTATGGAATGTCCGGGTTGTTTCGCCTATTCAGCTGATGATATCGCTGCTTATAATATAAGCGACATAAATATATTTTTAACATGCCAGTTTTTAAGAGAAGATCTATACCGAGATCACTCAAACGGTTTTCTCTACCCCATATCCTCGAATTTCAATGCACCAAATTCAAAATTATGGCAGCTATTAAATAAGTGTGTTGATTGTCCGGACAATTTGTGTTCGCAACGTTTTACGGCAGCTAAGGAATTAATTGAACTATTTGATGAGATTTTGCAGCATTGAAAAATGATTAAATGTGTAGCGCATCTAAACAACGTCCAATAATAATTAAAGGTAAGTAAATAAAAAAGTTAGTTCGATGTCTTTTTTGATTGTAGATTCAAGGCTTTTTTAGAGTTTTGGTTACAATTACCACTTCAAAATAAGGTTTGATGACAAAGTTAAGCAGTTAGCGCAATGGCCAAAACTAGCTTACAGTGATCAGTGTCAGTGAATTTTTAATTTGGGTTAATAGCAGTCTATTAATTAATAATTAAAATTAAAAAACTCTTGGTTGATACAGCTGTTGCTCTTAAAAATTATTGGCCGATTGCAAGGCGAATTGATTTTACAAGGTGAGAGCAGACTACTAACGCGTGATCCATTTCGAGGTCCCCTACTTTCAAAAAAAACAACAAATTCAAATTTAATGGAGAATGTGTATTATTATTAGAAAGAACATTCTTTGGATGATATCTATCAATTACTATGTCTATCAAATATTGGCCGTTGCTATGTTGCAGATGGTCCATCCGTTGAGTCGAATTTTCGATGATTCGTTCTAGCATTTCGACTGGTAACTGGCGAATGACACGCGTGATGTTTTCCTCCAAGGCCTGAATCGAAGCGGGTTTGTCCGCATAAACTTTAGACTTTACTTTACCCCACAGGAAAAAGTCTAACGGTGTGATATCACACGATGTGTGGGAAGTGGCGCCGTCTTGCTGAAACCAAATGTCTCCGATTTCAGGCATCAAATAGTTGGTTATCATGACACGATAATGGTCGGCATTGACGGTTACGTTCGCAACGGCATCATTTTTAAAGAAATATGGACCGATTATTTCACCGGCTCATAAACCACACCAAACTGTTGTTTTTTATGGATGAAGTGGCAGCTCTTGAATATCTTCAGGTTGTTCTTCGTCCAAAATGCGACAATTTTGTTTGTTTACATACCCATTGAGCCAGAAATGGGGCTCATCGCTAAACAAAATTTGGTGTTGCGAATGGTACGCTCAGTAGGCCGATTATGTTGACCATAAATTGAGCGAAGTGCACGAAACACATTCTTCACAGAACGTTAATTTTCGTATTAAAGTTGAACGATTTGTAAACGTTGTTCCATTATGAAATGCCAAACTATACTAAACAATAATTCTTGCAAAAAAAAACCGACTTCAAAACAGACAAACTTAAAAGCATGTTGCTTTAAGACGGTAACTATTGCGACACCCTGTAATTTCCGAATTCAAATTTTATACTAGTTATAGCGGTCGTAGCAATACAGGTTCGTTGTAAATTTCAACCTTCTGTCTGTAACGGTTTAAAAGTTTGGTCATATACATCAAATTACATAAACTATTGCGACACCCTGTAATTTATAATTTTAAATAATTATACTTATTATAACAGATATAGTAATGGATATTCTGTCTAATTGTTAAGTCTTTATCAATAACTGTTTAAAAGATAGGGTCATATATATCAAATGACGTCACCTATTGGGACACCCTTTAAATTCAAATTTTAATATAAATACTTTTTAAAGAACACTTTGTTATACAGATTCTTTTTAAATTTTAACTTTGTGTCCATATATATCAAATTACATCAACTATTGGGACACCCTATAATTTCCAATTTTAAATATTTATACTTGTTGTTATTCGAGACATAGTAGTGAACATTTTGTCTATTTTTCAAGTGTTTGTCTATAACGGTTCCAAAGATGAGGACGTAATGGTCAAATAACATCAATAATGGGGACACCCTTTAATTTATAGATCCAAGTTTTATACTTGTTTTAATAGCGGACTAAGCAATATAGGTTCTTTGTAAATTTCAACTGTCTATCTATAACAGTTGAAAAGTTTGGCCATATATATTACTTTTACATTAACTATTGGGACACCATTTAATTTCCAATTTTAAATATTTATACTTGTTGTTATACCAGACATAGTAGTGAACATTCTGTCTATTTTTCAAGTGTTTGTCTATAACGGTTCCAAAGATGAGGACATAATGGTCAAATAACATCAATAATGGGGACACCCTTTAATTTATAGATCCAAGTTTTATACTTGTTTTAATAGCGGACTAAGCAATATAGGTTCTTTGTAAATTTCAACTGTCTATCTATAACAGTTGAAAAGTTTGGCCATATATATTACTTTTACATTAACTATTGGGACACCCTTTAATTTCCAAATTCATATTTTACACTTGTTATTTTAGCGGACTTAGCAATACAAGTACTTTGTAAATTTCAACTGTCTGTCTATAAAGGTTCATAAGTTTGGCCATATATATATCAAAATAAACCAACTAATGGGACACCCTTTAATTTCTAATTTTAAATATTTATACTTATTATAACAGACATAGTAACGAACATTCTGTGCAACTTTCAAGTGTTTGTCTATAACGGTTCAAAAGATAGGAGAATAAAGGTGAAATTAAGTCACCTATGGGGTCACCCTTTAATTTTTAATTTTATTTTTTAATTACTTTTTGTTGTTGGGAGCTACTGTGATACGCACTTTTTTTTAATTTTAAATTGGTGACCTATAATGTTCATAATACACGTAAAAAACATGTATGTTGTATGGGGACACCCTTTAATTTTTAAAATTTTGAACTTCTTTTAAAATGGGACCAATCTGTAGCCATAACCTTTCTAATAGTGCAAAATTTTTAAAATCGGTTCAGAAATGACTTAGTTCTGCGGGCACAAACATAAAAAAAAAAAAAAGCAACATTCAGACGAATTGATAACCTCCTTCTTTTTTTGAAGTCGGTTAAAAATAACATGACAGCATGACACGTCTCATAAGTGATCTGTCAAAAAAGGCTATTGAAAAAAGTATTTCTACTTGAATCACCCATTACAACAACAACAAGATGAGAGCAGACTACATAAAGTAATTTTGACAAGACATTAGGAAAAAATAATCTCACCTCGTAATTTCAATTCGCCTTGGCCATGTGCAAAGGTAGAATTAGTTAAAGTTTACTTTAACGGAACGTAACACATGCAAATAGTTGTTCGTTGGTAAAGTATTGAGTAGTGGGTATAGAGTATTTGATTTTTTTTTGGTACTCAATACACAAAAGTAGTTAATCGCGGCTGCATGCAAAACACCCTATGAAAAATCGCCCAAAAACAAAAATGAAAATTTGGCCCAAAAATTGTGAAAAAATTCCCAAGTATAAATGAATTATCGCCCAAATTTATTTATTTATTTCTTATTATATAAATAAATATAAAAATGTCAATATGTTTAATTCATCGAGTAAGCTTTAAGGTTGCAACTTCTGTGTGTAATCTTTGATCAAAATTCAAGAAAGCAGCGACACCTGCTGCTCGTGGTGGTGTATGATAAAAAGCCGTCAAAAGTAAGATTATATTGGTAGATAAGTAATAAGTTAAATAGGAAGCCAAAAAAATGTTGTGCTTTGAAATGTCAGGAAAAAGTGGGTGACGGTTCCGTTGTTAATAAATTGGATACGCTTATGAAGAATTACTACAAAAGGATTTGGCGTTTAATCGCCAAAACAAACAAAAAAACAAAGGGAAATCATTGGTGTCCTTGTCAGAAAATTAAATCTTCGTTATAATGATTTCTGTAGACGTTGTCAGAATGAGGAGGGGGAAGAGATGACGAAACACCTCCTCTGCCAATGTTCTGCCCTCTCTTCTAATAGGGCAGCGTTTCTTGGCTGCAAAACCTTGCAGTTTGATAAGACGCTCATAAAAATTTTTCATTGAATTCATGTCTGTTCATTGCATACGAATGACGATGAATGGATAATAAAAAACAGCAAAAACCAACGAGCTAAATGCGATGAGCTTGCAAGCAAGTTTGAATAAGCAAGTGTAAATGCTAAACATAATAACAATAAATTTGGGCAAATTCAAGCAGTATTACGCTTTGAGTGAAACACGAACACAGAATTTTTTTTAACAAGTACTTACGTTCATTTTAAATTTTTCATTTCCTAAGAAATACAAAAAACAAAAAATCACTAGTGCACGCAAAACGCACTAAGCCTTATCCAAAAGTTCTGCACATCACGCTTTTAAGTATCGGTGAACTGTGTAACCACACTTCTGATGCCAAAATTTACGAAAGTTTTAAGTTTTGCGCCAACTGTACATTGTTTTTGTATAATAGTGTGGCACCTACACGCCATTTTAAAACGATTTTTTGAGCACCAAAGAATTCTCTCGTTTTTTTGTGATTGAATCGTATGACTGTGTTAGATAGTAAATCTTGTCTTTAAAATATAATGAAAAATCGCTAATCGAAAATAGATTTCTAAAAAAATTATTAAAAACTTAGCAATAAATCGCTAAAATCGCATTATAGGAAAAATTCTTTTTTTGCCCGATCAGTTCGTATGTGGAATAAACTCCCTTCGGATGTTTTTCCTATCAATTTTAATACGGTGAAAATTAAATCAAATATCCACAACTACTACTCCCTTATCCTCCTTCCCATAACCAAATTTCCCTGTTCTGTCACAATGCTTTGCATGAGTAGGGGTCATCTGAGTGCTGGTCCTAATAAAAAAAAATAATAATATAATAATATAATATAAAATAATAATAAAAACAGTTTTTTTTTAAATGTTGTTGCAACTTTATCAAGAAATAGTTAAAATTTTTAAATAAAAACTAATTCAACGACAACAGTTCTTATCTTTTAATAAATTTATTTATAAAAAAAAATACATAAAATTTAAACTTTTGCTTCCTTGGATTTTTCCAACATTTGTATATCATTCTTTAAATCTTTCAACTGAACCATCATACTTTTCATTAATTCACCCTCCGGCGTCTGTGGCGGTTCATACAACAACATACGTATGGATTCTTTATACATCGCTTCACATTGCCTCAAGTAGTTTTGTAATTCCTCTTCGCTCAGTTCTTTTTCGCCAAAACGCAAACGATACAACTCAGCTGAAGCATTTGCCAATTCATATAGAGCGATAGCTTTAAGTCTGGAAATACCCGGCTGTATGATATGCAAAACCATTACTAATTCTTGACACAAGCGAACCTTTCTCTCATAGATGCGACGACCAGGTCTTTGCAAACTATTCATTATAATCGAACGCAATATGTTGGCAATATTTTGTTTTATATCCACCACGACATAATGATTTTTATGCAAAATGGTACTAAGTTTGGCCAAAAGCAGTTCAAGACGGCGTAGATCCCCTTGGGCATGAAATGCTTCCTCCTTGGCTTTGTCTAATATGATTTCAACCTGTTCTGAGCGCATGGTGTGATTGCAATTTAAACATTGCCACTGTTTCTTGGACTGTTTGACAATGTAACCCTCTTTTTTATTGCTAGCACAGGGTGCACATACGAAACTGCTCATATGAGAGCCTAATTCGGTGGGATCTTCACAGCGTGCACAAGAGCAGAAAAAATATTTGCCTTCTTGTAGAAAACTACGTCTCTCTTCGGTGCCCTGGAAATTGAAAGTAGAAAGCAGATTGATAATAGAAATTTTAAATTTTAAGCCCACCCTCCTATACACACGATTTCCCTTTCCTGATGGAGACCACTTACCAACAAAATATTCGAATAACAAGAAGTTACCATTTCTTCCTTGGCAATATCACGATTGGCATAAAACTTAATGCGATATAAATCATCTATAGCAACATTGGCATTAGAACAGCATTGATGATTGAATATAGAACCTTTCAAGTATAATGCATTCATTGAGCCGATATCTGGTGCTCTTATCTCATACGGATTTACATCCACTATGCTACATAAATGTTGTAAAAATTCCTCATCAATTTTATCAGCCAATTGAAAATATTTTTTAATATTTGCTCTCAAAATGGGTTGTATGATTTTCGTATTGCGCTCTTGCCATATTGGCGTATTACGTCGCTTGTCCAAATGTGACATCAATTGTAGAATTTTATTGAAGGCTTCTTTTCCCTCAGGATTTTCCGATAATAGGAGGCATTTAATAATACCATATGAATCGGGGTACTTGTTTAATTCTTCATGTTTTAAGTCGGTCATGGCAGTTAGAGTGTTGCAATCAAATTCACTGTGTTGCGTACAATCCAGACATAGTGGTGATATATGACATTTACTGAAATTAGAGAAAATGCCATTTGATATATTGTGGGTAAATTGTTCTAGTTTCATTTATTCCCTCTAAATAGTAAGATTTCTCAAGGCTCTTTTCTAAGCGAGGAGGGATGTATTCCGAACCATCAATTTGGCTTCATAAAAAGCATAGTACAATCTAAGATATGTAGTTAAAAATGCCTCTGAAGAAACAAAAAAACTGCTCGCTAAGGTAGGACAGGAAGGCTTTACACGTAAGTTAAAGTTAAACTTGTCCTTCAGTAACCTGTCAGAATGCTATTTAATTGATCGAAAGTTCATACAGCTTCTAACCTCACATCATCTAACCTAATTGACCGGAGTTTTCCAACGTAGTATATTTTTATACTTGTTGTATGCTTCGAACATGGTAGCAAGCAACCGAGTCCACGCATCGACACTTGCTTGTCCACTTAGTTTTTTAAGCATTCAACAAAGTCGCTAAGTAGCATCACGATATTTACAAGACCACAAAGACCTAAAGCATAAATATCCAAAAACACGCAGTACCGTATCTAAAGAAGCTTGATTATATATAATCACCTTTCTAACCGAGTGGCTTTGAGCACCATCGCCGACTCACGTCGTTTCAGAACAGAACAACAATTTGTAAGAAACACGTTCAATTCCCTTAAGGTTTTTATAACGGATTGGTTCTCGAAAGCAATTAGAACCTTTCTGCCCTGCACCCGACTTTCCAACAGGTGATCTAATACATGCAGCATCCCAAGCATTTCTGGCTGACATACGGACACATACTCCCAAGACGAATTTACTGGACGGAGTTGAGTTCAGTGGACTTCTGTTCCTATTCTTAAGTCCAAAAAGAGAACCATTAGTAAGAATGCTGATGACTCTCTCCAAACACTTATTATATATAACGCCTTCCGAATTAAGCGTCCGATGCAGCCTTTCGTCTAACTTCCTTCTACTCATGCATTCTGTCGGCATCGCAGTCTTCCTAATCCCTTTACTAACTATGTAGGTCCAAAATACTCTTAGGCCAATACTGTTTGGCTCCAAGCAAACTAACCCAACCTTAGATATCTGCGATGGTGCGTGAATTGCACTATATATAGCACATGTAGCAATCGTGTAACTTCCCAAAGTACGAGTAATTCGTAATTACTGACTGAATAATAAACAACAGAGTTATAAACTAATTATAGCTAGACTAGACGATATAAACTAGCAAAAAGGGCATTCGCTTTGAATTTCTGTGGACCAAAACCCAGAGTAGCACTGGAAAATGGCCTAATGTAGACATGTAGACAGGCTCGAAGGGTGCTTAGATACAATAGAAGTACCTTAGTTGGATAATTGCGTTAGTGACAGGTTATGGAAATTTCAAGTATCATCTAGCCAAAATGAAAATCGAAGATGATGATACTTGCAGACTGATGCTGAGACGGTAGCGTACTTTGAGTGTGAATGTCCATTACTAGCTAGCATAAGACGCAGGACCAAGGACAGAAACTTGTTAAATGTGGATTCCATGGCGGATCTAAGCTTTGGAGAAATGCTAGCAATTACTAGCGACTTCGTGATTAGAAAGAATGCCGAGAGTTACCAGTCGACAGTCGATGTCACTAAAGTCAAAAGTAAATGCTGGTGGTGACATGTGACTCAATGAAAGTAAGGTTGGCGTTAATTACATATCGGTTGTCTATAACCAACCATTAAGGAAGTGGTCTGCTTGGATACTCCCCCTATATTAATATATATAATGACATATTTCAATGGCAGCAAACCCAACATGCCTTAGATGTCTGTAGAGGTTCCATGCACATTGCACCATAAATACCCCATAACGGCAATGCTCTGAAACTAATCCAAATTACTATTAAATAGTTTTTAGAAGTACAGACGAATGATCCGTAACTAACAGTAACTCTTTGCGGACGCATTGCTTGGTGATCCTCGCCTGGCAATATATCAAATACTCATTTTGCAAGGAAAGATTTGCTCCTCACTTGTTGAACTTGCAAAGTTCATATAATTCGGCATCAGTGACTGAATAATAAACAACCGAGACTGACTGGTTCCACCAAATAAGATTTTCCAAAATAAAAATAAAGTTATATCGCCAGATTATTACACTATGTGCATGGCTTCGTAAAGGAACTGCTAAATTCCTTTATAGAACCTTTAAGCCTCTACTACAATCCAACTAAACAAACTTCAAACGAGGTTTAGAACGGATGTAGCTGGTTAATGAAACAAAGAGCATAACGTGGTACAGTTATTCAACCTATTCAAGTGAGTTGCAAAACTCTAAATAGGGCTTATTAGTCTTATCCCGGTGTTTCCCTGAACATTTTTTGACTTATTTGTTGAAAATACATATGCTTATAAATTTCGACTTTCTAAGCACGAAAATGAACTCAATTTTTCAATACATTTTTACAATTTTGCGGAAAATGCGAAAAACTATCGTTACCATATAGTAACCGTGGGTCGCCTAGGGTGCAAGTTTTTTACCAAAGAAAAAATGCTTATTGGACTTAAAAAAATCACATAAATTGTAATGTTTGCAGTAGTATACTGCCAATTGTCGTTGAAATTCTATTTGAGGCGTTGTCGGTAGCACTTTACGCATCTGTAAGCCATACTAGACCACTTTTTTTCTATGTATGCGATGCTGTATTGGGACAGATTTTAATCGAATCGGTCTACTCTAAACATATACATATTTGTTGTTCCGCCTTAGAATAACCCAGTGCCATTGAGATTTTTACCAAGGCTGGTAGATAATATACATACCACATTGTTATCTTTTAATTTCACCAAACGAATACCAGTGCCTCTAATAGAAATTAAATCTGACTAACCTCTTTACAATAAATTGAAGTTTTTTATGCACAAGTAAACAGCTTGCTGCAATACGATCTTCGCGGATTATCTCCGTAGTACTATTTGAGATAAGGCAACAAAGGATAACAAGTTATCAAAGTAAAACGAAAATGGCAGCGATTTCAATGTATTAGGTAAATCATCAATCATACTGACCAAAGAAGCGGCGCATTTTCCAAACTTCGCTTCATACTCAACATTCGAACGAGGACTTTTTTCCAGGTAGATTTCGAAGTTCGCCTAATACCCTGATGGGGTGCAAAGAGACCATACAGCCAAATCGTAATGGTTTGCCTTTTATGAACTGCTTACAACAAGGTATACCAAAGTAAGATATAATGCTTTCATCGAAAGATTTTGTTCGAGATGAAAATGTTCAGTCATTAGCTATCAATTGAAGTAATTATTATTAAATGGGTTGATGTGCTGACTGACTTGCCATATATAAAAATGGGACTTACGAACTTTCTTTTAACTTAATTTGAAACGTCAAAGCTTCGCTAATTTAACTCAGAATGACAGAAATTTTATTTTCTCCTTTGAAGCTTCAATTATTTTGCACTAAATAGCTTTATTCTCTTGAAGTTTTGTTTTGTCGTTTTGGTGTAATTGTTGTAAATGTAACGGCATATTTTACATTACCATATGGTAACCGTGGGTTATTTCGGGTTAAGAAAAACTAACTTAAACTCATGAGTTGTTGCTAATCAATGCGAGATTTATTTTTGAACTTTGAGAAATTTGTGTCGCGCTTTTACAGTTAGACTTAGACTAAATGTACCGCGTTACACTTTTTTTAGTTTACTTTCGTTCCTAAACAGAATTTGGATTGATTGACTTTGTCAGGTTGCTTTTCGACTCGAATTAAAGACACATTTTTAATCTCCAACTTACCTGCAATAATTTTGAGCATATTTGAAACAATTGCAACATCGTTTATCGCCAGCGGTAGCCAAAATTAATATGGGCTTTTCGAGTAACAAAGTTTCACCGGCCTTTATACATTCTGAGGCGCTGACATATCTACAATATTCAGTCACTTTGCATTATTATTCCTCATTTGGTTTGATATTTGTTTTGATTTTTACCTTCCTATTTCAGGATTTTCCAGAATTTTACACTTAACACTAAAATCCTCAGTCATAATTTTATTAGTTTTCTCTGCACGATAACTTTAAACAAATTAATTATTTTGGATTTTCATTCGCTTAGTTTTTGTCACAGTTTAGTTAGGTGTCAACTAAACCGTCAGTGTTACAAACTTATAATGAATTCCTATTTTTAAAATAATTAATTCGAATGCAATAATTTGGCTGGTGGTTTAAGAAAAACCAAAAATAAAAGGGAAAAGTTGCCCTACAGTTGATAGGTGGTAAACTTCTATCTATCAGGAGTTGACGCTCGAAGTGTTAACACCTTCGAGAAGCTGTAGCAACCAACCGGTAGTTAAATCGTAATGGGTTTATAATCTTTGTCCACAAGGAAGGGATATACCATCTTTGAAATCCAATGGGTAGTTTTAGATATAAAACATTTGACTAAATCTTAACAACAGCGCCACCAATATATAAAGTCGATGATCAAGCGTGGTGTTCCGCTATTCTCCAGCTGGGGAGCAAAAGGTCTAAATTAATGACTTCCAACGGATTCTGTTGTGGGCATTTCTTATGCCTCGTTCCATAAAAACCCTGCTGTAGTCAGTTTACGGACGTTTACAGCGCCGAGAACCTTGGGGGTTGTACTGCAGCGCTTCTTTGGCTAATTCGTTATCGGATCTCAGTGTATGACCAATCCATCCAAAATTCCTTTTTGGCTGTTGGTTCGTGCTTCGAATCAGCTCAGCGTTAGTTATTGTGTTGAGCCAAAAACATCAAATAATACTTCGAAGCAACAGTTGGTGAAAACTTGCTGCCGTCGTACGTCGCTTTTGGATAGACTCCAAGTTTCACATCCGTATAGGAGTATAAAGAAAAAATTTTATTGATATCATTTGGCCAGTTTTAAAGCTGAACATGTGCGAAGACAGTAACATGTGAATTTTAGACCTTGTTTCAAATCCGTAGCGATATGAGAGGTTATGTAAACAAACTGTAAAAAAAACAACATAAATAACAGTTTGGGAGTACTTACCCATTTATGCTGGCTTTACAACGTGAAGTTGTTTTGGCCTCCTTAATAGTTTTATTTCGATCTTAACGTCCACGACGCCTCCAGTTCGTAATAACAAGGATTTTCGCATCTTCTTCCAGTTAGTCCCTCCACAGGAGAGAGTCTCTGTCTTCTCTGTCTGCTTTTTTCGTGGTAGTTGTCACCGAACGACATATCCTAGCCAGCACAATCGCTATATTTGGATGTACCTAATTCGATCGAAGTCTATACTTTTCTGTTGTCATACCTTTCGGTGAAGACAGTATTTCATTTACTGGCGAAACAAATCCAATCAATTTAATCTATAGTTTTCGTTTACACTGATGTGCTCATACATTTTGCGATACACTGCATTCTCCACTTTAGCAAGTACTCATGTTTTAGCGCCATATTGAAGCACAGTTAGAATAAGTATGTTGTATAGTGTGATTTTGGTCTTTCGAGAGAGAGGTCTTTTCTTAAGCTGTTTATTGAGCTGAAAATAGCATCCATTTGCCAGCACAGTTTTTCTTTTAATTTCAGTGCTCTAATCGTTCTATTGGTTACGAGGTTAATTCCAGTTAAACAAATTCAACTGCAGCTGAGGGCCGAAATTTTATCACCCTTCTTTCGTCGCACCTCTTTGCTAGCAGTTGCCAGAATGATCTTGGTCTTGTCCTTGTTAACCATCAGATCAATTTTAGCTGACTACATCAATAAATTTTTTTAGAACGCTTCAGTTATATCTCGCTTCCGCGAGCGTTTTAAGTCGTTTGCATACGAGAGGAGTACATGGCCCTTGGTGTTGATTGTATTGACTTCTGCGTTCTCAAAAATTGTTTCATTAGGACGGTGAAAAAGTTACACTTTATATTTTAACTTCATGTCATTCTAAAAGTCATCATCAACCATATATGTATATACTGGTGCCAGTTGAGTCCGAAATTAGAAAACGAAAATGGAGATGTATAGTTCACGCCCTGCGGCGACATCAGATCGACATCTCCAGAAATGCAATAGACTGGAATCCTCAGAGCAGCTGTTGGAAATGCTGCTTGACATTAAAGCAGCAAAGGTCAACAAATCCTGGAATGAGCTGAAAACCGTAGCAACACATAAGCATGAAAGGAATGCAAACTTTAAGACTCTATTCGCGTTATAAGAAAATTTCTTTGTGTTTTCCTTGGCTTACTTCTGGGATCGCCTGCGTATAATACGCTGAAGAAGATATTGATCATGGTCGCATTCTCTCTCTCTCTCTCTCTCTTCATTGATCAAAATTGACCCCGTAGGCTGTGGATTTCTTTAGGACTATTTGAAGCAAATCTCTATGCCAACAAGTCTTCAATAACGCACGCTTTTAAGAAGAAAGTTCAACACTGTATTATCTACATTTACGTAAAACCGTCGTAAAAAATATTCAAAACGGAGTGCGCGTGTAAGAGCAAAAGCGTGAAGTAGATTTGTGAAGTTCATGAACGACCTAGTTCAGTTAAACTAATCACTCAACAGACCTAAGTGAGCTGATCACAACACTAAGATTATATCAGATCCTTAGTTCAGTTCAGCTTCTTAGTTCAGTTCAGCTCCTTGGATCAGGTCAACTTATTAGTTCAATTCAGCTCATTAGTTAACTACAATTCATTAGTTAACTTCAGCTCTTTAGTTTATTTCAGCTCTTTAGTTTATTTCAGCTAATTAGTTTAGTTCAGCTCACTAGTTCACTTCAGTTCACTAGTTCACTGCATCTCACTAGTTTACTTCAGCTCACTAATTCAGTTTAGGTAATTAGCTCACTAGTTCACTTCATCTCACAAATTCACTTCAGCTCCCTCGTTAACTTCAACTTACAGTTCACCTCAGCTCACTAGTTCAGTTCAGCTCACTAGTTCACTTCAGCTTACTAGTTCACTTCAGCTCACTAGTTCACTTCAGCTCACTAGTTCACTTCAGCTCACTAGTTCACTTCAGCTCACTAGTTCACTTCAGCTCACTAGTTCACTTCAGCTCACAAGTTAACTTCAGCTCACTAGTGCACTTCAGCTCACTAGTTAACTTTAGCTCACTAGTTCACTTCAGGTCACTAGTTAACTTTATCTTACTCGTTCACTTCAGCTCATTGACCTTATTTTCGAACCATAATAGGCAGACTATTGCAGTTTTCAAAGAAAGTGTTACTAAGACAACTATAACTGACCTATTGAGCAAATAAACTGAAAGTTAAGTGATCTGAACTAAATATATCGCTCACTTTAACGAACTAACCAATGTTCCATGGATCAATAATTAAATAAATAATAAAACTAAAAGAAATTAACAGTTGCGTTAAATTTCGAACACCCGTTATGAGTAAGTGTAGGGTTATTTTGTAGTCGCCTCACTAATTATTTTTTGAGTTGTCGGTGCCAGCATAAGTTGTTTTCAATCAATCTTACTTTTTTCTTTCTTTTCAATGCGTAAATTTTGCATGCACTGAATGTATTGTTTTTGCAAAATGATGTAGTTTTTTTTTTTAAATTTATTTGAAAATCATTGAAAATGTCTATTTTATTCTTTAAAAAACTGACATTATCACAGGCAATTAAACATTATTTGTTTTTAGTAAAAATTACGCTCACTTACACTAAGATATTTTTAATTGGTACAGAGAGCGCCAAACTGTTAAAAATTTGGCTGAACCATCAACTCAAACTTGGACTATACTAGAATGTATTACATATTATTTTAGTAAATGTTTTTTGTAAGATGTTGTTAATTCGGCTAAAGGTCCATCCAAAATAAAAACAGCGTTTATATTTTGTTCTATAAAATTATTTTATTCCAATATTTCGGTTAGCTTCGCTAACCATTATCAAAGAAATCTATTTAACAAGAAAAACATTTGATAAATAACAAACACTATAATACATAAATTATTTCGTACATACATTTAAAAAGACGATAGTTAGAAACAAAAAAATATCACTATTACATTCAACGGACAATTGGAAACTGAATTTATTTTTGTTTATGTTTACTTATTATATGTCTGTACAATTGCGCACAATTATCGGTGTCTGTTTTATAGTTCAATCGTTCATTTGGTGGTACAGAAATTATATGAAGCATTTCAAGAGTAAATCTTTTCTTGTAGTTGTTCTCTTCTTGTAGTACTTTCACGTTCTCAAAATTAGGTTTGTGATTGTGTCTGGCACAGTGTGCCGCAAGCGCCGTTTTTTGCTCTATTGGTTTGTCTGTTGCTTTGATGTCCGATTTATGAGAGGACATTCTTGTTTTCAATTTTGTTTTTGTTGTGCCAACATATAATTTATTACATGGATTTAATCATGGATTTAGTAAAATGAAAGCCAAGCTGAAAAAAGAAGACAAGTCCAATTTAATATACCAAATAAATTGCAATGGTGACGGATTAAATCCATGTAATAAATTATATGTTGGCACAACAAAAACAAAATTGAAAACAAGAATGTCCTCTCATAAATCGGACATCAAAGCAACAGACAAATCAATAGAGCAAAAAACGGCGCTTGCGGCACACTGTGCCAGACACAATCACAAACCTAATTTTGAGAACGTGAGAGTACTACAAGAAGAGAACAACTACAAGAAAAGATTTACTCTTGAAATGCTTCATATAATTTCTGTACCACCAAATGAACGATTGAACTATAAAACAGGCACCGATAATTGTGCGCAATTGTACAGACATATAATAAGTAAACATAAACAAAAATAAATTCAGTTTCCAATTGTCCGTTGAATGTAATAGTGATATTTTTTTTGTTTCTAACTATCGTCTTTTTAAATGTATGTACGAAATAATTTATGTATTATAGTGTTTGTTATTTATCAAATGTTTTTCTTGTTAAATAGATTTCCTTGATAATGGTTAGCGAAGTTAACCGAAATATTGGAATAAAATAATTTTATAGAACAAAATATAAACGCTGTTTTTATTTTGGATGGACCTTTAGCCGAATTAACAACATCTTACACATAATTAACCAAAGGTCAACAAATTACTCAACATAAAACACGGAAGGCACACCGCAAATGTTTTTTTTTATTATAATCTGGCCGTATGGCGTTAATGGTGGTTTGAATATTGACTTCCAAAGCTTCAACAGTTTCTGGTTTGTCGACATAAGCCAACGACAATATAGCGCCATAAAAAGTAATCCAGACGTGTTAAATCGCGCAAACGAGGAGGTCAGTGAACAGGACCACTTACGGAAATAAAGTTGTCACAATATTGATTTTACAATAAATCAATTTTAAGGGCGCTTGTTTGACCCAAATGTCGTTAATATTTAACTGATTAATTTTGGAAAGCAAAAATTCAGTCAGCATGACTCCATAGCGAACCCCAATCACCTTAACGGCAGCTCTTTCGCGACAACAGCATTATTCTCTTCGGCACGCACATTTCTTTGTCTTGATAGGTTTGAAATAATAAGGAGGAGAGTAAAATTAGTGCAAAAATGATCTACAACTCGACGAATTGCTTGCTCACTAGGCTGATTATATTGACCGTAAAATGGACGATAGGCTCTATGGAACTCGCGAACAGATTTATTTTGTTCAAATTAATTTTCCACAATTCGGAAGTGTCGTTCTGGCTTTTTTTTTTTTACTAATGTGGGGGGAATATCTAAGCATACCACTTCCTTAACGGGTCCCTTTTCCACCCCCTTCCGTTCTCAATAATTTATGGCTGGTAACTGTCGGTCTTTTTCCTAACACAGCGTCTCTAGTAATTACCAGCATTTGTCCAAGGCTTAGTTTTCCTATGGTATCCACATTTAACAAGTTTTTGCCCGTTTCTTATGCCTGCTAGTGCTTCAAAACTTAAACTCAGACATTAATCTGCTATGCTCATGTCAAATTTTGGATCAATTACTTCCTTTAGAAAGATAGATAAGAGTAGATAGATAGGAGTAGATAAGACAGATGGTTAGTGTGATAGTAAAGCTTTACTTATGGCAACACTGCAATTGCATGTTATGATTATTTTTAGAACAGTGTTGCAGCGCCTCTGGTGTTATGTAGGCGTTTTATTTTGAAGCTAGCATAGCCAATTTATAATTATTTTACTTCGCCGGCGATTTACTGCTATGTGGTTATTATAAAGAGAATTAATACATATCAGAAAAATTGATTGCCACGCACAGTGGTCCAAGATGCCAATCTAGCTGGAAAAAAATCATAACTTCTCTTCGGAAGCAGCTAGAAGGCTGAAACTGGTATTATGTACTTCTTATTGAAAGCATTCCTTGCGCAAAAAGTAGTCGTTGTATGTAAAATGGGCGTGGCAATTTTAATGGCGTTTTAAGAATATCAAAATGTAACGATTTAGAATAATAATGTATTAATAAAGAAGTGGAAAAAACCCATTTTGGAAATTTTAAAATTCAACTGCATATGCGCAGTCGAAGGAGGCTTTCGGGCACGGCTTTTCAATATTAATAATAAATATGAAAAATTTTAAAATAACAAATTCTTTGTAATACATAATTGCGAAATTTTCATTAAAAAGTTTTATTCGAATTTAAGATATAACACATACATATGTACATTCAAAACAACATAATAATATTAATATATAAAAAAATAATCTTTTATTTAAATTATTCTATATCTTCCTGTATGAAAGAATCTAAAAGTAGCGAAATCTCTTCATCATCTAATAGCTCTTCATTTCGAGGGCTAAGAAATGGTTTTGTTGAAAAAGACTTAGTTAATGGATCTGATGAAAGAAGCAAATATTTGAAAAGATATTCCCTTGTTGTCTCTCGTGACATCTTTCTAGTGTAATGTTCACGAATAAATCTGAAAACTTTGTTCCGAGACTCAAGCGCATCCTCCGACATCATTCCTATCGGAAGTGCCGCATTTTGAATTATGTCTGCGCCGTGAATCAAAAGTTTGTGCACACTCGATGGCTTATAGTACCATTCGTACAATTCCACGTATAGTTCCGCAGTATCCATTGCATACTTACTTTACCTAAAAAATCTGATCGAGGTCTGCCAAAATTTGACGTTGACGGTTGGATCCCTAAATCCTCTGGAATTTTTAATGCGTTTTCAGAAGGAAGACAAAAAAGTCCATCTAACCAAATTTTGTTGGGGTCTTCAAAATGTTTTTTAGATCTTTTTGCTTTTATCCATCTTTCGTCAATTGAATACGTTAATTTCCGTACAGCTAACTTAACTTTATCGCAATAATCTTCGGTTTTTTATTTTCTGTAACCCACTCTTAGCAAAAAAAAATAGCTAATAACAGCAAAATTTGTATTTCGGCAATCCACACATCATATAGTTCTCTCCGAGTTATGAGTATGTTATCTGTTTATGTATATAAAAAGTTTACCGGTCAATAATTGCAGCTAATTTTTTTTCTCATCTAAAGTGGACATTACAGTGATAAACAGGGCATAATTCATTTCACGGGAATTCATGGGAATCCTATTTAAAAGTTACTCTAAAAACCATAAAATGCTAAATATTTACTTCACAAAATACATATTTCCTCTTACCCATTATTTTACATACAAAACATATAAATTCAACATTTATTTATAATATAGGTAGAACATACCTGACAGAATGGAATATAAAAAAAAAATAAACTCAAAATGTGTTATTGTTTGATGTTACAAACAGTTCAAAAATGATGTTGTGAATCGACTGGCCTCCTATAACAACAGAGACAATGCAATTGATCATTTTCGAAACATCATAACAAAGCAAATAAGAAAAAAATAAAAAAACCTGGTATACAGTTATGTACAGTGGATAGTTGTCTAACAAATACCAAACAAATTATGTGAATTTTGAAGCACAAAAAATTGACTTTTTTCCAGCTAGATTGTCATCTTGGACCACTGTGCCACAGCTGAGTATTGAACTCGTGAGAATGCTTCAGTAGTGAAGGTGCTAACCACTTTAGCTACAGCACCCACCTTGTAGAAACTAATAAATTAAATAACAAATGGTGCAATTTTTATTCCACAAAACAGAAAAAAAGTACACAGTATTATTTTAACATTTTAATATCAGTTTGTAAATATTTCAACTCCTGCATCATGGAAACCAATAATTTGCCCTCGGGAGTTTCTTTGGGTTCATACAATAACATACGTATGGCTTTGCGCAGCCTTAACTCGGATTCTTGTAATAATTCCTTAACAATAAATTAAATTGATATAATAAAATACATTATTTTGTTTTTCCAGCAATACGTTACCCTTAAATCATTTTTATTTAATTCCTTTTGCTGATAACGCATACGATTATATTCAGCCCAGGTGCTGGCTAATTCATATACCACAATGGCCTTATGACGTGACATACCCGGTGCTATTATCTCGAGCACCTTTAAAATGTCTTTGCACAACTGGAGTTTACGTTCATAAACCTGGCGACCCGGACAACAACTAATGTCATTGATTATAGCTCTTAGAGCCGCTGCAATATTTTGTTTTACATCAATTACCATATAATGTTGAGGATGCAAAAGTTTCTCTAAATTTTGTAGCTGCATTTCTAGTTCTTCTAGACTTTTAGGTTGTAACTTCTTAAGCATTTTGTCTATATTCTCTGATGATTCTTGGTGCTTACATTCGTCACACCGCCATATTTCTTTATTATTTCGAGTTCTAATCATGTAAGCCTTATGGCAGCCAGTACATATTAAGGTGGACATATGACTTAGCATTTCTGTGGGATCTTCGCATCGTTGACAGGTGCAGTGCAAATATTTTCCTTCTAAGAGAACTTTTTGGCGCTCAGCTGTGTTCTTGAAAGTTAGATAAAACAACATGATATCAAGTGTTTTAAAAAGAAAATTTTTAATAACAAACAGAAAATTTTAAAATTTACAATTTAAGGCGAATTCATTAACCATATGGTTTGGCAAAGGCTAATTTTATGATATTCTCCGTTACTCGAAATATCAAACTCTAATTAATAAAAATAATAAAATATTTTTATATCGTCACCTGAAATGCAAAACACCGTCTCATCAAAAAATTAAAAATTGTTTTTTTTTATTGATAACGCTTGGCTACATCATATTACATATGTATGTGTGCAGAATTACAAACTTATACTATCATAGTTTTATATAGTTTTGACTTTTTATTGGTTCTGTTCAACTCGCCATTGCGCAGTGGTTTAAAAGTGTTTTATTTTATTACGGTAGCTCATGAACCACTAAATATGTCTTAAAGAAATTTCACAGAGGTGTTTTTCAGTAAAGTTGCGGACGGTTGGATTTCTAGATTAAAGGGGACTTGTGGGTAAGGCCCCAAAGTTACCTCGGGCATATTTATTTATAACTAAAATGTTAAGATTTTTTAAACTTTGAAAGTCCTTGAAAATATCTACAAAAACATTACATGTCTGGGAGAAAATTGGCTTAGAATATATAATTTTTTCATTTTCAGCTAACCTTAACTTAGTATTTTTCAAGAATGATAGAAGACAAGATTACGCCATACGCATGTTTTCCCGTTAGATGACGTTGTTCGGCCAATGTAAGGTTGCCCAGTCAATAATCAAAGGCCGCCAACGAAAAAAAGTGGTTAAAATGAAAATGCATTGGTTTGCTAAATATTTAGCAAAGTGACACAAAATTACATTGTTGAAAGCTGGTATGCTACTGATTTAAAATTTTTATATGTTTTGTTCTCTCTGTGAGATTCTGGTTGAGATTGTGTATGTGCTCACAGATCCTTAGGGGTTTGCGTGGGGGCTCTTGCTATAATCAACAAATTGCTTCAAATAAATTCGTATAAATAAATCTAAGTAATGGCAAAAAATGGCAACCCTGCGAATAAACTCTCATAATTTATATTACAAACTCTCACAATTTATAGTTATACTCTCTATCAAAATTATTAGCCAATAGGAAGCCATTTTCGTGACGTCATTAGGCCAACATGCGCATAAAATTTCAATTTTATTTTTGGGATGGCGTAGCCTTGTCTTCTATCATCGTAGGTATTTTTGAAATTGTGGACTCTTTAATCATCGGATTATTATTGTAATTTTAGATAAAATTTTGAATAAAATAGTGTCATATTTTGTTCTATAAGCGCACCTCTGAATGGGGAAAATGTAAAAATGACCCCAAAAAGGTGGTACTTTTAAAATTAATTCGAATGCAAAACATCGATTGAAAAAAATATAGATTTTAAAGCTTCATTTCATGGCAACGTACTCGAAAAACGATTTGACAGTACCATGGTTAACAAAGGCAGGTAACCGCTTTTGTAAAAAAAAACAATTTTTTGGAACTTATAATTTCCGTTTTAATTTGTTAATAAATAGTTCGACTAAGAATTTAAATATCCAATTTTTTCGAGATTTTATTTTTTATACCTACATCTTCTTTTTATCTATACATATAATAAAACAGTAACTCATTTCCTGTCTGTCTGTCTTTCTCTTTGTATTCGCATCACGTACTGGAGGGATTTTAACAAAATTTTGTGAGGAGGTACCTTAGTATCCTGATTCCAAATTATTTTATTTCCAAGAGAAAGTGGAGAAAGAGCAGTGAAAGTACGCAGTTATTTTAGTAAGGATGAGATCCTTCATACAAAGTAAATATATAAACCATAACTGAAGCACTAACCGATATGCTTAAATTATGCATATCGGTTAGTGCCTCAGTTATGATTTATGTATATACTTATTTATGAGAACTTTTATATAAAGTCAATACATAAACCATAACTGAAGCACTAAAAAAAGTAAGGTGGTGTGGATTGCTTTTAAAGCAAAATCGAACAAAATGTTGCAAGAACACTGATGAAGTGGCGGGCACAGCTAATCTAAAATATATTTCTTGTTTTATGTCACACCAGATTTAAATTTTTTGTTTCTATATCTCAAATTATATAGTTTTTTGCTTCTCATGTAAACTTATGAAATGTGATGTTACGTTATTTTGAATTTTAGGTGACGATATGTACAGTAGGGAGCAGAATTGAGTACATGTTTGTATTTGCTGCATATCAACTAAATTCTACATCAACTAAATTAGAAGAAAAATTTCAAATTTACAGTTATTTTTAATCCAGTTTTGGATTTGGTTGCTTCATATACACCCTACTTTTAAATTGTATTTAAATAACTTCGTATACCAAAAAGTGTTGTTTTTTAATGTAAAATAAAAAATTAATATTTTTTAAAAGAATATGGCGAACCGTGAAAAATGCGAGGACAATAGAAGGCGCTTCATCGCGTATAATAGCTAATTTAAGCCAATCAGTGGTTATTAGAGTGCTAAAACGGCGAAATGTAGCTCCGCAAGTTTTCGGCTAAAGGCTGAAAACTTTGAACTGATGGGAACGCACTCCTTATGATGAGAAGCATGAGAGCTAACAAGTCTTTAACGACAAAGGAAGCTGACGATGGACAACAAGAGAAGCGCAACACAATATTGGATACCTTGCAGCACGTGTACAATTTGCCATCAGAAAGATTGGGCTGTTAATTACTGGAAGAGCGTAACATTGGCAGATGAGTCAAAATTAAGTCGATATCAATCTTGCAGGACAACAGGAGGCAATTCAACGACACCATATTAAACAAATGGTCAAGCACGTCGGAGTGGTATTGTTTTACATTTTGGTCCATTGCAAAAACTATATGGCATAATATGAGGCGGGAAGACTATTTAAACACATTGCCTACCCATCGTCCCGATTTTTTAGATAGAGCTCATATCCTAAGGAATAACTTGTGTTGTAACAGGTTGGAGACTCGAAACACATCTGAAATTCATTGAGAAATGTCTGACTTGGAAAAATTTTCAATTGATGCAAAGTCCCGACCTCAATCCAGTTGAAAATTTGTCGGTAATTGTAAAAAGACTATCGAGAAAATGTCGAATAGTTCCAACTAACTTAATCGAGTTGTTGCAACATGTGCGGCTGGAGTGACAGATGAAATTATACAAATATTAGTTGAAGGTATGCCCAAACGCATAAATAGTGTATTACAACATAAATGGCTATGACCCAAAAGTACAAAAAATACAAAATTTTTAAATGCTACCAGAAAGTGCAAAATTGAGTACATAAGAGTTATTTTTATTTTATTTTGACTTTTCTTTGAATATGTAGTTTTTTGATTTGTTTAAAAAACTTAAATGTTAAGAACTAAATAATAAATAAATAAAAAAATAACAAAAGATTAAGGGCCATTATTATAACTTGTCAATAGCTACAATTAGGATTCTATCGGAGCGATAACTAGTTTTTCGTTATAGTATTGAGGGTAAGACTCGTTACTATATCTTGCCTTAAAGTACTAGATAGTTACAGGTTATTTTTAGCTCATTTATAATAATCATAACTTTTGCTATTGGCAATTTATAATAATGGGCTTAAATCGCTTAATTTTCCGGGCGTTTTTAATAAACACTTGCTAATAGCGCTGACAAAGTATTGAGTAATACATATATACTGAGTATCAGGTATTTGAATTTTTTTTAAGTACTTCAGAGTATTAAGGGTGATTACAGTTGAAATACTTTTTTGGGACGAAGAGCAACCTGAAGAGATTTAAGAGCTGCCACTTCATCCAGAAAAAACAACGGTTTGGTGTGGTTTGTCATCAGTCCATATTTCTTTAAAAATTATGCCGGTGCGAACGTAACTGTCAATGGCGACCGTTATCGTCCCATGATAACCGACTATTTGATGCCTGAAATTTAAGCTCATTTGGTTTCAGCAAGACGGCGCCACTTCCCACACATCGCATCAATCATCTTCAAGGCCCGACCAGTGCCCAAAGGACTGGTACCACGGGAATCGGTGGCCCCACAGAGAGCCTATCCTCTCTGTGACCGGCTATTGGTGAGGTCCCCTTCGGGGGTACACGTGGTGGTTGTGGTTTAAGATCGATTTATGTAGGTATGGTGCACGATCGATCAAGTGTGCTGTTGCACTCTCAACAGACGGAGTTTGGATAGTCTCCAAACCCCTAAGCAAGAGGTTATAATGTGGATCTAGGCTTGCCTTGGAAAGGCTTGCCATATTATATAAATTGCTACTCATTGTGACTGTATCACACACAAAAAGCGATTGGTGGCAATCGTAAAGTGTTGTTATACTACACAATGGGGGCGCTAGTCTACGCCTAAGTTTCACTCGGTGGTAAGACCAATGTGAGGTTAGGCCGAGTAGGCAGGTACTCACGTTAATCTTGTTCCACATCGCATCAATCAATGGAATTATTGAGAGAACATTTCTGTGAGCACATAATTTCCCGTTTTGGGCCGGTCGATTGACCAAGATCGTGTGATATCACACCGTTAGACTTTTTCCTGTGGGGATATGTAAAGTCTAAAGTTTATGCGGACAAACCCGCTTCGATTCAGGCCTTGGAGGAAAACATCACGCGTTTTATTCGCCAGTTACCAGTCAAAAAGCTCGAACTAGTCATCGAAAATTGGAATCAACGGATGGACCATCTGCGACGTAGCAACGGCCAACATTTGACAGACATAATCTTCAAAAAATAAATGCCAAAGAATGTTCTTTCAAATGATAATAAACATTCTCCATTAAATTTGAATTTTCTGTTTTTTTTTTCTTTAAAAAAGTAGGGAACCTCAAAATGGATCACCCCTTAGTTAATCGATACTTTTAGGGCAGTATTTTTAGATATAATTGGATAGAATATTCGAAGACGATTAAATTCCGTTGCTATTATGTAAACGGAAGTATTGAGTACTATCCAGTACCCGTTTAAAAGGTATTGAGTAGTATCAAGTAGTTGAAGAAAAAATTGCCTGCACTTTGTGGGGTTATACTATGAGGCAACGCGTCAACCTCTTAAATACTTAAACTTAAGCTCGACTTCCAAAATGTATCAATACAAAGTCTATATACATTTGTGCCACCGTATTGAAATCATGTAAATATACAACAAAGAGAACCCAAGAGGTGAAACGGCGAATAAACAGGACGGCAAAAAATACGAATTCTACCCGTCTCTTTCTCAAGTTCATTAGTTTTCTTTTGTGTTATTTCATATCCATTGGTTTTCTTTTGTGCTATTTTCTTATTAATTATTTTCTTATTATTGTAAATGTGCATAACTTTCATTAAATATATTTCTCAAGCTTATTTCACACCACCAAAGAGTTTTGATTGTTTGTTTTAATTATATTTCCTAGTTTAATTAATATTTTAATGTAAAAATTAACTTTTAAAGTACAATGTTTTAAAAACCGAACACGCTTTAAAGGAAAATTTGTAGTTTTTGTTTATTTTTCCGATGTTCGTAACAATTTGGTACTATATTTGTCTCTTTCTTGACAAGCTTAGGAAAGTCTGATTATGGCCATTTTCATCAATCGCTATTTACATCTCTGTGTACTTTGTGATATACAATGTTTCGAAACAATGCATCAACTTTAAAACAGATGCCTTGATTGCTTGTTTACTGCGTTATTTATACTTGTCGACGGCGTCTTGAAAGGCTATAAATTGTCAATGTTTTGTACTGCGGCGTTTTGAAACACTACACTTTGTTCGAAGACAAAGCAATTGACGTTTTGGAAGTTAGCCCAATGTTTAGGTATAAGATGCAGATTTATTTCCAGCTGTTCTTTTTTGCCCACTCTGCGCTGTATGTAGACTTATTTCCTGCTAGGAAGTTTTACATACAACGGTTTATTTAACTGTAAATTTATATGTCTAACTATTTAAGCCCGTTGCACACTACAATACTGAGTATTGAGGTTGTCGGATTTTATAAGATAAAAATCAAATGAGAATTGCGTGATTGTCAAAAAATCTAACGTAACAAAACATTTCGTTTTCACACTATCACACTTCAAATAAAATGAAAAATGTCAGCAAAGGAACAAGCCGAGACGAGACATTTAACGGCGTCGACTGAGTAATTTCATGTGTACGGCAGAGGTGCCGGATCTTAAGTTTGTTTGGCCGTTTAAGTTTTAGATTAATAAAAAAATAAAAAGCAAAACAAAAAAACAATACATACATTCAACAGTTTCTAGACATGGCAGAAACAAAGTACATATGTAGGCGATAAGACTGATGGATATTTAAGGCAGGTACAGGACAAAGAAACACTATCATCAAAGAAAAAATATCATATATGGTTTGGTATTATGGGATGCACATTTCTTTCCGTATTATTTCACATTTAGATAACATATTGCTCTCACACTTTCTCATTGGATTTAAGTTTTTGACAAGCCTTAATACTCAGTATAATAGTGTGAAAATGGCTTTCTTAATATTCAAATGAATTATTCGTAATCTTTCCTTTTTTATGACGGCTTCTAATTCCCTAAATCCTGAATATCTTGCGACGTGGGTGTGCCTAGTGCTTTTTTTTTGACGGTGTAACTCTAGTCATATTCTCTCTACTTACCAACATAATATTCGTATAACAATTGGTTATAATTTCTCCACACTTTACATCTCTATTTGCATAAATTTTCATACAATATTTATCATCGATTGCTATGCAAGTATTGGCGATACAATCATGAGACAATAGAGCACCTTTAATATACACTCCCTTCATTGAACCCAAATCTGGAGCGCGTATTTCAAAACTATTAACATCGACTACAGCACATAAACGTTGTAAGAATTCTTCATTTATTTCTGGTCCATTGTTTAAAAATTTTAAAATTCCCGACTTAAAAATGGGTTGTAAGACATGTTTGTTGTAGTAATGCCAAATTTTTGTATTACGACGTTGTTCCATGTGCCTTTCAGCCTGTAAAATGGTAGCGAAATGTTTTTGTGTCTGCGGATTATTTTGTAGTAAGAGAAATTTTAAAATGCCATAAGTATCGGGATATTGTTGTAAGATGTTGTTATTGATGTTGCTGTCAAACACGCTGATGGTGGCTAATTTTTGACAATCATATTCATAGTGCCGTTTGCAGTGGCCACATAATGGCGTTATTACACAAATTCTAAGAAGAATTTTATGCCATTAATTTATTATTTATTGTTTTTTTTTTTCTAGAAAATTTCAACTTACTTGCAGTAGGTATTGGTCAATTTAAAACAATTTTGACATCTTATTTCTCCATTAGAGGCCATTATTAAAGAGGGCTGTTCCAGCAGCAAGCAGTCTCCAGCAGTAAGATTCTTTTTAGCCTGTACATATCTGTTAAATTTTATATTTATTTAAACCAGTTTTGTTTGTTTTTTGTTAAAATCTTTATTTTTACCTGCCCAATTTTTCATTACTCGCTATTTTGCAATTTTTCTTAAAAATGTCTTCCATTTTTTTTTTCTTGTCTAAATAAATCTTAAATATATTTTTGCCCCGTTATTAATGCGTAGCAAGTGTGTTGAGTATTCGAAATGTGCATGATGATTTACTTTCAAATTTTCATCTCTTGTGCACATTTTTTCAGATTTGCGGACATTTAGACAAAAATAATATATTTTTTAATATGTACTTAGGCAGAAACTTGTGCATAATTATTTATAAAGGGTTATTCCATAAGGACGGGTGGATAATTATAACAGCTAGGTTTGCTAGGCTTATCTAAAAATATAATAAAACCATAACAGTCAGTACCGTGTCTGTAAAAAAATGAATCTGGAAAATTTTGTTATTATTGCAGATAGTAATCGATATGGACTACAAAGCACGATTTTTTGGAATTTTTTGTTCATCACATAAAAACTACTGGGCAAGTTTTAATAAAATGTTGTGAAGAGGAGGTACTTAAGTATTTTGGTGTAAATATAGGATACTTTATTTCCTTTATTTCCTTTAAAATATCACAATTTCAATAGAAAATAAAGATGAAAATATGAAATTACCAATTTTACCAATTTTAAACTTGGCAGCACCGTTTTTGTAACCGGGACATTTTAGACAGAACTCTACAAATAACTCTACAAGAAATCGATGATTGAAACTAACACATGAACAATGAATACTCAAACATACACAAACATAAAAAAAATGAATGTGAGTGGCAGAGTTGAATTTTTTGTAAAATACAACACTGCCACTGTATTTTGAGTCGTAAATTGTAAAGTATCCGCGTGTTTTTAAAATATTAAAATAAATATGAAAAGAAAATAAATGTAAAAAGTAGTTTGGTGCATAAAAAAGTTATTAAAAATATAGAATGTGTTAACATGGAGTCGCCAGCATTCTTTCCTTGAAGACTCTTGTTGCTGCGGAAGTGGTAGGGCTGAAATTAAGGACAGCAAATTTCACTCATTCATTATTATTTTATTCTTCACAGACTACATACAGGGTGGCGCAAAAATAACCTTCTGAAGTTTTTTGGCTGTAATTTAAAAAAAAAATGAAAAACTTTGATTCTTCTTGTGGATTATTTTTATTTGGTCTTTTAATTTTTTTACATCAAGTCGAGAATATGATGTCATGTAAATGGCCGCCGCCACAGTTGATTGTCATTTGAGCCCTTTTTATGGCATTTTCCATCACTTTGGCCAAAACTTCCGGCGATAGGTCCTCACTTTCTTGACGGATATTGTCTTTAAGAGCTGCAAGAGTCTGAGGCTTGTTGACATAAACCCGCGACTTCAAAAAGCCCCACAAAAAGAAGTCTGCAGCGGTCAAATCAGGCGATCTTGCTGGCCAGTGCAAATCGCCAAAACGGGAGATTAGGCGCCCGGGAAATGCATCCTTCAGCATATCGGTTGTGGCACGTGCAGTGTGTGCCGTTGCACCGTCCTGTTGGAACCACATGCGCCACCCAGTACATATTTGCATAAGCTAAAATCAACATCGGGGAATACTGCTGACATCCCCGCAATCTGCTGGGAAGACGTACTGAAGAAGTACAATGAGGCAGGTAGATGAGAAAAATATGCTTCGGGGAAGCTTATGTGAGTTGATAATCATCCTCGAGGTATATATGTACATACTTTGGTCCACTTAAAATATTTTATAACTTATTTCAAAAAAGCCTACGAAAGGCAGTAGAACGCAGTCATTATTGAGCGAATGAAAATATTTAAATATGTAAAATTAAATATTAAATAAATATTTATAAACTAATTTTAAAATGTATTTTAATAAATATTAAAATATTGAATTTGTTTCTGCACAGTTTTGCTTAGTCTGCTGTGAGGGGTTTATTTATCTAGTTTGAGTAGTCATCGTTGATTAATTTTTACAGCATAGTTGATTAGTAAAAAGCAGTAGAGTGAGCAGTACAGAGATATGCTCTTTAGTCCAAAGAGTTAATAAGTTCGAGAGAGATGCAAACTCACACGTACACAAATATTTGCCTTTTTTGTAGCATGCCCTTAATAACGTGATGTTCTGTTCTATGCAATGAGAAAAAATTTCTCATCAGTGACACTCAAATGATTGCTCAATTGATGGTCACTGTTCTTGTAGGGAATATAATTTTATAGAAAACCCATGTTGCAACATCCTGAGTAATTATCCAGAGATGGGAACCTCTATACAAAGAAAATATACAAACCATATGAGCCGTTTATTTTGAAAGTGGCCTAAGTCATTTTGTTTTTAAATAGATACATATATTCAAGAGTTTGTGTGTTACTACATTTCAAAATATTGATGCTAAATTTCGTATTTGTTATCTCAGGATACTTAAATTCTTCTCAGTATAAAAATTCCATAATTGAAAAATCACAAATTTTCATTACGGTAAAGTGACTTATGCCACCTTTAAATTAAATGGTGTAGAAAAGTTATTGATTTGAAAGAACATAGATTTATTAAAATTGATTATAAATTTATAACTTATACCGTGTATTTCACATAATGATTTATTCTAGTATTGTTTTTTAATGTTAATGTTGTCATAAAATAGAAAAATATTTAGTACATAATATTGTAAATCGGGAGGAATATTACTTTTTAAGGTTTCGTACCAAAACGGTGTAAACTAGGCCCTTCAATTTTTGTCTGTCATATTGTGTACAACGTTGCTACGAGATTTTTTAAAATAAAATTAAATAATTTGCTAGAATGTAATCTACTCTAGCTATTCTACAAAAAAAAAAAAAAAAAAAAAAAACAAGAAAATTATTAATTATTAAGAACATATTAAAACACTAGCTGTGCCTGCTCACGTTGTGTGATTTTACTTTGAAAGTAATCCACACCAATTTTTAAGACTCTTACGTATTAACTTTACATAATGGGTACCTTTATTTAAAGTAAATACGATAAAAAAATAAAATGGATAAAATTGTAAAATTTATTTAAAATTCTAAAAATTATTGTAAAGCACTGTAAAAGACAGACAGGAAATAAGTTACTCATTATTTTAAAACAGCGCCATCTGTTGCCCAACATTGCTTAAAATATACTGCTTTCAAAAATAAAAGATGTAAAGTATGCAAAACCTTTAAATCGGTAAAAAATAATCGGCGTACTTTCACTGCTTTTTCTCCACGTTCTCTAGGAAATAAAATATATTTTTGAAAAAAAAGGAATGCTATATTGGAAACAGAATAATAAGGTACCTCCTCACAAAATTTTGTTAAAATCCATCCAGCAGTTTTTACTTCAGCTAACAAAGACACAAAGGCAGACAGAAAATTAGGTACTATTTTATTACATGAATAGATAGATAACGGCTTTAAACTGCAAAAATCGAATTCCTTTCTAATTTTTGCATGGAAATGCATGCAAGAATAGATTGGCAATTGCTTGAGTTTGATTGATTATTCGAATTTCGAACAAGACAACACAGTTTTTTTCTTCTTCTAGTTAATATTTCTTATTTCGTTCACTCAATTTCATTTAAACCTCTGGTCTGAGTCGTAGTTTCCAAAATTGTTACTCCTTAAGTGCCTTCAACGTACTTACCTTAGAAAATAATACCATGTTCAGACATAAGACTTAATTGCTAAATTATAAAATTTTCGCAATTAAGTGCTTAATTGAACTCAATTTACCATACAAGAATTGAATTACTAAATTGAGCAGTTAGTAAATAATTGCGTCACTAATTGAATAAATTACGAAATGCAACCCTGTTGTATGTTTACTGCGAAGCATATTCAGTGAGAAAATTGTACTAAAGCAGTTTCAATTGTATCAAAATTTGGCATTAAGGGAAAAAAATCCACCAAAGTTACTGTTCCAAAAAAGCATGATGTGTACAAGTGTACCACCGATGTGCCGATTGTACCAAAATTGGTACAATTGTACCAAAAATCCCAACATTATTAGATTGTAGGATTTGTAGTAATGCTACAACCACATGTATTTTGTTGATAACAATTTAATTGTCAGATGTCAAAATGAAAATTGTACGTTTTTGTTTTTAAGTGCTTTTACTTGTATCCAATAAAATATCAATATTTTTGAAATCTCAATTATTCAGGGGTGTCATAGAAACCAATATTGGTTTTGCTAATTGTCGATTTGAAAACCAATATTGGTTTCATTTGGTGTCACGAAACCAAGTTGGTTTTGTTAATTTCGAATGTAAATAAAACCAATATCGAAACAGCTGTTGTTAACATTTTTATTATTTTTTATTTTATTTTTTGCAGAAAATTGACAAAATATTATATTTTTTCATTAAAATATCAATAAAAGTGTTTTTTTGTGAAAATAATTGATATAAAATAATTAAAAGGTGATAAGTGCTTATAAATAAAATAAAATGACATCAGTAGTTGTCGCATTTTTGTTATCGGAAGAAAAGGTGACGAGACGATTTCTGAAGATGCAGAAATCTCACATGCAGAATCTAAATCTTCGTTGAGACCAACTGCTACGCCGCAAACACCTTCCACCAACTGTGAAATATCACATAGCCGTACTATGGCCTCTTCTGTTGTTGTCAGGTGATGCATTGCAAACGGTCCACCGCCAGTTGCCCTAGACTCTGTCTTATTTTGAGCTAGTTTTTTTTTTTTACCTCGCTCTTCCACTTAGTCCATTTCTGTACGAATAAAAAGACATTTCATAAAAAAATACAATTTGTTCTGTGGAAAAAATTTTGTTTACCTTTTTCCACCCATTCACGTCAAATTGTGGTGGCACGGCACTATTCAGTGAATCAGCCAGTTCTTCCCACATGGCATTCACTGTTGGTTTATCGCGCTTTGTGAAGCCTTTAGCTAAATCCGGATATTTTTCCATGAATTCCATGATTATGGTATTTTGTGTACTGTTTTTATGTTTTCCCCTAGAAAATAAAAAGGTTAATGCAACAAATTTCTTTTTATAAAGCAAATATTAAATTAATTTACTTACATTTCTAAAATATATTGCGCTGCAAAAATTAAAAACTAAATAAGCGCGCAAAAATGAAAACTGGCAGCTGTTAGCTGCTTGGTTTATTTCCAATAAAAAACCGATAACATTGGTTTCTGTGACACCTAAAACCGACACTAATTCTAGTTCGAACATAAAACCAATAACATTGGTTTCTATGACACCAAAGCATATTTTCTTGTCGGTTTTAAAACCAATTCTGACAATATTGGTTTCTATGACAACCCTGATTATCTACTTTTATTTTTCAAAACAAAAATTTTTGACGACTATAATAAAAACGATGTTATTTCAGCTGTCAAACACTAATTGAGTAAGCCTAACTGAGCATTCGTAAACACTGAATTAAATTGCGCAATTAAGATTAAATTGTCTGAGTTAAGTAAACATGTATGAACAGGGTATAACCTGCTTTTTTGTAAGGTCCGTACCGTTCAGCTCACTCCAGTCCACTATAATAAAGAAATCAAGCTCAGCTGTGCAGAGCTCCAGAGTCTGTTGTTAAAAGTGGAGGTTCTATTTGTACTCAGAAGCCGATCAACACCACGGATAGTTATAAGCCACAATGAAAAATTCTCGCACAACAATACCAAATTGGGGCGTATTGTGTAGCTTGTAGCAAGGTCCTGTTTAAATCATCAGGCAATTATTGTGAGTGTTGTGATTGGAATTGCCAGTAATAGTTTTGTTTTTCTGAGACATTTTTTCTCAATTATTTTCTTTTAAATTTAAGTTAAAAGTAAATTTAAGTTAAAAACATGTTCGTCTACTCGATTGTTTCCCAATTGACCGCTATAAACTGTAAAAATCTCTCCATTCGTATTGGAAAACCCTATTATAAATTTCCAACTATTTGAGTTTTACTTTGAACGAATAAAAGTTCAAATTTTGTTTATTATTCGAATCACCGAATAAATTTTAATATTTCTTCAAGGGTACATGGTTCATTTCTATTGGTTCTCCCAAGTTCAGTTAAGGATATTAGAGATTAATCACTTCTAAGCCTCCTTAGTCTTACGAGTTTTCACTTCTTAAGCTCCCTTCGATTCTTCTACTTTCGAAGTTGTCACCTCAAACATGTTTACACCGGAGACAAACTCTGCCCCTTTGCAAAGCTAAAATCAGCCTATTCGATTCACTTTAGTGTAATACATAAAAGAAAGTTCAGCCTTGCAGAGCTTTATATTTCGCAGGTAAACCTATAGTAAAACTTAAAACTCTAATTGTACTCAGGATCCCTATGACTCATTTAACCAACACGACTAGAAGAAATGCCTGTTTCCCGTCGCCACAACGACAGTAAGCTAATCAGAATTCGAATGATCCATTTCGAGGTACTTTTTTCAATAGCATTTTTTTGACAGATCACGTGTCATGCAGTCGCGTCATGCTGTCATGTTTATTTTAGTATTGTTTGGCATTTCATAATGGAAAGACTTACACCTGAATCGGTTCGCTCTATGGACTCTTGAACATTTCCAAGAAGGTCCTACATTTTCAAAGTAAAATTTGTTTAGCGATGAGGCCCATTTCTGGCTCAATGGATATGTAAACAAACAAAATAACCGCATTTGGGACGAAGAGCAACCTGAAGAAATTCAAGAGCTGCCACTTCATCCAGAAAAACAACGGTTTGGTGTGGTTTGTAGGACGGTGCAATCATCGGTCCATATTTCTTTAAAAATGATGCCGGTGCGAACGTAACCGTCAATGGCGACCGTTATCGTGCCATTATAACCGACATTTCGTTTCAGCAAGACGGCGCCACTTCCCACACATCGCATCAATCAATGGATTTATTGAGAGAACATTTCGGTGAGCACATAATTTCACGTTTTGGGCCGATCGATTGGCCACCAAGATCGTGTCATATCACACCGTTAGACTTTTTCCTGTGGGGTAAAGTAAAGTCTAAAGTTTATGCGGACAACCCCGCTTCGATTCAGGCCTTGGGGAAAACATCACGCGTGTCATTCGCCAGTTACCAATCGAAATGCTCGAACGAGTCATCGAAAATTGGACTCAACGGATGGACCATCTGCGACGTAGCAACGGCCAACATTTGATAGACATTAGATTTAAAAACTTTATTCGAATATTCAGCGTATACTAATCCGATAATTATTTATTCGAAATTACAAAATTTTATTAAACAAAATATTTTTTTCGTTGATTATTCGAAAATTTATTCGATTACTTGTTTATTCGTCGTATATTTATTATTTCAAAAATTAGATTCAAAAACTTTTCAAAAAATTTTTCTTTAAAGAAGTAGGGAATCTCGAAATGGATCACCCCTTATATCTCCATCAAAAAATTAGATTTTAAAACTTTATTCGAATATTCAGTGTATACTAACCCCATAATTATTTACTGGAAATTACAAAATTTTATTAAACAAAATATTTTTTTCGTTGATTATTCGAAATTTTATTCGATTACTTGATTATTCGTCGTATATTTATTATTTCAAAAACTTTATTCGAATATTCAGCGTATACTAATCCGATAATTACTTATTCGATTATTCGAACATTTAATCGATTATTCGAACATTTAATCGATTATTCGAACATTTAATCGATTATTCGTCATATATTAATCGAATAATTATTTTCTCGAATTTCCAAAACTTTTTTTATTCGAATATTTTTTAAACAAATTACGACACTAATAGGCGCATACAAATAATGCTGACGCATACAAGCAAATATAAATTTAAATTTCTCAAACAAACTATTAAAATGTCTTCTGGTAAATTTAATTGCTTTTCGCACAGTGAATAGAAATGAACATAATAATCTTAGCGAAACATACACTTGTATGTGTAATGTTGGATGTAGGTTCGCAGATTAATACGACTGCATTCATTTCATTGTCCCACCCTCTACATTTTACATAGTCATTTGTACACGTCTGTGTAATTTTATGTTTATAAAATGCCTCAATGAAAACATTCCAATACGCGTCGCAAACTTCTTCAAAACAAAATTTGAATCACTCAAAACATCGAAATTATTTTTTTTATTTTTTTATTTTAACTAAATAAAATTAAATTTAACTTAATTTATTTAGAGCCGATTTTATGTAAATTTTCTTCAATTTGTTCGTGCTGTATAGAGATGCGTCGCACTAAATGACCCTCGGGCGAATTTAAGGGTTCAAATGATAATAAATCTCTGGCCTCAGCGGCAATTTCTTTGGCCATTTGTAATTTTTTCTGAAAATATTTTAAAGTTATTTATTATTTTCTTTATGTTATAAGGACAAATTCACTCACATGATACACATCCTTGGTTATTTCCTTACAACGAAATTCCAGTTCAGACAATTCCAGAAACGTCAACAAATACTCATACAATGCAATTGCATACAATTTAGAATAGCCCGGTATTACAGTCTTCACCACTGGCAATATTTCCTCACATAAATCTAATCTTCGCTCTAAAACTTCTTTAGCCGGCTTGCACATCGGACTCATAAGAATACCCCTTAAAATCGTAGCTATATTTTGTTTTAAATCGATCATAAGAAAATGATTAGGATGAAAATCTCCTGCATATTTATGCAATAATTCTTCGTAAGCCATTATATCACCGTTAGCATTGGTCATTTCCTCAGAGACTTCAGTAAGTAGTTTTTGTACTTGTATGGGATCGATGGTGGCGTTACATTGTTCGCACAGCCATTTACCAGCCCTGTTGATAGCATAGCCATCAGGACATATTTTGCATTTAATCGAACTCATGTGAGTACCCAATTCAGTGGGATCTTGACAGCGACTACAACAGCATTCGAAATGTCGAGTCATGCGAAGTTGATGTTGGCGTTGAATAGTTCCCTGGAATTTTCGAATAATTAAAAAATGATAGTTTTCTAAAAAGTATAAAAAAGAGTTTAATAATAACATTCTTTAAACAAATAAAATGAAAATAGTGAAAAGGTAATTCATTCACAAAATAATTGCTTTGTAAATTGTGTCGTATGTTGTAAAATGTAAGATTTTTCTCCACTTTCTCTCGGAAATAAGATCGTTTGCGGAATATTTGAATCAGGAAACATCCTAACAAAATTTTGTTAAAATTCATTTAATAGTTTTTACGTGATGCGAACACAGACAGACAGAAAATAAGTTACTGCTTTATTATATGTATAAATCAAGAGCCCCCACGCAAACCCCTAAGGGTCTGTGAGCACATACACAATCTCAACCAGAATCTCACAAAGAGAACAAAACATGTAAAAATTTTCAGTAGCATACCAGCTTTCAACAAGATAGCTTTGTATTATTTTGCTAAATATTTAGCAAACCAATGCATTTTCATTTTAATCACTTTTTTTGGTTGGGGCCTTGGTATAAATATATATTATATATCTATCTATTCTATTTCTCAGTTACAAATGCCTTTTTCATTTAAGTAACTTATTATCTTACGTAATTTCGAATTTACGAAACTAAAAGAAAATTTGTGGTTAAATTCCATTAAACTGATTTGGAATTTACAAAACATAAAGGAAATTAATTTAAACGTCGAATTAAAATAAAACAGTATGTTCATTTGCGAAAACAAATTTTTTTTATTTCTAAAGTAGATTTAAACATTAATTCGAATTTTCGAATTTTCGGAGAAAGTAAATTTGATACCTTAGAATACAAATTTCTTGAATTTTTCGCTCAAAATCGCAAAATTGTCAATTTACTTTAACTTCGAAAATTCGAAATTAATTTCGAAATTCAATAAAAAATTAAATTTTATGGGTAAATCACGAGATAATTTAAGTTTTAATACAAATACGAAATAAGTAAATTTTGAGCTATTTAAAAATTTAAAACTGTTTAAAAATTGGAAAACTATTTTTAAAAGCGGATTTCTGTTATGGTATAGAAAAACAAGTTTCTTAATAACAAAACTTTCAGTTTTGATTTCTGCCACAAAAAGCAATGCTTTTAAATGTACAAAAATATAGTAAAAATAATTTTTGAAATGTTTTCGAGCGTAATTTTTTATTTAAATATAAATTTTTATTAAAATCGTAGTATTTGCCGCGAAAATTGAAAAAAATATTAGAAATTTAATTTTTTTTTTATTAGAATTTTAAGTTTAAGTACTTATGTAATTTAAAATTTTTTACTTTCTTCAACGAAATATAATATTTGTTAAACTTAATTTGGTAAAAATTAAATTTTATGACTTTATATTCATGATTTATAAAAAATTAAAATCATTAAGTTTCGCACTTTTGACAAAATTATAGTAAACATGCTCCACTGTATTGTCGTACAAAATTAAGTTTTATAATCTTTTGATAAATAGAGTTTGTGTATTTGTTATAACTATAAGGCATGAGGCGTGTTTAAACTTGTTTTCACATGTTCGAATTGAAGTAGAATATAATTTTTTTCAGCATAAATTTTATAAAATTCTATTTTCTGTGGAAGAATTGTTAATTATTTATTTATCTATTAAGTTTGAAAATTTTATTTTATTATAAAATTAAAAAAATATATGGCCATAATATCGCAACAAAAATTCAAAATCTTCTGGTCTTATAAAATTTTGAAAATTCGAACTAAATTTGGAACTTGTATAAAATTACATACAGTGTAATGAGCGTTCATTTAAAATTACAATAAATAGCATTCACCCCTATTCTGCGTTTCGATTCGAATCGAAATTTTCTCCGTTTCTCAACTTCAGTATTCTGGTGGGTTACTCTCTATTGCGATACGAAAGAAAAATGGTACGAAATCGAACGATTTGTACTCTTTAAAGAGTTCGTGCATTTTTCTTTCGCATATCTTTTTCGCAAAGATGACAGCACCACACTCTGTAATGCAAAAGCTTATGTCAAATTCGTTCGATAAGCCCAAATATTTTGCGATATGTAATTACTTTAAACATGTGGTTTAATTGATATCTAAATTGTTATTTTTAGGGAAATCAAAGGCAAATAGTTACAAATAAAACAACGACAGTTTTTAATTTTAGTAGATAGTGATTTGGCCATGAAACAGTTGCTGCGAGTTAATACCTAAGGCCGGAAGCAAAATGTAGCACAAAATATTTAGACAATCTGATGGAGATCCTGTAAGGGATATATCTGGTTAAAAAATGTATATATTATGCTATTATTTATGTAAAATATGATACTATTTGCGTGGATTTCCTGTAGAACTTTCAGTAACGGAAAAAGTTAAAATAAAATAATATGAATTTGAAAAAAATTCTATAACAGATTTATTATACCAGCGTTTATTTATGGAAAGTATATCGAACCTATCTCCTTGCAACTCGTTTCAAGTTAATTTACGTCGTTAAACCATAATCCATCAATATTTATTTATATGTAAATTCAATCGGCTTAACTTTTGTTTACACACAAGGTATATTTATCTTACTAGGTAGTGTCGTCCGCCCAGCTGATTTAGTAGTTCGACATGTCAAAATTTGTATGTGTTCAGAAATTGTATAGTGTAGAAGTGAGAAAGCAATAAAACACATACACGCCTTCTCAATTTTCTTATATGTTTTTTGACATTTCGAACTACAGAGCAACAACAAAATGCCATGTTGTTCTTGTATTGTTGTATTTGTTGTAGGGATGCCACTACCTAGTAAAATAAATATACCTTGTTTACACATTTTAAAACTGTAAATGTTGCCACTTTTTCAAAAATTTTGCGAAAGGTGTTGCCAAAGTCATAGAGAGTACCGATTTGCCTTCTTATCGTATTAAGCTTTCGAATCGAAATTGATTTCGCATCGCAATAGAGAGTAACCCCCCTGTGTTCCGTTTCATTTAATTTTTTACGATTGTATGTATTCTGCATTACAATCGTAGCTACGTTTTTGTAAGTTGTGAATTTGTTAACAGAATTTTTTCGATTTTCGTTTGTTTAGTTTAAAAGAGCGTGTAATTAAAAAGATGTAAATATGATGTGTGTGAAGTTAGCTCCGTCAGTTAGCTTCGTTTTTAGCAACCCTGTGTTATTTAACTCATTTGTACAAAAGATGGTAAAATACACAAAAATGAATTATTTTAAACATTTTTATGCAAAAAGTAATTAAAAGCAGCTATTTTATTAACATTTTATAGATAATTAATAATAAAGGCTTGGAAAAAAGTGAAAATATGTATTTTCCCACATGGACTTTTATTAAATATCAAAAAAATGGCCAAAATCGGAAAGGTGCGGCTTAGTGGACTATAGGGGTTGAAACCTATGCCCTTACAGATTTCAGAACTGTATTGGTTATATTCAGAATTTGTATAGGTTTTTAGTAAGAGAATTTTGAAAAAAGTGAAAATATGCATTTTCCCATATGGACATTTATTAAATATCAAAAAAATGGCCAAAATCGAAAAGGTGCGGCTTAGCGGACTATAGGGGTTGAAAGCTATGACATTACAGATTTCAGAACTGTATTGGATATAATAAGATTTTTACCATTTTTTTTTATATTTAATAAAAGTCCATATGGGAAAATACATATTTTCACTTTTTTCCAAGCCTTTATTATTAATTATCAATAAAATGTTAATAAAATAGCTGCTTTTTTTGTATTTTACCATCTTTTGTACAAATGAGTTAACTAACACAGGGTTGTTAAAAACGAAGCTAACTGACGGAGCTAACTTCACACACATGTAAATATGAAATATAATAAATTTGTTTTAAACTATTAATTGTTCTTTTACTGAAATTTGAGTTTTATTTAATTTCTTGGTGGAAAACAACAGCACATGAGCAGTATGAAAAGCTGGCGAATTGAATGAAAAAAAAAATATTCATTAATTAACGGGTTGATCCATAAATTAAAACTTTATTTTTGGGCTACAATTATGTATAAAAATGTTAAATATCACCTCCAGCGCTGCAGGATTCTTCACACTGGAATAGTTGGAGCACTAATACCTCTTAGTTACTTTATATTTTCATATTTTCTTGTCAAAATATTTATAGCATCCTAATCACTTCCGGAATTTCACTTTTATTGATGCAGATTGTCGCTTAAGAACTGATACGGTATGTAATTTGCTTGTAATTGTTTGAATTTAAACCTTATTTTCTTATTTTCTTGCGCAAAAGTACAGCTTGGATGTTTCGCAAAACACCACATTGGGCAATTATTACCCTAGACAATAATTTGTTCAACTCTTCAGGAACTTCATAGGACAAATATTATTGCCTTTATGTAACAAAGAGCAAACGTTCTACACACTTATTTAACTTTTTACCTTACCATACGTAGTATAAGGTAAAGTATAGTGATCATGAAAAAAATCGAGGTCGGTATTTTGACGGTATTTGGCTTGTAGAAATGAAGAGCTATATCAATTTTGGGCATAATCGGAAAGGGGCAAGGGGTAGTTTACTTACTCCAAAATTTTGTAAACGCTCTACAGGTCATACCGTATGACATATCAATATGAAATTCAGTATGTGCCTTTGGTTTATGGAAATGAAGACCTGTATAAATTTTGGCCATAATCGGGAAGGGGCAAGGGGTAGTTTAACACCCCAAATCGAAAATATCTTTTTTTTCGATTCGAATATAGTTTGAACTTTTATTTATTATGTAATATATCTAAAAAAAAATATCTGTTTCCATTTGGTTGAGTGTAGGCCACTCCAGTTTTATTTTTAAAGACAAACAAAATTGATTATTAATAATTTTTTGTTTATTTTATTTAGTGTTCCTATTCCATTCGTTTCATAGAAAAATAGTTATATTAAACATACTCTTCTTCTTTTTCTTTCAAATCAATTTTTGTTTGGAATACATTTTTTCGATTCATGCGTAACTGAATGCGGGAACGTAATCGAAATGCAGAATAGGGGTGATTTTATTTTGTTTTTTAATAAAAAAATACTTTGGTAATTGTCATTACAATTTAAGGTTTCGAGCGTATTGAACTTTCGAATTTATATTTGAGCCTTTCAAAAATAATTCAAAGTAAAAAATCTTATTAAAAAAAAATTAAAATAATTAAGCTTTTTGGGCATTTTAGGAAATTCGAATTTTATTTCGAAGTTTTGAACAATAAATTTTAAAAACACTTTGTCATCTTAAACGATGTTTAAAAATTATTTTAGAGGTTTTTAATCAGTTTAAAAAAAAATAATGATTTTCTTTAAAAAAAAACAATAATATTTAATCTTGAATAGTGTTCGAAACTAATTTCGAACTTTCGAATTGAAGAAGAATGTAAATTTTAAATAATATAATTGTTTCGCTTATGTAATAAATGAAAAATTTTTAATTTTTAAAAGTTCGAAAATTCGAAATTAATTTCAAAGTTGACAGAAATTTACTTATATATCCCAAATCTTAGACATATTTTCATTATTGTTAAGATATCAAAAACTCATTCACTTTAGAACATTTTAGAATATTCCAATTTATTTTCGAATCAAACTTTCAAAATTTTTTTCGTATTAGTAGAAAATTCAATATTTCTTACAAGAAAAATGCTGATACATGTGAAGCGGCACAAAATATTTATTTTACTTAAATAAAAAATACGTAAATATAAACATATTTTTAAAATTTTTCTTACCATCAAAGGATTTGTAAAGGAGTTGTATATAATCTCGCCAGCTTGTATGGGTACTCCAGCATAAACTCTCATATTATATTCATCATCAATAGAGGTAGCCGCATTCGGAACACAATGATGCGGCATTTTGGCTGCATGTACATACAGACCTTTAAGGGAATCACCGCTAATTTTACTCGACACTTCAAAAGCATTCGCATCAATTAGTATACAGATTTTATGCAAAAGATCTGTATCCAAACAATTTGACTCCTTAGCCCTAGTTAGTGTATCCATAAACCCCGATTGTATTAATGGTTGTACAATATTATCTTCATGATCTTGCCACATATCACTATCACGATATTCATTCAATTTAAAATTATGTGGCAACATATCCTTACATTTCTCTGATGTTGCTGGATTTTCAAGAACGAGTAACAATTTCAGCAAGGCATTAATAGCGTAATTGTTAATGAGAAGATTTTTGGAGATATTTTTAGCTTGGTTTTGGAAAAATTCACACTCGAAACGATCGTGTTCAGCACAATCCATACAGAGGGGAAAGAATTGACACTGCCTGTTAGAGAATAGATTGAGAGGGTGAGATTTTCAAAGAATAACGTTTTTTTTCGGGAAGCTTACTTGCACATGACAAAAGAGTCTTCGCAACATTTGGCACATTTCATTTGATCACATTCCCAATGTGTGGTGACTAATAAGGGCTGTTCTTCGATTAATATATCACCGGGTTCTATGTCAATGGCTGCCACTAAATGTCTGTAGAGAAAAATTTATTATTTCTTAAAATTTAAGTGGTTCTAATCATCTGATGGAGAGTGTATCGGTGAATTTTTCGTGAAATTTCGATTAGTTTAATTTTTTAATTTTTTTTTATGTGAATTTAGAATTTTTCATAAAAACTTCTGGTTAAGTTTTAATTTTTATTTAGTTAATTTAAATTTTTTTTTTTTAATGTGGGATTTTTTTGTTGGAATTTCCATATTTCGATTTTTTTTGTGAATTTTCGTTTTTTTAGCGCTTTTTTTCTATTTTTTTATATTTCTGTTTTGGTGTGAGTTTTCCATTTCTTGCTCAAATTTCGAAGAAATTAGATTTATTAAAGTGATGGTAAATGAAATTTTCAAATTGTACCAACCGGTTTTTAAATTGTACTTTTGGTACTGAAATTGTACTAAACAAAATTTAGTTGTGAATTTGACTTTTTCCTTTCATCGGACGGCGATTCATTCGACACACTCATTTGTGTTCATAGATACGGAAACAGTATCGGTACCTACTTAACTAAAAGAATTAGTCTTAGCATGCAAGTGTTAAATTTAGGTTAGCACCAGCGTTATTAAGTCTTCTAAGATTATATCGAAATTAAAACAAAAAAGAAAAGATCTTCGATTTGCAAACGTTTTTCGGGATATCGCTCCCCTTGAAGCCCTTCTAAACTTTCGATAGAAGGGTTGGACAATTCAAAATATCTTCAGCGTCTGATCACAATAAATTTAATTGTAACTGGTTCTAGAAAGGGTTTTTAGGTTAAAATATATTTTAAGGTTTTGCACGCTTACCTATAGTATATTCGATAGATTCTTCATTATTTTCATTTCTTTCACTTTATTAACTATATATTCCAATACGTTTTAAGGAGAATTCTCCTATTTTCTCTATAGCCAATTAAAATAAACTGAAATATGACTTATTTCTAGCCTACATGGAATCCCGATACAGAGTTTTTTAATCTTGACATTCCCAAACCATCTAAAATGTAAAGCTACGAAAGCTTAAAAATTGTACCAAATAAGCCATTGGTATACCATTGAACTTTTCAGGTTTGAAATGTACCAAAAATAGTACAATTTTACTTTACCAACCCTGAAGTGAAGTAATTATACCCACCAATTAGTTGAGTTTCTTTCTATATTTGGGAATGGGATAGGTGAAATAAATGAATAGAGAAAAGCTTCATTTCACTTTTGGCAACACTGAAATGGCACGTTATATTTATTTTTAGAACAGTGTTGCCTCTGGTGTCAAATAGGCACATTAGTTTTGAAGCTGTCTAGCCATTTTATTAATATTTTAATTCGCCGACGAGTTAGTACTATAGAGTTATACCAGTAAAGGAGGGTGCTGTTATATATACTGGAAAGAATAGATCAAAATTTCAACAGAATTTAAATGGGAATTTCGATTGATATCGAATGCCGTAATTTTCCCCCTGATATGTATTAGTTTTTCCTATTCTTACTAGTATATAAAACATCGGAATCCTTCACTGATATTACTCTATACAGCTATACAGCTTCAAAACTAATGTGCCTACTTGACACCAGAGGCGCTGTAAAGCGGTTTTAAAAATTAATGTGACGTAAAATTGCGGTGTTGCCAAAGAGATGTGAGGCTTTTCTCTAGAAAATTGCTTTGGTTATATGATTTGGAGCGGCTGGAATACGAAACGGCTACTCAAGCCAATATACGTGCTTAGTAGTCGACGTGCTAACTACCTCAACTACAGCTACATAAATTTATATCATAAAACTTAATTTTTTGGTTAAGTTCCGCTTCTTTTTTTGAAAAATTTATTTTTTATGTATTTTCGGTTTTTTGGTAAAATTTTGATGTATAATAAATTTGTTGGTAAATTTTTGTTTAAATTTGATTTTTTATAATTTTTAGCAATTTTCAATTTTTTGGGAAATTTTGATTTAATGACGATGTTTCAATATTTTGGGTTTTGATAATAAAGGTCTTCCAGTAGGTCCTTCCGAACTTTGACATTTGATGGCAGCCATATTTTTGAAGCTACATCTATCGAATTGGCTGTCATTTGTTCAGTGTGTTTCAAATAATTGCAGTTGCAAACTGACCCTAATATTTAGTGATTTCTGGAGGCGTTAAAAAAAAAATTCAAATTTAGAACGATACCTATCCACATGAGATCTCAGAGCATCCGAAAAAAATTCACTGGTTGGTGTAGATATTGAGTTAGCAGCTCCATCGTTCCATATTTATTTGAGAAGGATGTTGGCTAGGGCATCAGCGCTAACGGCAAGTGCTATAAGTCGATGATTATCAACTTCTTTTACGTACCTTAAACATTCTGCACAAACGATTTTAGTGCATGGTCTGTCATCTCACGTAGAGGTGATGTGAACTAACCACTGTATATAATATTGTAACAAAGGAAAGGACTAAATTATCTCCATTTGTACAGGGTTTTAGAAATCGAAAATTATTATGAAACTAAAGGGTGGTTAAATTTTAAGGGCCGATGTTGATTATCGCACAAATTATTTAGGAAATTATTGTCATTTCTTTTTATTTTAATAATATTGGTATGGTTCAATTATGTCTGGAACAAAATATTGGCTAAATGGTCGCCGCGACATCGGCGGCACACCTCCATCCGATGCTCCAAATTTTCGATGACGCTGAGGCATAATTGAGGTTCTATGCTGTTAATGTGCCGAATTATCTCATCCTTTAGCTCTTGAATTGTGGCTGGCTTATCGACCTACATCTTTTCTTTCAAACAACCCCAAAGAAAGAAGTCCAACCGTGTCAAATCACATGATCTTGGCGGTCAATTAATATCGCCGCCACGTGAGATAACAAGGCCATTGAATTTGTGGCGCAAAATATTGTGTTGTTCGATTGCGTATCTTTCCATGGTTCAAATTAAGTTAGTCTGAAATTGAGAATTGTCAAATTAAATTCAGAAAAAAACTTGACGTTTAGGTGTGGTTCACATTCAACATTGGCCTTTAAAATTTAACCACCCGATATATATAGCAAATTATTGAAAATTAATTTAAAATCAAAAATACCAGATTTGATCTCCTTTCGGGTAGCCTTTGATGTTTTTTTTTTGTAAAATCCCTTAATTTACGAATATCGCAGCGATTCAAAAATTTATTTATAGGGACACCCATTTGAAGCCTTTTCTTCTCTTTAAACCAGCCGTATGGGAACAAAGCCACCGCTTCAATGTCAACTTTTTCGATATTGAAAAGTAAAATTTTTTTTGTAAGAAGGTCTTTCAATTAAAGTAGTCATGAGACTAAGAATAGTGATTATTAAAACGCTAGAGTTGCCTCCTATGAACTGAGACTTCATATACCGATTTTTTTAATGTAGCCGCAGTTTTTAAGTGACAGTTTTATAGCCAGTTGGTCTAGAGGCTAGGAAAAAACGCACTTTCGACTTATGCAAACAAATGTTTACATTTTTAAAAACATTTCATTTTTGCAATCTTTCTCTCGAACAATTTTAATGTTGTTCTCAATGAAACTTGTTTCTAATGAAAAAAAACGTCACATGATCAATCACATTGTTTTTACCGATCAACCTTGACATATCGGATGTCAAAAAACACAAACAAAATGAATTTCCAAATAAATCAAAATGTATTAAATTTTTTAATTTTTTTTTTTGTTACTTCACTCATACCTTCCCCATTTCTCATTACATACAAATTTCACATTTTCACTAAAGTTTTGCATTTTTCCAAGAAGTTTTCTTTTCAATATTTAAAATTTCTTAAGATTTTTTTTTTGTCTAGACGCTTCTCAGGTGTGTATGTACACTCGATCGTTATATGCGTGTAAAGTACGCGCGATCAATTAACCGATAATTTTTTTTTTTGTATTTTTACGTTGTGCTGTGTTTTGAAGTTGGGCCAATAATGATTTTATTGTTCCATTTTTACGATACCGAAAGGCAAAAAGACAAAAACAAAAACTATTGCAAACAACGAAGTGAAAAGTAATTGTAGTTGTTGTGTTGAAAATGTAGACGTGCATGATCATGTACTTGTTCTTCGGCTTTTCCTATATAGTGTAGGTATAAATAATTGAAACAGTGTAATTTTTTGTTTTTAAAAGTTTTTGTTTAAAGTATATCGTAGGCGCTTAAAACTTCTAAGGAGACCGGTGCCATCTGGAGGACCTCGAGGCGGAAACGCGGATTATCCGCGTTTGCATTTCCACATATCGGACAACTTGTTGGCGTGATCGATAGCACTCAGCTGTGCTTCCGTAAGTTGTGGACTGAGCAACACACTTGAACGAGAGATAGATCTTAATTTCGTCCGACAGCCCTACTACTACAACAAGTAGCAAAAACAAAATAATAAAGCAAGCCACACCCGATACAATGTGTTGTACAACCAACTCTAGGAATCGTAGGTTGTACGCGAGTTGTACACTAATTGTATTGTCTGTGGGCTGATTGTATTCAAGTTGTATGTCGGTTGTACGAAAGTTCAAAAAATTTTGCTCTTTTTGTCAAGTTGTACCAACACGACATCGTTTGTCTCACGGTTTTATGTAGTCTGTGTTTAGTAATGTTTTGACCACCATTGAATGTTGAAGTATTATTTGCGGACGATGTCAATTATAGCATACTAGCTAACACCGATACGCTTCGCTACACCCATCCACAAAAATACAATAAACCATTGGAAGAAGAGTATGACCAACTTTTAACTCCAAAACGCACGCTATTCTTACGTCAAAAATGTTTTAGTTTATATGCAAGGTACGACGTTAACTGTTCCCATCCAATGTGTTTTTTGCTAGACTATGGCTATTTACACGATAATAATTTTTTACACTTTATGGGAGGTACCACTCACACTATGCTAATCCAGTCTTGTATGTTGCTAGACAATGCTCATTACTCTGAGGATTACTTGTACAAAGTTTCAAGACTCTTCCTATTGTAGTTCTCCAGGTATACGATTTTTCACTTTGTATAGGAGATACCACGCCCACTTCCCCAATCTAGTTTGTATTTTGGTGGATTTTAGCCATTTGCACAGGGTTTCACAAAGTTTCAAAACGCTACCTATTGTAGTTCGCCAGGAATATGATAATAATTTTTCACTTTGTATGGGAGGTACCACGCCCACTATTCCAATTTAGTCTGTGTTTAGCTAAACTATGTACATTGATATCATGGTTACTGGTGCGAATTTTCAAGGCGCTGCCTCTTGCAGTTCTTTAGATATACAGGATAATAATTTTTCACTTTGTATGGGAGGTTCCACGCCCACTGTCCCAATTAATTTTGTATTTTGGTAGACTATGCAAATTAGCATAGGGGTTACTCGTGCAAAGACTCAAGGCTCTGTCTATTGTAGTTCGCCAGGAACACGATAATAATTTTTCATTTTATATGGGAGGTACCACGCCCACTATTCCAATTCAGTCTGTTTATCTTGACTATGTACGTTACTGGTTACGGGTTACTGGTGCGAAATTCACGAGGTGCTAGCCATTGTAGTTCTCCAGATACACGATAATAATTTTTCACTTTGTATGGGAGGTACCACTATTCCAATCCAGTCCATCTTTCTCTATAATATGCATGTTAATATAGAAGTTCCTGCTGCAAAACTTCATGGCACTACCTATTACTGTTAGCAAGATATACGATGATAAATATTTACTTTATATGGGAGGCACCACGCCCACTATACCAATTCAGTCTGTGTTTCGCTAAACTATTTATGTAAATATAGGGGTTACGGGTGCGAAATTTCAAGATGCTGCCTATTACTGTTACCAAGATATACGATGATTAATATTTACTTTGTATGGAAGGTGCCACGGCCACGTCGACTATCAAAAAAATAAGTACCCTATTTTACCATCCGTATATCCAGTAACAAACTGTAAAAATTTCAGAAAGATCGGTTCACTGGCTTAGGCAGCTATAGCTTTCCGACAAACAAACATACAAACAAACACATTTTGTGCTTTATATATGTATATAGATTGAACGCCTTCTTACTTTGAGAGAGCTGGTTTGCTGTTTGTGGAGCGCATACAACTGATTCCTAGAATTGGTTGTAAAACTCATCGTAACGTGAATGGCTTGCTTAAAAATGAAAGGAAATGAACAGAATAGAACAGTAAGCGAAGCGAATTTCTAAAAGACGTCAACAGGCTACCGACTACAAGCTGTCAAAACTAAAATATATTCATTTGCATATGTATGTATATGAAGACGATTATTTTCAAACCATCATGGCTACACGACTACCGATGTGATGTGGCTGTAGCCAAATTAGGCTAATTACTAGTTTTGTATGCTACAGTTTAATTTTACAAAAGAGAATTTCGCAAAATTAAAAATTACAAATTTATTTACAATCGGGAGGTTTTGAGCAAATAAATTTTGTTTGTTTTGACATGATAAATGTATTTTTGGAAAAAGTTGTAGCTATCGTCTTCATTATAATTAAGTAGCTGACTACAGGGCGACGATTGTAGCTAACGTCTTTTGTAGTTGTGTAGCGAAGTAGCAGCTGTCGTGTATTTGTTTTAAAGCATAAAATTAAAAACTAAAGGGGCTCCATAAAAGATATGAAGAAAAAAAATAATAGCTTGTAATTTTAAAGTTGTATTGAAAATATTAGTATGGAACCCTGCGTGTATGAATCTGTATGAGTCTAACGCGAACTAGACTTTTATTAATATTTTAATCTAATTATATATTGGAATAATTTATGAAATTTAAACTCATCATCAATCACTCGATGTAGTTTTATGTATAAAAAAAATAATGGTGCAAAATTTACATCATTTTAATGAATTTTTAAAGTTAGGCTTAAGTTCTTTTATTCTCTCTGAATATTTTTATATAAATTACGTAATTAATTGTTGTAAAGAAAAATGGGGTTTTTTTAATAATAATTTACATTATTATTATTTACATAACATTTTGTTGTTTGCTATTATTGTCTTTACCTTTCTTTCAATTTTATTTGCAGATATTCCTAATCAACTGGTCAAAGACTGTATGACACGCAATTAGAAGAATGAATTCCCACTAAAAATAAGTATTTTATTATGTACAATTGTGTTTTATGTTGTTTTGTGAAAATACAGACTCAAAGACTTAAAACAAAAATCGAGTAATTTCAAAAATGTATTTTTTTATTTATTTAAGAAAAGAAAACAAAAAAAATAAGTTAAAATTTTTTATAGTAATAATTCTAAATTAAAAAAAAAAAACAAAACTAAAATTTAAATAATACTAAAACTGTTTTTAATTATTTATAAAAATATGTCTGTTTTTAAATTAAAAACTTGAATAAAAAGTTTTGAAATATTTTTAATTTGTATAGTGTAGGGGTATAGTTGACCTTAGCTTATTTAATATGAGAGAATGTTAGTCCCCTTTTACATTAAGCAATACTTTAGGCGCTGCAATTCTTCCTTAGTAGTTCTAATTTTGAAGTTTAAAATGTAAAGCAGCATGGCCACACATCAAACTGCTGCATCAAACTCGCTCTTTTGTGATTGTGTTAGTAAAAAAATTCTCACACGTATAGGAGAGAGTGAGTTTGAAGAAAATCAAAATACTTTTGATTTTCACTACCGTCGCCATAGAAATTTGAAGCCAGTTTGATGTGTGTGTGCGTAATTACTTCAAATTTCATTTTTACATAATTTTCAAAGCGACAACATCTACTACTTTTTTCGACGCGGTATAATCAAAATGGAGGAGAACAATTTTATTTTAGAGTTAATTGAAATTTATATTGATTTTCCTGCTTTATGGCAAGTAAAAAGTGAAGAATACAGTAATGGAACTGAAAAATCATTTATTGTGCTCATTTTTAACCAAAAAAAAACTAAAAAAATTTTCAAAGATTTTGCGTTTAAAAATTGTACGTGTTTCCCTTTGCAAATTAACTTTAAAATGAAGTTTGATGGAATGAGTTTGATGTGTGGCTGTGCTAAGCAAAATTAAATATTACCAATACATACACAAATTTGAAGCATCAGTTTGATGTGTGGCCATAAAATTTGCACAATATAAACACAAATGCAATATTAAAGGAGAAAAGAGAGAAAGGAGTAAAGAGAGTAATTCGGCACTTAGATCGGCTTAAAGTCTCTTGATAATAAAAACAAATAATAAAAGATAAAATATTATTTTTATTATCAAGAGACGTTATACCGATTTAAGACTCTTAAGGTACGGTCACATTAGGCAAACATTTGCCTTAAATCGTCAAATATTTGTTTGCCAGAGTCTGAAATTGATAGGCAACAAAACAGCAGTTTCTTGGCAAACAAAATTATTTGCCGGCAAACAAAAATGTTCCCAATGTGACCACTCATAGGCAAATATTTTTTTCTTTTTTGGTCAAATAATTATTTGTTCTTATAAAGTTTTTGTAAGAGCTATTTTTTGCTATTAAAACTTTATTATTAGCAAATTTACACGACCACATATCCAATTTAGAAAAATGGTTGAAGAAATAAATAACCAAACGATACCCCAGCTTTCAGACGTCAAATATCTCGGCATACATCTTGACCGGCGCCTTACATGGAAACGACACATAGAAACAAAGTTAACACAAATGAAGTTAAAAGCAGTCCAACTAAACTGGCTTATTGGCAGCAATTCTACTCTAGCTTTAGATTGCAAACTTTTATTATACAAGTCAATTCTAAAACCAATATGGTGTTATGGCATTCAATTATGGGGCACTGCCTCAGCTACCAACGTAGAAAAAATTCAAAGGCGCCAAAACAAGATTCTTCGTATAATTACATCTGCTCCTTGGTATATAAAAAACTAGAACTTCCATAAAGATCTAAACGTGCCAACAGTTAAAACGGAATTAGCGAAACTTGTCATCCCCCTTATAACACGGTGGATTGGTTCCGCGTTAAAGGAAAGCTCGTTATACGAGTATTCTCGCATAACTAGTTTTTTTACTATACAAAAACTGGGAACACAAATTTAATAAAATAATTAAATTTTATATTTAGATTTTATATTACAGAAATATAATGTGAAAATCCCCGCGTTATATGGGGGTATATCCGCGTTGTAAGAGGGTATGAAATCGCGTAATATGAAAATGCGTTCTAAGAGTACCGTGTTATAAATTAAGTTCAAAACTATAGAGCGTCCCAATAGAGGCCTGATTTTCTCATACACTGAACTAAAAATTTAACTAAATACTGTAAAATGGGGTGTAGATTTGAAGAAAAGTAGGTTATTATACAGCTAACAACTTGTTAGTCATATCTACAGACGATTTTCGTAAAGAAATATTTGTTTTTTTTTTTTAAAGAGTGTAAAAAATAAGTTAAATTAACTAAAATTTTTAGTTATTTTATTAAATATTATTCTTTATAATATCTTTACATCCTTCATTAGATATAAATATGCAACATAAGGAATTCGTTATGACATTACGGTTGTTTGTCTGAACAAATAAAAAAGAAATATATAAATCTTTGATTTACATATCGTCACCTAAAATGCAAAAGGCCGTAACTACTCAAAAATTCAAAATTTACTTTTTGGTTGATTATGACGAATTTAACCGAAACACATCTACACAGCAAATTTTACATGTATACGTCCAAAAATAACGACTTTATTGGTGAAAAACAAAAGGCCGTAACTGCAACGTCAACTAAACCAAAAAGCTGTAACTGCACTTTTCCAAAAAAAAAAAAAAAATCAAAACAAAGTTGGCTTTGATTATCTTTCAATGTGTGTTATGTTTGTTTTCTAAGTTTGAATCTAAAATGTGGATATTAAGTTTTAAGTAGTCTTTAATGTATAACGTTTATTCCTTCTCCTGTAAAAAACTAAAAAGTGTAGTTACGGCCTTTTGCATTTTAGGTGACGATATGTATGTACATAAAGGGTGTTTTTTATAGAGGTATAGAACTTTAAGTTGCAATAAAACAACGATGGATTATTCGATTGACATGAATTTTATTTATCCGAAAGATAATCTTGTGGCATTACATTTTAAATATGATTTGTTTCAAGCGTTTGTGGCTTATCCGCATAGACCAATGGCTTTACATAGCCCCACAGAAAGTAGTCTAGCGGTGTTAAATAAACAAGATCTTGGAGGCCAATTCACAGGTCCAAAACGTGAAATTAGGCGGTCACCAAACGTGTCTTTCAATAAATCTATTGTGGCACGAGCTGTGTGACATGTTGCGCCGTCTTGTTGAAACTACATCTCCTGGACATCATGGTTATTCAATTCAAGAATGAAAAAATTATTAATCATGGCTCTATACCGATCACCATTGACTGTAACGTTCTGGCCACCATTGTTTTTGAAAAAGTACGGACCAATGATTCCACCAGCCCATAAAGCGCACCAAACAGTCAGTTTTTTTGGATGTAACGGTGTTTCGACATACACTTGAGGATTACCTTCACTCCAAATGCGGCAGTTTTGTTAGTTGACGTAGCCATTCAACCAGAAGTGCGCTTCATCGCTAAACAAAATTCGCTTATGAAAATCGGGAACAACGGTAATCTCGTTTTGGGCCCTATTTGCACTATTTGCAAGCGTGAGTCTATTCATGATGAATTGCCAAACCAAACTGAGAATAATTCACTTGACAGCTGTTAAATCGGTCGCCATCTTGAAAAGTAATGCCCACTTAAAGTTCTATACCTCTATAAAAAACACCCTATATATGTAAGAAAATAAAAACCAAAATTGTATTATACAGAAAATAATTAAAGTAAATACGAAAAAATTTAATTAATACATGCATGCATGGACAATTGAAATTGAATTGATTACGGTACAGTATTGCCTTGGATACCAAAGCATTAACTAATCATTATATTGACTTAACTTTCAGAGAACGAGGTTCTAGCTTATACGGAGGTACGTACCGACCGAAAACATGTTGCGATTTTGTACCTACATTTCGTTACGATTTCGTAGCTATCGTAACGATTTTGGTTCCGAAATCGGAAGATTTTTTCGAACAGTCGTTTCGAATTCTTTACGAAATCGGAACATTTGGTTTGGTGGGTATGTACATATTTTGCGGAAATAAATTTATGTTTTTTGACCGACAAACAATTTTGAGGCAAACATTTGCCTAATGTGACCGTACCTTTACTTTTATAGTGCTTCAGTTATGGTTTATGTATTTTCTTTATATATGAAGAAAAAATTATTTTCAAGTTTTGTTCGTTAAAAAGTTACAAGCCTCAGAGGCTTGGGAAAATGTAAAAATATCGGGTTTTCAGGACCTTCCCCAAAAAAGGTGGTATTAATATTAATATCATAAATAACTAAACATGCAATTGCTTGTGCAAACTTTTGGCAACACTTGTTATTTTTCGATTCTCTTGTTGCGATATTGCCATCGGATCGATATTACTAAAGGCACCTTCAATATCCATGAAGGCCACCATGATATAGTTTTTATGCTCTAGTGATTTCTCTATATATTCCACGAGCGAGTGAAGCGCCATCTCAAAAGATTTACCCTTTGTATTCGCGTGTTGAGATGGCGAGAGGATATTCTTATCGATGGCTATCCTTATGTGAATGTCCATAAGACTCTCTAGCGCTTTGAGCAAGAAGGATGTTAGACTGATTGGTCTAAAATCTTTTGCTTTCGCATGAGATGATTTTCCTCCTTTGGGATAAATATCACATTGCATTTAGTCTATTTATTTGGAATATAGGGCCATGCGAGGCAAGCTTGATAAATATGTAGCAGCCACGGTGTTACTAGATCTAGATTGTTTTGTATATCGGCGGGAATAATACCATCCGGTCCTGGAGATTTATAATGGACGGAAGCTTTTAATTGCCCAGTGCAGTCTATCCGCATCAATGTTTGCGGTGATCGGTGTGCTGCTCATCTAAATTAGATTCTGTTGCGATCCCGTAATTGATCGACACCCTTAAAAGTGAGTGTCCAACAGGACTTCCAGTGACTCATGTGCACTAGCTGTCTAAGTTCCGTCTAATTTCTGCTAGTCTCGGAAAAGCTCTCAACGCCACTGCTGACGCCCTTCCCAGATTTGCGTTCCTAACCTTGATTCTTAAATTTGATCAGAGATTTTTTGCTCACAAAAATATAAAATAGGGTCGCAAGGAGTTTCCAGTTCATTTTTTTTTTTTTTTTTTATTTCTACTCGATGAACCTAATGCCCCTCTTACGGTTTACAACTCAACTCAGTTGAGTTGTCTAAAATACAACTTGAAAGACAACTGCTACTGATGAGTTGTAATTTGAAACAACTGCTACTGATGAGTTGTAATTTTTTAAAACTTTTGTTAACCGAACTAACGCAGGGTTGTAAGCGGTGAAACTACAACAGAGTTATAACACAATTTAAATTCAACTTAAAAATTTTTGACAAGTAATTGATAATATCAAATTGTAAAATTTCAACTGAAGTAGAGTTGAGTTGTAAACCGTAATAGGGGCCTAAATTTTTTAAAGTGATACATTACAAGGTGACGTTTTTTTTAATTCAACTGATAATAATCAAATTTACAAAGCCGCTCTTATTGGCCATTAATACAAAGAAGGCATAAAAATTTGCCCGAAATTCACACAAGATTTGAATTAAACATCACAGTTTCTTGCATTAAACCTTTCGACTTCGAATACCCGGACTGGAATATTATGATTTGCATTTGACGTTGCATCTCCACTGCCGAACATTGAATAAAATAATGATATGCAAAGTTGGAGCAACACTGTCAAAGTTTCTGTTTCACGTTGAATTTCTACTGAAGAGAATTTTGCTTTTGACGGCAATTTTACAAACAGTTAAAATTTAAATTAATTATTCTTACGTAGGGTCAAGTTCGAAAATTTATCTAACTTCTCCATATAGTTAAGAGAATAATTTTAACAAATTGAGAGAACAAAAAAATAAATTATTTTCTCAGTAGCGCCATTCTACATCAAATTTTTGCGTGTCAATACGATACGAAAGTTCGGACGGGCGATCTCGAACGACGAACGTCGCTTAAATGGGCCCATTTGCTTAAACATTTAAATTCAGTAGATTTATGTATATCCTTTCTTATGAGTAGACAGTTTTTTGCTTAACTTCGCTCTGGTGTAATTAATATAAAACCTTTACTAAACAATCTACCCTATTCGGTCCACCATGGTCGTTTTACCTATGCACTCTTTCCCGTTTTATTAATATTCTCTCTTTTCTTCCAACATTCTCTTTTCCCTGCCTGATCGTTTCCTTTCTTGCAGGTAACACCAAGTGATCATCAGCATTTCTTTGAACTCAAGTGAGCTAGCTGCCTGCTTAACCTACCCTTAAAATCAAAACGCTTTGTACTCTATATAACAGTCCATTATCAATAAATGATTCGCTGTCATAATCGGTCGTTCGAACTGTTAAAAATGGCATGTGCTTAAAAAAGTATGATAGTACGTATTAGAAGTAAATGTGTGTGTGACTTTTTGAAAGGCCTGCAAGATTTGTTCTTTTGAAATGTAATTAATAAAATATTTAGTCCCATGCGACCACAGTTGCAAATTCTTGCTTTGTATAAAAGTGTGGCATCTAGAACGCCATTTTGAAACTATTTTTTAAGTAGGACAGAATACACGTCAGATTTTTTTTGTGATTGAATCGTACGATTGTATGATGGTGAATCCTGGGGTTTTTAGGGATTTGGATTTACGAAAATCACTCGAATTGGTATGACTTAAACATTGCACTACATCTTGACCAGCCATTGGTTTGTTTGCACATGAACAAAGCGTCGGCAGAATATGGAACAATAATTTGTTTACTTTCCTCTATGTGGAGAAAACGTATCGATGTGCATGCTAAGACAAAACAAAATTTTCTGTTTGTCGTCTATGTTGTTCGAATGCTTATAGCACAGCAAATAGGATTTACACGCTTGAATTATAGATGGCGTTCTTTAAAAGTCAAACTTTCATAATTCTTGCAAAAAAACCGACTACAAAACAAATATATGTGCATCAATTCTAAACTAAAAATTTAAAAGGAAGTAATCTGTAAGAACTAGTACCCAAATCAAATACTTGTTGCTCTAACGGACATAGTTTTATACGTTCTGTACGTTCAAATTTTTATCCATAACGGTTCAGCAGATAAAACCATATACGACAAATTACATCAGATATGAGGATACCCTTTATTTTTTTACACTTATTATTACTGACACAGTAATAAAAAGAAACGGTTCCAAAGATATGGCCATATAGGTTAAACAATCTCACCAAGGGGACACCCTTTAATGTACAATTTTAAATTAAACAATTATTTTAAAGGACAGATTCTTTGTAAATTTCAAATGTCTGTCTAAAACGGTTCAAAAGTTTGGCCATATGCATCAATTTACATCAACTATTGAGACACCCTTTATAATTTTAAATATTTATAAATGTTATTATACGGGACATAGTAGTGGAGATTCTGTCTAATTTTCAAGAGTTTGTCTATAACGGTTCAAAAGATAGAGCTACATAGGTAAAATTATATCAATTATGGGGACACCCTTTAGTTTCCAAATTTAAATTATATACTTGATTTTATAACGGACTTAGAATTACAGGTTCTTTGTAAATTTCAACCGTTTCTCTGTTACGGTTCAAAAGTTTTGCAATATACATCAAATTACATCAACTATTGGGACACCCTTTAACTTCTAATTATAAATATTTAATTTCTGATTATAAATATTGGACATTCTGTCCAATTTTCAAGTGATTGTCTATAATGGTTCAAATGGTTCATATATTTAAATTGACGTCACATATGGGGACACCCTTTAATTTTTAAGTGTATTTTTTTATTAATTTCTGTTATTGGCAGCTACAGTGATATGCAGTTTTTTAAAATTTTAAAAGGCTGCCCTTTACGGTTCATAATACACGTAAAAAACACGTATGTTGTATGGGGACACCCTTTAATTTTCAAAATTCTGAACTTCTTTTAAAACGGAACCAATCTGTAAGCATTTCCTTTCTAATAAAGAAAAATTTTGAAATCGGTTCAGAAATAACTGATTTCTGCGGGCACAAACATAAAAAAGCAACATTCAGACGAATTGATAACCTCCTTCTTTTTTTGAAGTCGGTTAAAAATCAGCATTTGATGGCAGACATCGCTGTGCGAACAAATTCTCTAACAATGCTGTTTGAAAAAGAACATAACATCGACGGTCTTCACGAGAGGTTTTGATGTGCGCACGTGAATTTGTTCAATGGTTGAACAAATCAATGGCTAGTTAAGACGTAGTGTTGTGTTTCGAAAAGGGTTTCTTTGAATAGAATTACGCAGCAGCCCGCCTGGCTAAAACCCTAACCTGTCAAATTAACAATTTTTTATTAGGGTTTCCAACACTTCACTGCCCAAATAGAAGCAGATTCAAAGCTAACAATGCCCTTTAAATTCCATACTGTTGTAATTGTTTCATTAATTTGTTTTAAAAATAGATGGTTTTATTTTCTTTTGATGTTTATTTGTTTGTATTTATTTTTTAGTATCTATCTCTCAAATATATTTATTATTATAATATAATTAAGTATTAGAAATTTATTACTATTTTATATTTATAATATATATATATATATATATATATATTTTTTATGTATATATATGTTTGTGTACTAAAATTAGTAGGGGACAAAGAGAGGAAAAAGTGGGTTGAGGGACATTTGGGAAAAATCTTAAAACTTTAGTTTTTTGTGTGTTTAAAAATTGAAAAATTGTTAGTTATTTGTTGGTTGGTTGGTTGGTTGCTTGATTTTATTTTTGTTTATTATTTACGTTTATTACTAGAGTTATTTAAACATCTAGTAGTTTTTTGTACTCTACGTGCTTTCTTGGTTTCATGAGATGAAATGGCCTGTAGATTGTTAACATCTTCAATTGTAGGGGCTGAATTATTATTTAAAGAAATGCCACCGCTTCCAGCACTAACCAATGTCTCAGTATTATTGATAACTACATAGCCGCTATTGTTAATGTCAAGTTGAACATTAGAGGCCTGTAATTGCTTTTGATTTTCTACACAATTCTTTAAGTTTTCATTATTTGTAACTCGCTTAAGTTGAGATTGTGGTGATACAATAACACTTTTATGTGGTACTGCTGTTGTTGCTGCAATTGTTGGGTTTTTTATACCTCCTATTGTGCTATTCGATGAACAACCATAAAATAATCGCGTCGAATAACCAGTTGTTGCTATAAAAGCACTTGAACTAGTTGAAGCCTCATTAAAATCCAAAAATTCTGTTAACTCTGTTTCGTTGTTTTGTGATAATTTTGTATTGTTGTTGTTATTATTATTAGTATTGGACGTTGTTTTAGCTGCTGTTGCTGTTGCTGCTTCTTCCGTTGTTGTATGTTGCCTTTTGAGATTTTTAGCAGCCGTATTAACAGCCAATAATTTGGCGGTGGTTGCCTCATCGGGAAATACAAATTCTTTGCTTAAATTATTACAGCCACTGTCATTTATGCTGATGTCACTTTCAGCATCTGTATCATCGTTTAAATTAAGTATAATATCGTCCGGTTTAACTCCTTGATTAATTAAGGCCTGATAGTCTTCGGGCGATAAATTAGGTGTTACTTTGTGACCGCATGAGGTACACGTCGGTATGGCCGGACTCTTCGAGCGCCAATATTGTAATTCGGTTTTACATTTGTTAAGTTCCTTGAGATGAAAAAGAAAATATTCATATAAGAATTTAATAAAAAAAGACTCATTTATTGTTTTTTTAGGTTAGAATAAGAAGGGTTGTGTCAAAAATGGCTCATCGACTCGGAGACCCAAAGGGTCCATTGTGATTCCCTTCAGCTAACTAAAACTAAACAAAAAGAAAAAGAAAAATAGACATCTATATCAGATTTCCATGATGAAGCCGACAGACGATATCTTCGAGTTTGCAACGAGCGATGTCGTCTAGCGTGTCGAGAAATCTCTCAGATAGCCATTTAAACCTGCTGCCTTATAATACCTTATAATACAGTTACAAAAAATGTACTCTTTCCAACTCCTCTTCGTAACCAGTCTACTGGTTCTTTCTCTGATGGTGCAATAGCCAGTGATCATACCTATCACGACTCTTACAACATTTCCCCAGAACTAGCTTAGTTTTTTCCGCGTCCAGTCCGGGCCAAATTGCCTTTGATATACTGCAAGCCTCCCAAGACTGATTAGTTATCCTTACTACCCAAGTGGATGGAAGCCTTTAGAAGTGACTAATCAGTGGCCTCATCGAATCTACTCTATCGAAGTTCATCAGCAATTTCATTATACTAAACATGGCAATGTCCCGGGACCCAACACAATCTAACGCTATACTTGTCTCTTTGAGAGCTTTACGTAATTTGTTATATAAACTTTTTATTCGTTATAAAAGGGAAAATATTTTTAACCCACGATAAAGCGTTAGTGGTTTTTTGGCTTTTTAATTTAATGTTTATCTTAAAACTGAATTTTGAATGGCTCTCATTCATTTTTGAGAGCATGAAAATACGAGTTCTTATCATCATGAAATGAGAACTCTCTTTTACTATAGAATATAATTTTTTCTTTTTAATTTCGTTAATTTTATGGCTTAACCCATTAACCGCCAAAACGAAACCAGAAGTGAAAAATTTCCCGGCTACCTAAGCGCTACCTGAACGGTGTTAAGAATCATTCCTAGGAAGTTCATATGTTCTAGAAAGTTGTTTATTGAGATCTTAGGTTCATTTTTGTAGTTGATTGTTTCCTTGAATTTTGAACGGTTTGCTACCTATGGACCTAAACAGGGGAAAAAAGGTAAAAAAATTGAATTTTTTAAAGTTTTTTGCGATTTTGACCTTGAAGATGAAGTTTTTTTGATTTTTGTTCTTTATGACAAGAGCTACAACTTTGCCTCAGAGAGTTTATCAAAATTTCAAACGGTTTGCAAAATATGAGCTTGAGTAAATGATCATTTTTTTGCAAAAATGACATCGAGGCCCCACATAAAAAAAAACCCTGGAGGACTTTGGGCAAAACTGGGAGACAGGGGTCTTTTTTTTTGGTTTTTTATGACGTAGTGGTGTCCGTATATGGTTATTAAAAAATTACACAGTGTGTAATATAAAAGAATAAAAAAGTTAAAATAAAAAGTAAATCTGTGGAGTGTGTAACTGAGTACAGCGGCGGGTTACAGGTGCAATTTTTCTTAACATTATTTGACTAATACATAAAACATGTCTTGCATTGCCACCAAACTCTTGGATGACATAAAACATCTTATTTGATTTTCTACCTTTTGGGGGGTTAGTGACCTATGCCATTCTGGGGGTAACCCTAGTACTAATGAAGATGAAAGTCGAGCTTTATTTTGGGCATTTTGGCGTAAATACTATCTTGAAATGGAACGTCAAAATAAAAGTGGATACACACCATCGCTATGACTCATTACATATAACCGCCAAACGTTTGCAATGGCCATAACTATTATATAGGTAAACAATGCCAACCACCATTTATTACCGCAAATTGCAATTCAATAAAGTGAAAAAGACTGGTCCAGTTAATCTTTTATTATTTTGAAGGGGGATACCGAAGCAGACTTCTTTCTATCTTCATGGTTTCCATTTCAACCCACTTTCTCCACAATGATTTCTTTTATCCGACTAAAAATTTACTAATATATTACTTTCATTGAATTTCGTGCTGTCACAACCCTTTTACTCTCGATTGTATTGATTTCAGAATGCCGACTGATACATGTAGACATTCTTCCTCATCACACAGTCTATGGAGATTGCTAACATTTACTTAACCCATTTGGATCCAAATACAAACTGGAAGTAATATTTTTAAATTAACCTTATTTACGTAACGTTTACAGACTAATTAATAATTAAATATTTTACAGAAAAAAATTAAAAAAATATTTCAGTTTTCTGAAAACTCCGTCCTTAACTGGGGGCATTGGGATTATTATAATATTTTTCGAAACTGCTGGAAAAATTCATACTGACTACAATAAAATAATAATGGTATTAAATTGATTGGATTTGTTCCGCCAGTAAATAAAATACTGTTGTCATAACTTTCGGTAAAGACCGTCGTCACTGGCTGTTGTTTTGGTACGTTTGGCGAGGTAGCAAGCAATCTACCTGTACAAGACCATTTAAATAAACACCACCATAATGAACAATTACCTAAACTCATTACTATTTATATTAAAGCAGATAATACTAACTCTCCAGTACCATTTTAAACTCGGCTTGAAAATGATGTCTTTACATCGAAAGCGCTCCCCAAACGTACCAAAACAACTGCCAGTGACGACGGTCTTTACCGAAAGTTATGACAACAAAATAATAATGGTTATTGCTTTACTTGCTAAAATCAAACAAAACTGTTTAGCCCATTGGCTCCCCTCGGGGACAACATATCAAAATTTCTTCCGTTGCAGTCAAACGTAAAATGCCTAATGTAATATTATAATTTGCTACGAAAAGCTATAAGTAAAGAAGAAAACAAAAAAGCCTAAATAATTAAATTATTAATTCAAAAATAGTTCAAACAAAATTCATATAAATGCACTCATATAAATATAATAAACAGTAGCGCAATTTTGATCTAAGGCCAAGATTCTCAAAGCCATAAATTCCACCTCCAAATTCAACACCTTTATGCAGTAAATCCCATAATTTCTATTAAGAAGTCAGGGGGGTTACTGCGTAATTCGATTCGAAAGCTAAAATTTTTCGAAAGCAATTTCCGCATCGAAAGCTTAATCGTACTGCGTAACTCGTTCGAAACGATGACAGAGTTGTATTAAAATGGGAAATTATGATGAAAAGTTGGTAGCACTGCAACTTAATTGTCAAACTTGATCAAAATAGCCCAAAACAAAAAGCAGTTAAAAAAGAAAGTTTAAATATTATACTTTTCTAATTATTTTTTATTGTAATAATGGATTGTGTTTTGTTGTAGATTAAAATTCATTAATTAATCAAATTTAATTCCAGAAAGAGTTTAAAGCAAAATAGTAAGGGTCCCATCAAATATCATTAATCTTAATGATAAAAGGCAAGACACCATAAATATTTTCTAAATTATATTAACAAAATGTATCATTTAGTTTTGTAAAAAACTTCTTTCAGTAAGGATTCAATTATGTATATACCTAATAGCATAGAAAGCGAATTAAAAAGGTCACAAAGATCCGCTGCTATTCACCTACGTTAAATGAGTCAGTCACTCTACAATTGCTGCCCCATATTAATTGATTTATTCCTAGGATCTGGAGCATTAGGATGACCTTTTGCTAACTCTGAATGCTTAGACATGAATTGAACCATTTCTTCATATTGTTTTCTATAAGATTCTAAATATTCCTTTAAATAACAATGATTTCGGCTTAAGTTCTTTATAATAAAGAAATAATAGATACCAACAGAATGTAATTCATAATAAAGAACTTAACCCTGAATAATTATTAATTCATTAATAAGAAATAGTTCAAATAAAATCAAATTTACATTAAACATTATAATAATTGTATTAAAACCAAACATTATTAAGTTTAATTTATGTATATTACATTTTTATTTATTTTGAAACGTTAAAATACTTGCATTTGTACTTTTCTTTCAATTTGCCACCAGCAAAATAGCTTTCAACAATTTCCTAATGGTTTTTGCGTAACTGATGCTTGTTTTCGTACTACAGAGTTGACCTTTCGAAAGGGATTTTTGTTTTTCGTAACACAGAGTTGTTCTTTAGATAGGGATTTTTATTTTTCGTTAGAGCAAACAATCTTCCGCACTTTCGTAATAATTTATACGAAAATCTTAATACACAGTACGAATAGTTCGAACTCGTACATTTTTTCTTTCGAATCGAATTACGCAGTATACCCCAGACTCCTTGGCAATATGAATTACCATACAAAATTAAAATATCGTACCAAGGGTAAATTATGTGGATACATAAAGAGGTGTCCCCAATTGACAGTGGGCATAAATAGGTTAAGGCTAAGATCCCTACAACATTTCAATGTGTCTGTCCAGGCACAGTCTGCAAGAATCGTCTTACCTCGATTTTTAACTTGACCAGATAATACTTGACAGGCCGTGACCTGTTACAAACGCAGTTCAGTTAACCATTTGTAGGCACCCTTCCAACTTGTAGTGAAAAATTCCAGAGTCTTTAATGGGAATCGAACCCACAACCCCGGACTGACAGACTAGCACACTACCCACCAAGGCACCTAATAGTTCATCTACTCCCACATGTTTGTTTGTAAGACTAAGGACCATTATTATAACTTGCCTTTAGCTAAAGTTAGGATTTTGTTGGAGCGATAAGTAGATTTTCGTTATAATAATGAGGATAATGCTCATTGCTATAACTTTTCCTTATAGTTCGTGATAGTTAAAAGTGGTTTTTAGCTTACTTTTAATAACGAAAAACTATTTACCTTTAGAATATTGACATAAATTGTTTGTCGCTGTGTAGAAGACCAACCTTTTACAGCTCCTGAAGGCTCAATTGCATCTAATCTAGCAATGATACTTTTGAATATTAAAGCACTTTATTAAAAGCTGTTACGACTAAACGCATTGTTTCGTTAATTTTTTGCGAATCCCATTTTATTTTAAATTAATTATATTTATTTATATTTAAGGTGTTGCCACAATCTGTATATACATTCTGCCGCTGTACTCAATTGAGTACAGTTGTATTTACATTACGATAACTTTGTTAAAGTTAATGGAATACCATATTTTTTTATTTATTTTATAAATAGGAATACCTACTGTTAGAAAATTAAAAAAAAAAAAAAAGAAATTTGCATTACAGTAAAAGCTAAAAAAGGGGAAAGTCTCTGCTTATCTCGCCACATCAGTTTTGTAGAAATTAAGAGACCATTTTTCGACAGTTGATATGTACTATAAATAACCAGATTTTTTATTATTAATGGGTGATTTTTTTGAGGTTAGGATTTTCATGCATTAGTATTTGACAGATCACGTGAGATTTCAGACATGGTGCCAAAGAGAAAGATGCTCAGTATGCTTTGACATTTCATCATGAATAGACTTACTAACGAGCAACGCTTGCAAATCATTGAATTTTATTACCAAAATCAGTGTTCGGTTCGAAATGTTCAAATGTGACAAATTTTGTTCAGCGATGAGGCTCATTTCTGGTTGAATGGCTACGTAAATAAGCAAAATTGCCGCATTTGGAGTGAAGAGCAACCAGAAGCCGTTCAAGAACTGCCCATGCATCCCGAAAAATGCACTGTTTAGTGTGGTTTGTACGCTGGTGGAATCATTGGACCGTATTTTTTCAAAGATGCTGTTGGACGCAACGTTACGGTGAATGGCGATCGCTATCGTTCGATGCTAACAAACTTTTTGTTGCCAAAAATGGAACAACTGAACTTGGTTGACATGTGGTTTCAACAAGATGGCGCTACATGCCACACAGCTCGCGATTCTATGGCCATTTTGAGGGAAAACTTCGGAGAACAATTCATCTCAAGAAATGGACCGGTAAGTTGGCCACCAAGATCATGCGATTTGACGCCTTTAGACTATTTTTTGTGGGGCTACGTCAAGTCTAAAGTCTACAGAAATAAGCCAGCAACTATTCCAGCTTTGGAAGACAACATTTCCGAAGAAATTCGGGCTATTCCGGCCGAAATGCTCGAAAAAGTTGCCCAAAATTGGACTTTCCGAATGGACCACCTAAGACGCAGCCGCGGTCAACATTTAAATGAAATTATCTTCAAAAAGTAAATATCATGGACCAATCTAACGTTTCAAATAAAGAACCGATGAGATTTTGCAAATTTTATGCGTTTTTTTTTTTAAAAAAAGTTCTCAAGCTCTTAAAAAATCACTCGTTATAAATGGCTACAAGTTTGGTCATTAACCCATTTGGGGTTAATGACTTAGGCCTACAATATTATTAAGTAATTTCGAAACTGATACTCCAGAAAGTACGCCATTCTATTATTTGCGGTTTGTAAATGTTATTGAATCAGTTATCAGTTGATTCATTAATCGTAAAGTAAATGAATTTACGATAATATATTAACTAAACTACGTTCACCTAGGGGTGATTATGTTTATTTACTACCAAACAGATGCACTAACACTTACAAAACGCAAGTAAAAATTGCATACTTTCTAGAATTTCAGTATTAAAAACTTAATAATATTGTAGGCCTAAGTCAGATTTTGATCAATAAACCATAAAATGGATGAAATTCAAAAAAGCTTTAATCACATACTAAATGAGGGCAAAATTTTCTATATCAAGATGATGAGCATTCCTATTTGCATGCCTTCAGAAATGAATGAGAGCCTCTGAAAGTTCAATTTCAGGGTTAACTTCGAATCGAACCGCTAACAAACCACTAATGCTTTATCGTGGGTTAGAAGATTGTATGAACAAAATATTTGTCCCTTTTATAGCTTTGCTCTCATCAGCACATAGCACATCGATAGCCCTTTTGCACTCGCCTACCAACATTAACTTGACGGTGTCTAAATTCAACTGGTAGCCTGTACGAATGCGTATACTAAATCCTAGAATATGAACTCCAGTACCGGAGCCCACATTCATCTTTGAACCACCCGTAAACATTCAACTCCGTCATACAATTTACCAGATTCCAACAAATCTTCCTTTTTCGGGAATACTACTAAGGGTATCCAGCTGAAATCAAGCTAAGTGACCATAAAGTCCGTTAGCGCAGGGGTTAATGAAATCGGTCCCTTGAGTTCGACCTCGTGCATGATCTTTATCAACACTGATTCATAATGTCTAAGCAAACTTCTCACCCGCCATTTCTACCTATCACAAATCCCTCAACGGGAACTAAACTAGGTGCAGAAAAACTTTAAATAATTTTGAAACAAAGAAAATAATAAATAAAAATTATAAATACATATGTATTGCCTACCTGCAACAATGTTGAAAATTTACGTGACAACTCTTCATTCTTTTTATCGTTCTCATCCAAACGACTGGCATACTCCAAGGTCTGTTTGCGTTGTTCTGCCAACAGCTTTTGTTGTTCGGCAATTTGTTTACCCTGCTCAGATGATTTACGTTTGCAAGTACGCAATTCATTGCGTAAAACTGATAATTGATTGTTGTAAATTTTCATGCCCTGTTTGATTTTTCGTATGCCCTTGCGTAAAACCATATTACTTTGCGGTGGTGATGGTAAACTAGCCGAATTCTCGGATAAATCAGAAGCAGCTATAACCAAAGCTGAAATATATTTTTTTATTAAAAAATAGAAAAAAAACCACAAAAATTCAAAAACTTACGTCTTTTCGTTGTAGTGGGCAGTTTAAAGAAATCCTTACTAAAATAAGCGATACCGGGCAATGTTGGCTCAATACGATCACGAAAATATTCCATGGCCATTGTTGATAAATCAAAAAGCTCATCGGTTACGCGATATGGTCTCTCCAAACAAGAAGTACTTTTAATATAATTTAATATAGTATAAACCTCATCTAATATCTTAAAAGGTAAATAAATAAATAATTGATAGATTGAAAAGAATGTATTAATTTTTATATTATTATCAACTTACTGCTCCCGGAAAGAAACAACAATGACCCCGTTCGATATGTTTACCAAATGTCATTTGTAATAGCGATAAACGCATATAACATGTTTCAATAATATCACACTCGCAAGCAAGCGGATGATTACGTCTAGCTGATTCACGTCTTGGCATATTTGCCTTAATGACTTGAAAGCGATTGAAGGTTTTTGTAATCAATTTGGAAAAGGTGGAATTTAAAATGTGCATACAAACATCATTCATTTTGTGTGAAACCTGGAAAAAGATGTTGTGAAAAAGAAATATTTAAAAATATAATGAACTGAATAAGAATTATGAATTTTATTTTTTGTTGGAAAATTGTTAAGGACGTGAAAACTCTTAGTCGTAATTGAGTTTCAAGATTAGTGGCAAGAAAAAATTCGAAAAAAGCACTAAATTCATAAAAATTATATTTATTTTATAAAATATTTATAAAATAAATTTTAAAATTATAAGAAATCAAAAAATGTATGTACATATATAGAAAACGATTTTTTCTTTACTCACCACACGCAATTGGGCAATTCTTTTAAAGCCCATATATGATAATATATGGGCCAACAGCTCCTCGGGTAAATCTAATAAATTAATACTAGATATTTGATCTTGATTACAACTAGTTGAAGAAGAAGAATTTGTAACAATCCCATAAGTTTTAAACGCCTGCGTTTTTCGTACACAACTAGTTGGTAATGCTGCTGCTGGTGAGGAGGAGGAGTTGGAGGCTGCTGTTGTTATTGCTAAAGCAGATGAAGATGATGTAGAAGGCATATAGTTGACAACACTTGTTGTATTATTAGATTGTCTTGTAACCACTGAGGGACGCAGAGAATTCGAATCCTCCGCAAAGGAGGTATGTAAGATGGAGTTTGTTGAACCACCGCCAATGCTGCTGCCGCCACCACCACTGCTACTGGTGGACATTTGACGTGTTGAGACCATAGTTAAAACTTTTTTTTACTTATTTATATTTAAAAGAAATAACCTTTTTAAAACCTTTATTAATTATATGGCGATTACAAAATTACAAAAAACCCTACTACTACTGCCTTCAACAAAATAGAAATTTCTGAAAAAAAAGAAAGAAAAATTATTATTCTGTTGTGAAAAAACATGTGGTAATAATAGCCTTATTCACAATCTTGTACAAATGGTCTTGCATCGTAGCATTTGCAAAGTTCTATTGTATAATTTTACAACACACTAACAAAATATATAGCAATGCATATGCTACACATTGGGAAATAAACAACACCTAAAACAATATAAATTAAATTAAAAATATGAAAATTAAAATCAACAAAAAATATGAAAAAATTAAAATCGAAAAACCAAAAACGTAAAGAAGAAAAGAATTTAAAAATGGATCCAGATGGACAAAATAAAATTTTATTTGATATCTATTACTGGATTGTCTGGAATTGTCACGGAATTTTCCGCGATCTTTAGTATTTCTTGCACTTAAAATTCCGTAATCTAGTACTAAACTACATTCAAAATTTGAGCAAGTTGCATCTATTAACTAGGCTGTTTGATAATTCCGAGATTTGTTGTATCTCTAGTGCAGTAGTTGTTAATATAAGACAGCTCCTTTTAAATTTTATTTATTTTTTTTTTTTTTTAAAGAAGTGTTGCAAACTGAAATAAAAGAATGTTTCACAATTCTTGGGAAATTTTTACAATTGCATAAATTTGCAATCTCAAATACACAAGATTGTGAATTGGGCTATTTTTTTATAGGATTAACTCATTAACACCCTCTGTACCTGCATGGCTACATCTGATGAAAGTTGAATATGATGTATTTTAATGTTTATTATTAAGAAATCATTTACATAAAGTGACGATAGATGACACTAGTAATTTATGTAAAAGCCAATTTTGGCGGTGGCGTGAAACAAGATTACTGAGATAAGCTATTTGATTTTATTACTTGTAAAAATAATACATTATATGGACTTCTTTTTATTAAAAAAAATATGCTAATATCGTATTCCCATGTTTTACACACCAAATGTGTTAATTTATGTGATAGATCATACACTAGGCCCCATTTTTTTGTACTGTACACATGCAGGTACAATGGGCATTTTTATATCACACTTTTATTTTTTCTACAAGTGCTACGAAGTTTTTATAATGGCGAATAGGCTTCAAAATAAGTCAAAATAATTATTCAGGTATATAGGAAGTCCGCGAATCGGTATTCACTGATGCAAATGACGTTGTGAAATACGTTGTTGTAATAGTGCGAGCAGATCCTGCTATAGTAATGAGGAAGAAGGAAATGAAGACGAATTGAAGTCTGAAGTCGCTACTATTGAAATCATTCCACGGCACTTAGGCTGCGCGTATCAAATTAACATACATCGGTTAGACTCAGCAGGGCCGAGTTAAAGAGTTATTTGGATATCTTTTTACTGTCTCGTTACTACGAATTACCAACCGAACGTGCGTACTAGAGTTTAAACGAAGATTTTAGTGCACCATTGGTGGTCAATTGGATGCCAGGAAATATATTTTTGAACATTTGTCATAGTAGAGTTGGCTGGTATTGTAAGCTTTGCCAAAAAATGCGTGCCTTAAGCGATCTTGCTTCGGTGAATTTCAATCCTGAATACGCCCATTGTACACATCTGAGTACAGCTCTATAACTACGAAATTATATATTTATTTTCTTATATTAAAAAAAAAAAAATTAATTTAGTCCATATTGTAATAATAAATATCAATAAAATAAAAAAATAGCATTAGTTTCATTTTGGGCGTTAATTGGTTAATAGGAACAGACACTGGGTGTCCCATACAATGACTTGCAGAAGCTTCTAAGATGAGGGAGATAAGGAAACAGTCGAACACCGCTTATTTCTTGTACTGGAATATCGACGTCTTTAGCACCTTGGACGATGGTATTTTAAGAGCCTTTCTGATATTTCGTTATTAAAACCAGACTTGATCAATTCCTTTTTGAGAAGTTGCGGTTGGTTTTCTAGCCCACTCCCAGTTGGCGAGACCAACTTCTTAATTGATTCCATGCCTCGGCCAGTGAACCTTCTATGGCAACTTTCTTTCTGCCACTCGTCTGTGTCTGTCTAACTAACTGGTTCTCTCTCTTTACTCGAAATTCTTCCGTGCATCTTATCTTTAACTATTCTTCATATTTTGTCCTTCCTCATCTTTCTAATACTTGCAGGTAACACAAAGGGACTAATGACATCGCGTGTGCAAATTTTTGAACAAAAATCATATATGTAAATACCTAACAATAATAAATAATGAAGAAACTTTCAAAATCCACCGAGAGGGTACAAAAACGGTGTTCCGTTTTTCCCAAGCCTAAAGTTAGAGGTCGTAAAAAACTTCTAACTAATGCTGACGCACGTCTAATGATAAGAGAAATGAAGAGATAAGTTATTAACAATAAAAGATGCTTCGTTAGCAATCGGAAAACCCGTTAGTCGGTGGACGGCATGTGTAGCCCTTCGCGACATTGGTTATATTGCAGCAGTAAAAAACCAAAAACATTGTCGGAAAAAAATGTAAAGGCACGGTTAAAATTTGCCAAAGAGCACAAAACTTGGACAATGGACAACTGGAAACGTGTTATCTGGTCAGACGAATCCAAATTCAACCGTTTCCAATCCGACGGTAAACAATATTGCTGGCGCCGACCTGGTAAAAAAATTCAAAGGCGCAATGTGAAGCAAACTGCGAAGTACGGTGGAGGAAATGTCATGTTATGATAATATAATAAAGAAAGAAGACTATTTGAGGATTTTGCAGACTCATCTTCCCGATTTTGTAGATAGAGCGCCTATCGTGCATAAGAAGTAATTTTTCAGCAGGATGGTGATCCAAAACACACGTCCAAATTCATGAAAGAATGGCTTGGTGATCAAAATTTACAATTAATGTAGTGGCCAGCACAAAGTCCCGACCTCAATCCAGTTGAGAATTTGTGGTCAATCGTGAAGAGACGGTTATGTAAGACATCATGGCCGGCCCTCTATCGTTGCTTTGTAGTTCAAAATGTAAAATTTCTAAAAACACAACTATAGACATGTCGACCTACTAAATAAGCTTGGCGGATGACACTATCTACCCCAAGCGCGAGGCCGACAGGCGATCGGCTAAAAGCCGCCGTCGACATAAATTGAAAGCAGTTAGCCGCTGTCGAAGTGTTCGGCTAATATCCACAAACAATTTTTGACGGGTTCATCAACTAAACTGTTTTTTATATAATTTGATATTATTTATTTTAAATCTTTATAATTTTCATCAAAACATCATTATCTATCATTTTTAAACTTAAAACCACCCCCGCAGTATTAAGTTATTTACACAACAGGATAAAATCATATTGGTTAGGCCATAGTGCTGTTAAACAACAGAAGGCTTTCCATGTTCTTTACCATTGACTAATATTTTGGCATAGCCTAGCGTGTTCATTATACAATACAAGTAGCTTAAAGTAAGTAGCAATTTATAGTACATGGAAACCCTTCACCCATGTTCTAATCCCTTGTTTAGCGATATTTTGGAGACCATCGAACTCCGGACACTATTGGTGAGTTCTGTTCAGAGAACAAAAGCACACTTAACCAACCGTACAGCATCCCTGCATACATTGGTCTAAACCACATCCACCTCGTGTACCCCGAAGGTGCACGTGCACAGAGATGGGCGGTTCTTTGTGGAGCTGTTCCCGTAGTACCAGACCTGGACAGACACTAGTCGGGCATCGAAAAACCTATACACGCATACCTTTTTTCCAAATACATGTTCTAGCTACCCCGGCGTCTTCCCCACATTTCCCTAAAGCACTGCGTCAAAGGAGTAAAACGGAAGATTGCATTGACAAAATAAAATTCCAAAATTTGTAAATTTCTGCCCTAAACGGTTATATGTATTTGCTTGGCTGCCGCTTTTTTGATATGGAATCGGCTTTTAGTCGACATTTAGCCGCCGGTCGTCATGTCATATCGGCTTCGCCCTCTGTACCTGTTAAGATAAATCTACCTTGTTGCGGGAGTTGATAGAATTTTTTTTAAATTATTAGTGTTGCCACACTCAAATTTGTTGTTTTAGTTTCTTTTTTCATTTAAAATTCCAATTGAAATTTCAATGGAATTTTTATGTCATGCCGCCTCTTTCTATGTACGAAAAAAAACGAAGCTACTCTAGATTATCGTTCACATTTTATAAAAATAATGTTTGAAATTCCTTGTAGATAAATTAGTTCATTTAACGGTTACTTTTAGTTTTAACCGAATATTCCTACTTATTACTTAACTACATATCGTTAGCTAAAATGCAAAAAGACCTAACTAACAAAAATATAATTTTACAGAAGCAAAAGTAAGTTCTTAAAATTAAAACTATACTGTACTATACGTCCCTTTGTTTTTTGTTACTAAAAGCATAATTTTTGATCGTAGAAGTGTACAATTTTGTCAAGACTTGTAGTTTAATGGCATTCATAATAATCAATCAAAAACTCGACTTTGCATTTTTGTTAGTTACGCCTTTTTGCATTTTAGCTAACGATATACATATAAATATGTACATACAAACTAAGAGATAATTCTTATTATCTGTGCGCATTGGTTTATTAACAAGCTTGATAATTTCCTTTAACACATGCAATTTTAACCAAAAAAATGATGTACCACTTCCTGTTTCATATAAAATTTATTGCTATATTGTTTTTTATATATGTATATACATACCTTTATATACATACATATGTATTACATTTTCTTTTTTAATATATTTACCTTCTATTCTTTGATTGTTTTCTTCTACGTCTTGTCTTCTCTCTTATTTTGTTTTCGAGGAATTTCTAATATATTTGACTGCTGTCGCTGCTTCTGCTACAACGGCTGCTGCTAGATGTTGGCTTGTAATTTTCCTTTTCATTTTTTATAAATATTCTTTTCTACTTATACACTTTTATCACATTAATTTGCATTTTATTGATAGATTTTTGTAGTTTGTTAAGAAAATACTTAAAAATTACACTTAACACTTTTTTTCTATACAACTAATTTCCTCTGCTATAATATGTAAAATAATGGCCGACTTTATCCGTTCGCGATTGAATGTAAAATAAAAAATACTTCATATAGTGTTGCCATACTCTCGATTAATTTGTGACATTTTTAAAAGTAATCGAGTGATAGGCATTTGACCTATTGCTAACAAAGTTGTATTCTATGATGAAAGTATTTCAAATTTAAATGAATTAAAGTATTATTAAATGACCAAAAAGGATGTGCTAAAGTTTTATTTCCATTACGAAAATTTTACTAAAATTAAAAATGTCATCAATGACCAAAAATATCAAATAGCTTATAATTGAATTTATTTCTATCCTATCATAAACAGTCACAACATAAAATTTACAAATATTCAAGAGGGACAAATAAGTTTTTAAAAACATGTTAAAATTCAACGTTAATTAACAACATACTATACCTCACGGGTCATACATATCGCACAATAAATGATAAACAGTCACAACATAACATTCACAAATATTCAGAGGAGACAAAAACATGGTTGTACACATCGATTTCAGTACCCTTCAGTTTGAACAAGGCATAACCATAACGCCGGGAGAAGAACAACGACATTCATTTTTTCATGTTGTTACCCTCCGTCTCAATTAGACATTAACATGTCTTAACAAAAGTCAAACTTCATATTTAAAAAAAAAAAATATTTTTAATACTTGGTTTTTTTATATGAAGTTTAAATTTTGTAAAGACATGTTGATAGCAAATGAAGACGGGGCTTATAGGTGGCTAAAAAAATTAACATGGTCAGTCTACACTTAATACTAATATGATGTTAATGTTTTACATTTTATGTCTAAACCCACGTCTTCATTTGCTATCAACATGTCTTAACAAAAGTCAAACTTGATATAAAAAAAACATTATTTTTAATACTGTTTTTTTAGATAAAGTTTGACTTTTGTTAAGACATGTTAATGTCTAAACCCCCGTCTTCATTTGCTATCAACATGTCTTAACAAAAGTCAAACTTCATATAAAAAAAACCAGTATTAAAAATAATGTTTTTTTTATATCAAGTTTGACTTTTGTTAAAACATGTTGGTAGCAAATGAAGGGGGGTTTATTGATTGTACGTAAACCCCCGTCTTCATTTGTTATCAACATGTGTCAACAAAATTCAAAGTTCCAAAACCAGTATTAATAATGTTTTTTTTTCATATGAAGTTTGACTTTTGTTAAGACATATTAATGACTAATGGTGACGGGGGGTAACATTTTATAAATTATTCTGGATTTTTATGAGTTAAATTAAAAACTTTAAGCTTTTTTAAATAAAATCAAAAAATGTATTTGATCAACAATTCAGCAAAATTAAAAAACACCATTTCCATTAAGAATCTCGATAGAGATCAAACAATTTTTATTTGTTAAGTATATTCAAAATAATGTTTAATTCTAACAGAAATCATATTTATGTATACCTAATTTATATTGATATTCTGTTAAATTAATTTCTTCTTCGTCGTACTCTTGATATACGCCAAGCATTAGGTTCTTCGTATTTATTATATAATGGTTCCAAACGTTGGTTCTTTTTGAATTTACTTAATTTCGTAGGATCAGAGAATCTGAAGAAGGAGGGTGCAAATTCGACCAACCATTTAGGATCGCAAGTAGTTACTTCACGCATATATTCCTTAGTCGTTTGTACCAGTTCGTGGTATATAACCCATTCAGGTTGGCGATTAAAGAGAGCACTTGAAGGATGTATATAAACTACTTGAGAGTCCACTAATGTGCGGTAACCTTCTTGAGGATCTTTTTTGGCAGCATTGCGAAAGAAACCAGAACAAATGGCTTTTTGTATGCGCACCGAGTTTTTCCCAGCCGATACAACATCTAATTTATGTCTGTCCATTATGCCTAATAATTGTTTACGAACATCTTGTGATCGTTTTAGGGTTCTTATTTGCACAAAGTTCTCATAACACCAGGCATTAGAGAATTTATTATTTTTCCAACTATTATATACCGCCAAAAGTGTTAAATGATCTCCTTCGATTTGATTAAATTTGGCTTTTTTCTGATCCGCCAAAGCTTGTTTGTCCTTGGGTCTATAGAAAACATTTTGCACACTCAACATGGATACTATGGTTAAAATTTCATCTGAACACTGCAAAGCTACTGACATAATTAACATTTTGGAAAGATTGGGTTCCAAAGGAAATTCAGCCATTCTCCGGCCCAAGCGTGTGAGTAGCCCTTCATCGTCTAAGGCCGATAAAGAATGCAGTTGCTCCAGAGCCATTACTAAAGACTCTACTGGTGGAGCATCCATAAAATCAAAATGCAACAAATCATTAATACCCATAGTTTTTAATTGCAGAACAGTGGTAGCCAAATTTGTGCGTTGTATTTCTGGCACCGGTGTAGGCAGCATTTCGTCACGATAAGCTCTTTCGGTATAGAGGCGATAGCATTTTCCAGGACCAGTACGACCTGCGCGGCCGGCCCGTTGTTTAGCAGCAGCCTAAATGACATAAAAAATTGTTAAAATGTTTTCAGAATGAAATAAAAAATTTTTTAATTGCCACCTACCTGTGATATAGGTGTTACCACCAATGAATCCATGCCGGTTTTAGAGTTGTACACTTTTTGCTTAACAAAGCCTGGATCTACTACGTAGAATATACCATCTATAGTAAGGGAAGTTTCAGCAATATTTGTAGCTATGACAACTTTACGGCTACCAGGCGGAGCAGGATCGAAAATTCTGGTTTGCATTTCAGAAGGAAGGGCTGAATAAACTGGTAAAATAATTAATTCAGGAACATCGGGGCCCAAACTTTTCATACGTTCATATAAAATTTCACAAGCAGTATCAATTTCCTCCTGACCAGTCAAGAACAATAAAATATCACCAGGAGGTTCCCTCAAATGTATCTGCATGACCGTAATCAGAGAAGCATCCAAGTAATCAGTTTCTGGCTCTTTAGTATACAAAACTTCTACGGGAAATGTGCGACCAGGTATGGTAAAAATGGGAGCCTCAAAAAAATATTGCGAAAATTTAACAGCATCTAGGGTGGCTGATGTGACAATTAGTTTTAATTCTGGTCGTTTTTGTACTGCAGTTTTCAATAGTCCAAAGAGCACATCAGTGTGTATTGTACGTTCATGGGCTTCATCCAACATTATAACCGAATAACCCTTCAATTCAGCCTCTATTAGACATTCTCGCAACAACATACCATCCGTCATATATTTTATTGCCGTCTCTGGACTAGTACAGTCCTCAAAACGTATAGTATAGCCAACTTCTTGGCCTAAGCGACAGCCAAACTCTTCGGCAACTCTTTTGGCTACAGACATAGCAGCCACACGTCTAGGCTGTGTGCAACCAATCTTTCCTCTAGCTGTAAAACCACATTCTGCTAAATATTGTGTAATTTGTGTAGTTTTTCCCGAACCCGTTTCGCCGATTACAATCAAAATTTGATTATCAGTTACGGCTTTAATTAGATCATCTCTGAGTTTGTAGATGGGTAATGACTGACGTTGTTCGACCAAAGACATATCGGTTTTCTTGCCAAACGAAGATTTTTTGCCACCAATGACATGTTTTTTCCATTCTGGCACCTCCATGGGCGCTGAACCCATGCCCCTCACATTAGCCGCTAGCGTACGGCTGGAATCCTCATCTGGTAAAGGATCAATCCAATTTTTACTCAATCCAGTCGGTACAGCATCCATATCCTGTTCTCGTTGTAACATTTTCTGCTCTCTACGCTCTTTTGAAAGAGCCGATTGCATCATAGCAGCTTGGGCTAATGAACCATCTGGATTTTTAACTATACGAACCGGAGACAAATCATGCAAAGCTCTACCATGGCCAGCCAAGAATGGAGGTTCTTCTTCTACTATCTCAATTTCGATATCTTCCTCGTCGTCTTCATCTTTGGCTAATAGGCCGGTTTCTTCATCGAAGTCAGGCAGTTCACTACGATCTAAAACACCAGAACTTATCATTTGCTTAATTTCCCAACGTTCCGGGCTAGAAATGCGTGTAACACGTTTACGAGAGTCATCTTCATCATTATCACCACCACCCTGTAGATTTAGCAGGGAAGTTCCGCCACCAAATGGACGATCTGGATTACGATCCTTAAGCTCACTGTCAGGTGGTGGTGCATGACTGAGAGGATTTAAATCCTGACCCGTTTCCTGATCAACTTCTTTCATGGAAAGTGAGACTTTTTGACCTGTTACAGACATTACTTTTACTTTGACATTGGAATTTCTATTAACTACCTCGGTAACATCTGTTACACGACCTTCAGAACGAAGTTGAGATATGTGGACCAAACCCTCCCAACGTTTGCGTAAACCAAAAAGTTGCACAAAACATCCGAAAGGTACAATATTTGCTACTTTTCCAGAGTATATCTTGCCAGGCTCAGGATCATCTGCCATTGTGGATGGAGGGGGCATTTTGTCATGCATTTTAGTTTCATTAGAACGGGATCTTCGCCTACGGCTAGAATGTCTAGATCTTTCTTTTGATCTAGAACGAGATCGCCGCGATCGTTCTTTTGATCTAGAACGCTTTCTGCGTTCATATTTTCGTTCTCTAGAAGGCGTTCTAGAACCTCGGTGTCTTTTTCTTGGTGATCCAGAACGAGATCGTCGGTGTCTATCACGAGAACGAGATCTTCGATGTCTATCACGAGAACGAGATCGTCGATGTATATCACGTGAACGTGATCTTGAACGTTTATGACGATCTCTATCTCTATAACTGTCTTTACCGCTACGGCGAACAGTATCTTTATCTCTTTGACAATCACCATGATCACGGCTTTTGTCTCGCTGGCGATCTCTATTGACTGCACCGCTCCTGTGGTGTTCACGTGATTTTGATCTTGAGCGTGATTTTCTTTCAAATTTCATTTGAATCTCTTTTTTACTTTTTGAGGTTTCGTGCATATAACCGGGAGCTAAAGCTTCAAGTTCTAACATGGCCTCATCTACTGCCTCCGAATCTTTCTCATCAATTTTGCTTTTTAAATTCTTTTTATTCTTTTTTTCCTGTAACTCACTTTCATTCCCAGACTCTGAGCTCGAAGGGGAAGCATCAGTTTTACTAAATTTATCGTTAGCCAAAGCCAAACCTGGAAACATCATTGCCAATTGTTCAGTTTTTTTATACGATTTGCTTGAAGTCCCTCCACTTAATTCATCGTTCACTAATTTTGAACGTTCATCCCCCGTCGAAGGTTTCATTAATTTAATAATACGCTGAAGATTAGAAATTAGTGAATCAGGAAATTCGGCACCATTTTCTATTAAAGCCTTACGAAATCCTTCAAAAGTGGGATTTTTTGCCTCCAATTCCACAATAAATTCGGCCAAATCCTTATCATTGATGCCTAAATGATTATCCAATTCTGTGCACAACTTGGACACTAGGGACAAATGTTCCAGTTTTTGCAATTCATCCATTTTGTTGTTTTGTTCTTAATTTTATTAAATAAACATTACTTTTTATTAAATCACCTTTTTCACACAACGTTTAGCCAAAAAATAAAAAACAAAAGAAACAAACAAGAAAATTCAGTCAGCTGGTTGTCAAAGTGGAAGGTGGTTACCATACTTCTGATTTATAGTGGGGTTATAAAATAAACAAAATTTCAACCGTTTTATTAAGAAAATGTATCAATATATTTTATTAAATGAATACAAAAAGAAAAATATTTTAAACCAATTTTTATTTAATAAAACTAAAATTTTTATAAGTTATCGATACTATGGTAATTTAAATATAGGAATTTAAAAATTATCGGCACTAGACTATCATATTACTACTGGACGACACGCTATCATATAGACGGGAAATAAGCCTTTAGGAAAACTTTTTTGTTGTGACATTTTTACAATGCGAAACCCAGCTTGTTTTAAAATCTTTTCATAGGTCTTTAGTGGTCTTGTAATAGAAGAATCCGCTTCATCTTTCACAACTTCTTTTGTCTTGGTAACATTTTCCTTAATCACAAAGGTGCCATCTGGTCTCAAGCTGCTTCGTACGCGAATAAAAAATGCCAATAAATCGTCATCAGTAAGATGGCCCAAAACCCATTGCGACCACACTAAATCATATTTTTTTTCATCAGGAACAAACTGTTGCAAGCCCATGTTGTAAATTTCGCCCAGGCGATTTGGATAGCCTAATGCTGACCCTGTATCTGAGGTACAATAGTCTTTAGCTTTTTCAGCAAATGTGCGGTCCTGTTCTACCATATCAACTTTAGCAAACATTGGCATCAAAAGATTCTTTGAGACCCGACCAATGCCAGCACCACAGTCCAGAGCGTAATTTTTACTAGATTCGTTTATTTTCAATTCACGCAAAAATGCGCTTGATCCTTGAACATCAATGGCATTTATATATCCAAGTCCACCCAGCATACCATTAACAGTAGCTGGCACCTCTGACCAATATTGCTGAGCTTTGGTATAGAACTCTTTTTGTGGTTTATTATTTTCCTTTTGGATATTTATGTCTTCATTTGAACTTATTTCTTGCATTTCGATTTTGTTTAGTTTTTAATTTTATGTCCGTTTGTTTTAATAATAATTTACAAAATGCACTTTTCGGACCAAAAATATTGAGCTGTTTACAAGTCACACAGCTGTCAATTTGAAATATTGTCAGTGTTGGGTAAAAGAGTACACGTGAAAAAACATTTTAAAATAAAGGCCACAATTTATTTTAAATAAAATTTTGTAAAACAATGTGGTATATTTCAAAGCAATAAAATCGTAAAATTGTTCCAAATCGCGAGATAGACAAAACATTTTAAATGTCAAATTTTCCGTCCTGTTGTAACCACATGTTTTCCAATCCCAATTCATCAAGTTGCGGCAAAAAGTACTCGTTAATCATTTCTCTGTAGCGCTCACCATTCACAGTAACCGTTTGGCCCGCGACATCTTCGAAGAAAAAAGGTCCGATGACTCCTCCAGCGAAAACAGCACACCATACAGTGACTTTGAGCGGGTGTAATGGCTCATCGTGGGTTACACGCGGATTTACAGTTCCCCAGAAGCGTAAATTTTGCTTATTTACGTACCCGCTAAGATGGAAACGGGCCTCATCACTCATGATTATTTTTGATGAAAAATCATCTTCCTCTTGGTGGTGATTAAGGGTGGCTTGAGCGTATGTTAGACGCGATTGGCGGTCAGCAGCTAACAGCTGATGCACCATATGGACTTTGTACGGAAACATCTTCAAATCTTTTACCAAAATTCGCTGTAAAGAACGTAGACTGATACCCATTTGCGTGGCACGTCGTCTAGTCGATGTCGATGGCGCTTCCATGACATCCTCGGCTACAGCAGCAATATTCTCTGCAGAACGGCGTCTGCCACGCCTGGCAGCATCTCGTGTTGTGCCAGTCTCTTCGAGGCGAGCGGCTAAACGTCGCAGTGTTTCACCAGTAGGCGTTGGACGGCCAGGAAATCTGCGACGAAATTCACGTTGTGCCAAAGTCACCGACCGATTGTTGGTCAAATAAATAGTCACCAATATTCCGCGTTCTGGAGCAGTGTAGCGTAACATTGTTTATTAACGTGTATTTCGCAAGTGTTTACTACACAAATGTCAAAACAGAATTGACATTAGGGGCCAATCGCAAAATTTATAGCATTTTCTGATAGGAGGATTACTTTTGCGCCTCCTTGTGCTATGTTTTTTTTTTTGTATGAAGTTGGACTTTTATCAAGACAAGTTTTTATCAGGTATAGACGATAGGAAATAAATGTTGCTCAATACTTTTCAAAAACAAAAATTCGAACAGAGTACTAGGCTTTATGATGAAAATTCATGACGTGCGGACATCCAGTTAGGAACCAAAAATATAATTTTTTAAATAATTATTATAGTTTTTGACCTTTTTTATATAATTTGATACTATTTTTTAAGCACAAGGTCTATTTTATAAAAATATTTTAATTTTTATTATCGATATTTCGCTACACCATTCGGTAGCATCGTCAGGAAATAAAAATAGTTTTATAATATTTAATTGAAAGAAAAATTCTTGAAATGAAATTTTTTTTTCATTAAAAAAAATGATTTTTTTTTTCAAAAAAAAATTCATTCAATTAAATATTATAAAACTATTTTTTTAAAAAATTATATTTGGAATTTTCTAAATATTATTATTTATTTCTAATTACGCATAATTCCTTTTTTTAAATTTATTATCTTATAGTAATCCAAACAGATTACTATTGGAAATTAAAAAACTTCATTTTTCTTTTTCTTTCTATCCAATGGAAACCCTTAATGTAAAAAATAGAAAGAAAAAGAAAAATGAAGTTTTTTAATTTTTTAAATTTGAAATGGTTACTGTGTTTTTTGTTTAGAAATTTTGGATTTTTCTTGATTTCTAAATTTAATAAACTTCTCATTTGGTTTATTAAATTTTGAGCATAAGAATCTGAGTTTTTATTCAGAAAATTTAAAAAAGTCCACTGACGATCTGGGTAAGCACCAGTGAAATAGCTATATGCTATATGGATATGCTTTCCAATAGTAATCTGTTTGGATTACTATAAGATAATAAATTTAAAAAAAGGAATTATGCGTAATTAGAAATAAATAATAATATAAAACTATTTTTATTTCCTGACGATGCTACCCAATATAATCAAATTATATTTTTTTTGTTTAAATATTATTCAATATTATCATTTTTTGTGTAGAAATGAAACAATACGATTGCTATAAGAAGACTTCTATAGAATGGTATTTATTTTATAATATTTTCATTGTTACCAAAACAAAATCCTATATGTTCAGATATTTAACGGGATTTCTGGAGATTTTTTAACTCATTTTCTATTCCAAAAATTATCATTTTTTAAAAACACTTACTTTATTTATTTAAGCGAGCCTTTTTTTTATCAAATATACTCAAAGAGTACAGAGCTTGATTTTGGCTTACATTTCGTTCTCTGTAAAGACACTCACTCAGAATGGTTAACACGATATAACAAATTTTTGACAATCCTTTATATTGTTGAGTTTCTGAAGAATCGACGTGTGTTGGGTGATCTATAAGAAATTATTTATAAAATAAAAAATATAAAACAAATTTAATAAGTGGACATGAATTCACCACCAGTTTTTATAGATTTATCGATGGACGAACAGGTAGGGGCTATCTCTAGTAGAGTAAACTATACAAATTTGTAAGCGAATTTTGAGCTGGCAACGAAAGTTGGGTTATGTTTGACTAAATGGCAAATAAACAATTTGAGAAATACCTACATACATATATAAGCATATAGTAATTAATATTTTTATTTTAAGGTCCAAGAGTTAAGAAAATATTTCAAAAATTTGGGTGCTGAGATCTCTTCGGAGAAGTCCAGCAAGGGGGTAGAAGATGATCTACATAAAATCATTGGTGTGTGCGATGTTTGCTTTAAGGATGGTGAACCCCAACAAATTGATTGCATACTCAACAGTATTGTCTCTATTATGATAACGGTATTCTTTGTCTTAATGCTTTATAAAATTAAAACTTAAATTATATCAAATTGTATTTCTATTTTAGATTCCTTTAGATCGAGGCGAAAATATTATTTTGGCTTATTGTGAGAAAATGACTAAAGCTTCTAACGTACCCTTGACAAAGGTGTGCTTACAGTCGTTATGGCGTTTATTTAATAATTTAGATACTGCTTCTCCATTACGCTATCATGTCTATTATCATTTAGTGCAAGTGGCCAAGCAGTGTGATCAAGTTTTGGAAGTTTTTACCGGCGTGGACCAATTGAAATCACAATTTGCAAACTGTCCTCCATCAGCAGAGCAGATGCAAAAATTGTACCGTCTATTACACGATGTTACCAAGGATACAAATATAGAGCTATCTGCCAAGGTAATGATCGAACTTTTGGGTACTTATACTGCCGACAATGCCTGTGTAGCTCGGGAAGATGCTATGAAATGTATTGTTACAGCCTTGGCCGATCCTAATACATTCCTCCTAGATCCCTTGTTGGCTTTGAAACCAGTTCGCTTTTTGGAAGGCGATTTAATCCATGATTTGTTGTCTATTTTTGTATCCGACAAACTTCCATCATATATACAATTCTACGAAGACCACAAGGAGTTCGTCAATTCACAAGGTTTAAATCATGAACAGAATATGAAGAAAATGCGTTTGTTAACCTTTATGCAATTGGCTGAGAGTAATCCCGAAATGAGTTTTGAAACTCTAACCAAAGAATTGCAAATTCCTGAAGATGAAGTTGAGGCTTTTGTTATTGAGGTTTTAAAGACAAAATTGGTACGTGCTCGTCTTGATCAAGCCAACCGAAAGGTGCACATTTCTTCTACCATGCATCGTACATTTGGAGCACCTCAATGGGAACAATTGAGAGATTTGTTGCACGCCTGGAAGGATAACTTATGCACGGTACGTGAAGGTCTTACTCAAGTGTCGACGGTTCAATTGGACTTGGCCCGCAGTCAAAAATTGGTGCATTAAATTCAAAAGAAATCAGGGAGATGATCGGTTTCGAAAAAAATCTGTCGGAATATAATGCAAATCAAGTTTTTTACTTATACGTCGAAACAATTAAATGTAAAAAATAAAGTAATTTCTTTAAAATACTTTAAAGAAAATATATTTTTTATTTAAAAAGAATCTGCATTTAATTCAAATTAAAAATCGGATAGACTAGTTACAACAATTTTATCTAATCTGTAGTAAAAACGTTAAAAATTTCAAGTTTTTCAATCTTTATTTTAATACTTTTCATTTATAATAAAAACATTATTTTCTTAAAGTGTAATTTTTACGTTGAATGGATACACTGCTTTATATCCAGTAAATGTAAATAGAGTTTCAGTTTTGCCCTTATCATACAAGGATTTCTGAATATAAGATGTTCTCTTTAAAGTTCTTCATGAACTTTGGTATGTTGTCGCTCCTTTTCATTTGGATACGCCCAAAAATACGAAGGAAATCCATTAACATCACGCTCCCTTTTAACAAAAGCCGAAAATGATGATATGCAGTTACCAAGAAAATGATTTGATTGTCCCAAAATGGCTAAGTCTAAGTGGGGATCGTCTCTGTCTAAGCGATAGGCGGATAAATTCATCCGTTGTAAGGCATTATTAAGTTCCGTCAGCATGTGATTATTATCGGATGCTACAAACACAGAACGCACTTCATTCTTAGGTTGATCTTGTTTGACATTTTTAATTAATCTTTTCAATTGACGCACTATTAATTCTTTAGATGGCATACACAAGTCTGGATACAAGGCACCCTTTTCATTGTTGTAGCCTAGACATTGAGGTGAGGCAAACAACTGTTGGCTGTCCTTAACGTGTTCACATGCTCTCACCCAATCAATGCCATTACGCAAATGTATGCCTATGAATGCCCCTTTGGGCAAATTGTTTTTTATATAGTCTAAGGCCAAATTACGATATTTGTCATTCCATTTTAAGTACTTTTGTAGCTGGCGATTTTCATTTTGAACTGGATAACTAGCCGGGGCACCAGTAAAAGCTAATACTGGCCAATTTTCTGCCGGATAACGTTCCTTCCATCTTTCAGGCATTGAACTGTGATGGACGTCGAAATGCAAAGGACCATAAAATTCAGAATCGCTAAAATCTATATCAAATGTATCCCAAAATGGTCCAAAAGGATTGCCTTCTTTGGCATGACATCCCACCACCGAATTATCTTTCATCTGCAGAGTCTTACGTTCCATATAACAAAATGATATACGTTTATCTACAGGCCATATTTGGGGTGACAAATACTTCATAAAATCCTCCATTAATATAACACGGTGGTAGTTTTCTAGGGGTTCAACAGCAAAATAGTTATTAAAGGGAACTTGAATGGAACGCATTTCACCCCTTCGATATTCTACCCAAGGTGGAAGTATAAGAGTGCGATTTAAAGCTTTCGAAAAGGCTAAAGCTCCCAAAAAGTGATCAGCCTGATTGCCAAAACGACCTTAAAAATAATAAAAATTATTTATTTTTCAAAAACGGCAGTTAAATTTGATTTTATGATAAACCTACCCATGCAGGGACAATAGGCTATGTAGCCACTCTCATCTTTTACAAACTCACTGTTATAAAGTTTTGCTATCAAAATTAAAATCATTAAATGCTTAAGCATTTTGTTGGCTTCTTTTAAAATGGTCACTTTTTTAATTTGCTAATAAACTGGAACTTAATAATATTTTTTAAAACAATTGTTATGTTAATTAAAAACACCGTATATTAAAAAAAAAACAACAAAGGATTTCTTATTACCACATCCTTTTTGCCAGTAACCGGCTTATAAACAAAGAAAGTAGTGTTGTAAATTTAGATATTTTCATTAAAAACCTAAAGGTTTGTAAATCAAGGGTGAATTTTAATTGCCACTTGAGCATCACTGTTAAAGTGTTCACCAAAAGAGACAGGTAAAATATCACAATACTTGCCGTAAGATATTTACATATGTACATATATTTAAATTATTGAGTAAGTCCAGCTGATTTGTTTTTGCTAATTTTGTAGTTCGACATGTCAAATTGTTTAACAAATTTTATAGTGACAAAGTGAGAAGGCAGTTATTATATAAGTAAAAAATGCATACACGCGTTCTATATTTAGAACTATTTTGTATTATTGTACATACGTTATAACCTAGTAAACTAGATCTACCTTGATACGCCGGTTATATAGCTGTATTTTAGTTGTCACTTGCGCAACACTGTATTCACGATGGTTATACTATTGTCTTTTGCAAGTTCTTCCTTTACGTGACATTTTTTTGTGATATATATTTTTCAATGTTGAGTTTTACAAACAACAAACAAAATGTCAATTTCCACGGCATCATTCTCTGGTGTCTGAATATTTCCTAATGCTGGTGGCTGCTTTATTTTGGCGACAGGTGATATTCAAGACCTATGCGGTTAGAGAAACAGTTACCTATGTTGGTAATCTACAATGATTAATCTTTAAATCCGTTATTTTTTTATAATTTTAATTTTCAAAAAACATTTAATAATCATAAATAGTTATTGTAGTTTTTGACCTTTTTTTATATTTGAATTCTATTTTCATCAAGCACAAGGTCTTTTTTATATAAAAATATTTAAACAATTTTATAAAAATAGAATTCAAATTTAATAATCATATTATAACATTATTTGTTTTTAATAATTGGTAATTTGAAATGGCTAGTTTTGTTTAAAATTAACTTCTCATTTAGACTATAAGTTCTGAGCATAAGAGACTTCGTTTTTATTTATACAAGTTTGGGAAAAATCCATTAATTTGCGAAATTGCTATCTGAATATCCTTTCTCTATAATAATCCTCATAACTAAAAACTAAAGAACTAGCAAACAAGTTCATCAGCTATTGTAAAAATAAATAAAAGGAAAAACGCATGATAATATATAAATACGGCTATCGTATTTTGACTACAAAAATATTGAATTAGATTAAAACAAAACACGTAAAATTTTTATTTAGTCTTGTAAAAAAGTTTCGGCAGCCGCAATAAGGCTGATTTTAAATAAATCTTTAAATTTCAAGTTGTCGAAACAAGTAGATGACTTGCGGCGTACGTAGGAGTATTACATATAGAAAACCGGACAGAATTGAAAAAATGTGATCTTAATCCAACCGCATCCAAAAAACATGTTTCTTTACTTACGATAATCGGTTTGTCAAAAGGCAGGCCCCTAATCCTCAACTCCCGCACATGTAGCCACAACGTCAGTCAGAACCCAGTCATCGTACTGTACCCGTGTCTTTATTCTCGACGCTCTCCTTTGTGTTTATCAGTTTTCTGCGTTAAAATTATTTCGTGTAGCAAACAACAGGAGATTAACTATTCGGACATGGATATAGAAGGTTAGTACTATGTACTGAAATATATTTTATTATTTTTCTTTCTAATCTTCTACTTGAATAGCTACCAATAAACCGCGTCACTTTTTTAATCGTTTTTTAAAGAAATGTGAAATACATTAGTGTTTTGGTTTATATGTCGCACATTGTCGCCTCAAAATTTGTATGTGGCCATAAAATGTATTTTTTTATACTACTTCAATTTATATGGGGAAGATTAGCCGTGCCCTGTCACGGTAGAAAATACAAAAAAGAAGGGATGTGCCTTTTTGTTGACATACCCAAAGTCAGTTACGGCAAAAACAACGACGGAAATACGTCGAGAAGTTTTTTTTATAGTCCGAATAATCATCTCGGATTACTGGAATACATAAATATAAATTTGAAAAAAAATCTCCAAATCATTCTTGAAGTGCTATCAAGCTTATATGATATTGATTCTGAGAAATTCGATGACTTTACTCAGACAACTGTCAAACTGTACATGGAACTGTATGGTTGCAAGAAAATTTTCAAGAGTGGACTGCAATAGATATTTTAAATAGGTTGTTGCTGAAATCTGATCCCTTCATCAGCTACAGCAGAATAAAATGGAAGAAAAAAAGCAAGTCTTTTTTCCCAGAAAACTATTAGTATGCTTCTCAAGAAAACACTTAATTGTGACACTTCCAACGGCGAAGATGAGAACCAAATCACCTGTATTCGGTTTCCTCATGATTATGCTCCTGAAAACAAATCCTGTTTAAAGAGTAAATACTTTCTTAGATTTGTAACTTCTTTTTTTTAATAAATGCCTAGTTATGATCAATTATTGACTTTTATTTCATAAAATAGTAAAATAAAATAATTTTGTCCGGTTTTTATGTGAAATACTCCTATGTGCGGCGTCGTCCGTTTTTTGCTATGCCGCCGTAAGCGATCATTTTAACCCGACTTCGTACTCCGGTTAAACTGTTTACGAATTAACTCCCATATTTTTACTTTCGAAAAAGGTACACAGCAACATATCAAACATCAATAAACAGGTAGGTAAGGAACAAAATTGTCTACTATACAGAAATAAACATAAATATTATAACAATTTCCCTTTTTTTAACAGGTTGACTAATAACACATCCATACGTGTGTACCTACAAACTTACTTACTTACAAACAAAAGAAAACTACTTTGAACAAAATCTACATGGAACAGAATTATTAAAGTAAACTACAATAAAAACTCACTATAAAATCATTAAAACAATTAAAGATGAAACATTAAAACTAGAAATAATCAGAGCCTGAAAAAATATAACACAAAAAGATAGGAAAATACACAGGGAGAATTTATAAAAATTAACAAAAAAAACTATCATCCACACCCGCCCGCATCATATTATTAAACTAAACAAAGGAAAATATAATTTTTGAGCACACACTAGTAATAACACTCAACTGATAACGCACCAAAACGGATGTCAGCACATTTTTAAACAGTTATAATTAAAATATTGAAGAATTTGCAAGTCTTTGATTCATTCCTAAAAAGAATCATTATCGGTTTATTTTTTTAAATTACTTTTGAGCATTATGAGCGACGATAATTTACCAATTGTGGAAAATGAACAACAACCAGCAACTACTCGTCGAGGTCCACCTGATAATGAATTGGATCCTGAACCTACAGGCTGTGGTGCCTCTGTTTGCTGCAATCCCTCTAGTGGCTTTCATCGTTTTCTTGCTTTAATTTTTATGTGCCTTTTGGGTTTTGGTTCCTATTTCTGTTACGACAACCCTGGCGCATTACAAGAAGTCTTCAAAAAAGATCTCAACATTACCACTACTGAATTTACTCTCATATATTCCATTTATTCTTGGCCCAATGTTGTGCTATGTTTTGTAGGAGGCTTTCTTATTGATCGCGTTTTTGGAATACGCTTGGGTACAATTATATACTTATTTATACTGTTGATTGGTCAATTACTTTTTGCGTCTGGCGGATTGTTGGGCACATTTTGGATAATGATTGTTGGACGTTTTATATTTGGAATCGGAGCGGAATCGTTGGCAGTAGCTCAGAATAATTATGCTGTTTTGTGGTTTAAAGGAAAAGAACTGAATATGGTGTTTGGCTTGCAGTTGTCGGTGGCCCGTTTTGGCAGTACAGTTAATTTTTGGGTAATGCAGCCCTTGTATAATTATGTTACAAAATATTATCCAGATCATCGGGCTATTGGTGTAGTGTTATTATTGGCAGCTGGGACATGTGTTATGTCTTTAATATGTGCTCTTATATTGGGTTTGATGGATAAAAGAGCTGAGCGCATTTTGCAACGTAACAACAATCCTTCGGGTGAAATTGCGAGATTAAGTGATATAACGACTTTTAAGATAACATTTTGGATGGTATCGGTTATATGTGTAGCCTATTATGTGGCCATATTTCCTTTTATTGCCTTGGGAAAATCATTTTTCATGGACAAATTTCATTTTAGTCCCGATGAAGCCAATAATGTTAACTCTATTGTTTATCTCATTTCCGCAGTAGCTTCGCCCTTATTCGGGTTTGTTATAGATAAAACAGGCTGTAATGTTTCTTGGATTTGTGCAGCTACTTTGTCGACCATAGGCGCTCACTCGCTGCTAGCTTTTACGATGTTGAATCCTTATATTGGTATGATTTTAATGGGTCTCTCCTATTCGATGTTGGCAGCCAGCCTTTGGCCTTTGGTAGCTTTAATTATACCCGAGTATCAGTTGGGTACTGCCTATGGATTTTGCCAATCCGTGCAAAATCTTGGTTTAGCCGTCATAACTATTTTGGCTGGAATAATTGTTGATCACAGTGGTGGCGATCACACCTGGGTAGAATTATTCTTTTTAGGCTGTTTATCAATTGCTTTAATAGCCACTTGTGTTATATTTGTTTATGATCGCAAAACTAAAGGAAACCTAAACATGTCGCCAGCTCAACGTCTAGACTACAACAATGCAATAGCCGCGGCTAGATTAATGAATGCAGGCGATGGTATAAACAATGATGAATATGCCAGCGATCAGGAGCCATTATTAAATAATTAAGTAAAATGTTTATAAAATTATGTTTGGTTACCTCCCTCTTTTTTTGATCTTAATTTTAAAGCAGTAACTGTACAGCAATTATATTAATCTCTTTTTTATTAGTTAAGAGCTTGTGTGAATTGTATAACCAAGTTTATGCTAAAAATATTTTTTCTGCCCTGCAACAAATAAAAATTAATATGTTTGTGTATTTCATTTGCGAGCGAATGTGAAATTACGGTACATACGCGAAAAATTAAACTTAACAATTGTAAATTACATATACTTTAGGTTTCCCTGAGCTCGTTTACGAATTTTTAACTAACAATTTTAACCCACCCAATAACTACCTAAACAACAAACTACTTATTAAATTGTATTCTATTTATAAATGTCTGTAACTTTCGATTATATTCACACAGGTTCTTCAAGAAAATTAAACTCTATATCAAATATTTTATTTGAAACTCTATTAAGTATTTTGTTTTTTAATATTTTGTATTTTTCATCTACCGTTAGTCTAATGTAATTATGATTTTAGTTTTTTTTATCGAATTAAACAAGAAGCTCTATATATTTGATTGTATATTAATTAAATTTAGATTGCTTCTAAATTTAATTATTATTGCTTTTTACTTTTGTTAAATAATTGGTGACATCAAACTAAAAACTTGAAAATTAATAAATAAAACAAATGTATTTAAAAATTTTATGAGAAACATTCAAATACAAATATAATAAAATTAAAAAGACTAAAATCAAGGCATATTAATCAGGTAGCCTTACTACTGAGGGGAAATATTAAAGCGGAAATAATCAATTTTTTATATGGATTTTGACAGTTAAACTTACAATTTTTCCCCTTAAATGGAAGTTGAACTCTCAAACTCCATGTAAAAAAAAAAAATTAAAATTTTCGCCTTAATATTTCCCTTTCCTAGTGAGGTTACCTGATGAATGTGCCGTGACTAAAATTGTTAAAAGTATTTACATACATATTCATATACTTTTATTATTTATACATTATTGTTGCGGCTTTAAATGTTAAACAATCATTATAAATTTTAAATATATAAACAATTAATTTAAGTTAACTCTCAAATTAAATTAAATAATGTGAAAAACTATTTAGTGTAATTATTATCATTGTATATTATTCAAATAAACGTATATTGTGATCCATATAAATAAAGAAAATACAATCAAATAAAAGCAGAAAAAACAAATATTCTTCGACATTGTGTGTGCTTCCATATTCTACGATTTTGTTAGAAATAAGCTCTGTTTTCACGATAAGTTTATTTAAGGACATGAAATTGATGAAGTTGAAAAAATTATAACTATCAGTCAAATGACTATGTCCCAATTTGATACATACTAACATATTTGTTGTAGTTTTAGTGTAATATGATTTGTTACTCGAAAAACAACTAGATCGAAACTTGAGATTTCTTCTTCAATGTTAGTTTCAAGACCTCACGATTTGTGCTTTGTTGCTGTAAACGAGAGATATCAAGTTTGATTTTCATTGTTGAAATCTTAAGCAAACAAAACGTATAGACAAAACGTATGTATGTCGACGTTGTGCTGGATAGTATTTTTTGTCCTATAATTGCGAGTATAGCAAATCAGACAGTGTGTATCATTTATGGTATGCAGAATTATCACAAGATGCATAAAACTATTTTGGCATTACTAAAACTTTAATATATTAAAAAAAGATATAAAAAACAAAATCTATGTAACCCAAAAGTATTATGTAAACTCGAAAAAACGTAAAAAAAAGATTTTTATACATACAGTATTGGTCATAACTTAAGCAGCCCAACTACACTTTTTACATATCACATTTTTTTCATAAAAAACAACTCTTTTAACTTGCTTTGATTACTGTGTAACTTATCTATTATGATTATTAATAAACTAAAACTTTAAAACATTAATTGTTTTATAAAAAACACGTCTAAATAGAAACGGCATTTTAATAGATACATAGATAAAAGGACAAATCAAAGCACTCTTCATGAAAACAAGAAAAAAAACTTATAAACATAATATTTCGTTGCAAGTCCTTTATTCTGGATGACACACGCACATCTTCTAGGCATAGAGCATATTAAATTATTTACAGTATCCTGCGATATTCCTTCCTAAGCTATTTTCATGGCTTGAAATAGATCATCCTTATTTCACAAGTTCTCGATAGGGTTTAGAGTTAGGTTAGGTTAGGTTAAGCAGGCAGCTTGTATAGAGGGAAGAAAGAGAATAAGATAGCTCACTTGGGTCCATTATGTTGGTCCCTTTGTGATACCTGCAGATAAGAGGAGGGATAGACAGAGAAAATAGAAAACAAAATTAGACTGAGAAATTAGAGAAAGAAGTAAAAGAAGTGAGAAGTTAGAGAAAGAAGTGGGTAGAAGGTGGGAAGGTGCTAGGCGTGAAGGCACTATTGGACGTGACATATGTCGATGAGCAACTATGTCACTTCAGTTTTGGAGAGGGTTGGAAAACCATCCACAGTTCCTTAAAAAGGAGTTAATCCTGATTGCTTCCAGAGATGAAACACATGAGAGGCTTTCAAAACATCGTCGTCCCAGGTATTGTAGGCGACAGATTTCTAATATTTCTGCTTGTATGACATTGCAGTCATTCGGAAGTCTGAAACATATCCTAATTCCAAACTCCTCTATATAGACTCCACCTCCCACTCTCGTTCCCTTTTTGGAACCATCTGTGTAAACCAGTAAAGTTCGGGGAGTTAGAGAGTAACCCTCCGTCAAATCAAAGTGGAATCTTCGTGTGAAGAAGGGTGACGGGGTGCAGTAGTCTAAGAGCTCAGGAATAACATTCGTTGTTCCTAGAAGATTGGCATGTCCCCATGATCTATGGTTCCATGCACCTACAACATTTAGTCTAACAGCTGTCCTTAATGCCACATACCTGGCTAGTAGATCTACCGGTAACCAGTTAAGTATTGCAAAAAGTGCCTTCGTTGGTGTTGACTTGATGGCTCCAGTTATAAGGATCGCCATAGTGCGCAACACCCTTTCTATAATAGAGACGTTTGTCCTAAAATCTAGTGCTCTCCACCAGACAGTTGCACCATAAAATAATATTGGCTTGATTACTGCTTCAAGCAGCCAATTTACATTCCTTGGGCTCATTCCCCAGGTCGTGCCAATGGCTTTCTTACATACATATATTGCCGTCATAGCTTTGGACGCTCTAGCCTGAACATTCATTTTCCAGGAAAGTTTACTATCTAATATTATGCCTAGATATTTCGCGCTATCAGATAGATTTAATGTTACCCCATTTAATATAGGTAGTCTGAAGGTTGGAACCTTGTATTTCCTTGAGAATAATACAAGCTCCGTTTTAGATGGATTCACACCCAGCCCGTTCTGATCCCCCCAGGAACAGATTGCTTTGAATGCTTTTTCCAATCTTTGTGTCATTGTATCAACATGAGCTCCAGCAATTGCAACCGCCACATCATCTGCGTATGCAATTGTCTTGAAGTACATGGAATCCAATTTTATTAATAGCTTATTAATTGCTATATTCCAAAGCAACGGAGACAGTACCCCTCCTTGAGGGGTGCCTCTTATTGCTATCTTGGTGATTTTAGCTAAACCAAATGAGGATGATATTTCCCTATAACCTAACAGATTTGTTATAAACCTGATAATTGAATGGTCAACCCCAACCTCCGTGAGAGATTGAGTTATTGCCAGCGGATTAATATTATTAAATGCTCCTTCAATATCCATGAAGGCCACCATAGTGTATTTTTTATGCTCCAAGGACTTCTCTATGTAGCCCACGAGCGAGTGCAGCGCCGTCTCAACAGATTTGCCCTTTGTGTAAGCATGTTGGGACGGGGAAAGGAGATTCTTACCGATTGTCATTCTTATGTGGATTTCGATAAGTCTTTCTAGTATTTTGAGAAGAAAGGATGTTAGACTTATTGGTCTGAAATCCTTTGCTCTCGCATGTGACACTTTTCCTCCCTTGGGAATAAATATCACATTACACTTTGTCCATTGGTCTGGAATGTAAGACCAGGATAGACAGGCTTTATATATAGCTAAAAGCCATGGTGTTACCAGATCCAGATTATTCTGAAGATCAGCGGGAATTATGCCATCCGGCCCTGGAGCCTTATAGGGATGGAAACTTTTAATAGCCCATTGCAACCTATCCGCATCAATGATTACGGTATGAGGTACAAAGCTAGATTGGACGGAATTGTGTTGCCGTTCCGTAATGGATTGACATCCTGGAAAGTGGGTTTCCATAAGGACTTCCAGTGATTCCTGTGCACTGGTTGCCCATGTGCCGTCTGTTTTTTGGATATATCCAGGAATAGGCGCTTGTTTGGCCAGTATTTTACGCAGTCTGTTAGTCTCAGAAAAATTTTCAATGCCACTGCAAAAATCTTTCCATGACTTACGTTTAGCGTTTCTGACCTGATTTTTGAACTTATTCATCGAAGATTTGTAGAGTGACCAGTTTCCTGTCCTCTTTGCTTCGTTGAAAAGCCTGCGGCAAATCTTGCGGGATTCGGCTATTTCTTTAGACCACCATCGTGGTTTTCGATTAACGCGCTGGACCGATGGTTTACATGACCTATCAGTTGCGTCTTTAAAGGCATCTGTGATTGTTCTCACAGCATTTTCAATGTGCTTAGTGTCCCTAATTCCGTAAGCACATTGAAAATGCTGTGAGAACAATCACAGATCGGGAGTTTGAGCAGGCCAATTAAGAACTTCTATCCTATTGCTTTGTAGCCATCCCTTGCGGACTTTCGAGGTATGCTTAGGATCGTTATCCTGCTGAAACCTCCAATGAAGTGGCATCTCTTCCTCTGCACATGGTAGCATTACATTCTGCAATATATCACGCTATATAAATCGATCCATAATTCCATCAATTTTATGAATCGGCCCAATTCCTTGATCAGAAAAACAACTCCAGACCATTATATTACATCCACCGTGTTTAACAATACTTGGGATTTAATTTTTGGCATTTCGATCTGCGTACACACCTTATCCCATCTGAATTTTTTAAATTGAACTTAGATTCATCAGAGAACAGCACAGTATTCCATTTTTGAACACTCCAATCTAGGTGTGCTTTAGTAAGGCCCCTATTACGGTTTACAACTCAACTCTATTTCAGTTGAAATTTTACAATTTGGTATTATCAATTACAACTCAACTTGTAAAAAAATTTTAAGTTGAATTTAAATTGTGTTATAACTCAGTTTTAGTTTCACCGTTTACAACCCTGTCTTAGTTCAGTTAACAAAAGTTTAAAAAAATTACAACACATCAGTAGCAGTTGTTTCAAATTACAACTCATCAGTAGTAGTTGTCTTTCAAGTTGAGTTGATCAAGGAATCTTCATGTCGCGATGTTTTGCGTTGACGTCCTCCAGAATGTATCGGCAATATTCGACCTTTGGAATGAGCCTGGAAATCACTGATCGGTTGATTGAATATTTTCTACTTAATTCTTGTCGTGATGGACCAGACATCTATTCATTATTCATTATTAATTTTAATTCTATTCTATAATTTTAATTCTATTTTTATGAAAAACATTTTGAAATAAAAAATACTTCAATAAGGGTGCTTTAGTTATGGCCAATAATGTAGGTATTAATAAAACACATTGTAGGTATGTATAGGTATTATATATTTTGCTATTCCTAAATTTGCCTTTCTAATATATTAACAATCCCCCTTTGTATTGCAGGTACAGTATCGACTTTTCCAATCCACTACAGTCTATATGTTATAATTCCCTAGGTACGTGCTAATAATATTTTACTTTGTATGGGAAGTACCAAGGTATATTTATTTTAATAGGTAGTGGTATCCCTACAACAAATACAACAATACAAGAACAACATGGCATTTTGTTGTTGCTTTGTAGTTCGAAATGTCAAAAAACATATAAGAAAATTGAGAAGGCGTGTATGTGTTTTATTGCTTTCTCGCTTCTACACTATAAAATTTCTGAACACATACAACTTTTGACATGTCGAACTACTAAATCAGCTGGGCGGACGACACTACCTAGTAAAATAAATATACCTTGGGAAGTACCATGACCACCGTTTCAATCCAGCCAGTTTTTGTTAAACTATAACACATTAATATTGATATTTTTAGCTTTATATTACGAAAAAAAATTAAATAAATAATCAGAGCCAACTCACAAAGCCATTTTCGGAGCGAGACAACTTTGTCATGAATTATATTTGGAAATAAAATAAACCTTAAAAAATGCATAAAAGTTTATTATAGTTCCCAAGTAATACGATAATAAATATTTACCTGGTATGGGAAGTATTCTATTTTATACACAAGATAGCTAGTAAAGAACCGTGGAGATTGGTCCACTGGTACATGCAGATAGATTTACTATTATGCAATTAAAGTAAAAACAATTTTATGAAAATGTTATTAATTTTTGTTTGATTCGTGTTTTATTTTAATTAATATTTTAATGCTGTTTTAAAGTTTATTTTAAGAAATATACATCAGTTCACTATAGTCATAGTTGGGGGTAGTGCACTAATTCTGCAATCTTCACTCACACTGAGTGATATTGCAAAATTATTGCATTCATTTTTTTGATTTCTAATGGTGATTGCAAAATTTGCAGCCTCAGTCAACATTAGTGATAGTGAGTTAAAAAGTCTTTACACTAAAATTTAATTATTTTGATTTCAAAAAATGCAATCAGCAATATATTGCAACTTTTTTTTCTTCACTCAAGTTGATTGCAAGAAGAAATTTTGCATTCAATTTGAGGGTCAATTTGATTTACTGTTATTTTTGTTCACTAATTCAAAAGTGAAGACTAATACTTCATTAAAAATATAATTCAATTTATTTTATATTTATTAATGATTATATAAAACAGTAAATTAATTTATATATGTAACATAAATATATGAGTATGACCATCTAGACCTTCAAATTTTAATTTTATCAATTTTTAGTTTATCAAACTTTTTTTTTATTTCAATAAACAAAATGGAAACATAAAAAAGTAAAATTCAAAAAATTATTATTAACAACAAACTTTTCAAAACTGTTACCACCAAATTTTTTATCTGTGACTGTCTACCATTCCACTAAAGAAAAATAAAGGCCCCACAGGTGCAAAAGAAGGCAAATGCGTGTTGAATTTTAAAAACATTTGCCTAATTACTGGATATTTGTTAAGAAAACCCAATTCAGTCTCGAAATCCAGTAGAGAAGTATTTAATCCTATTCATATGCTATCATTTTGTTCTACTGTTGAATTATCTAATATCAAAGATATGAGAAGACTCGTGATTTGAACAATCGTTTTATTTACTTCGTCAATTGCACTAAAGTCTAGGAATCTAACTTACCTAGTAATGTTCGAACTGACTTTGAAAATTTTTATGTAACTGTTATATAGTATTAATAAATAATTTGTTACCATTATGTACCTTGTTTCAATACTGAATAAAAAATTCATTACGTTACATCACTTTGTGTAAAATATTCAAAAAAAAAAAAAACGAATTTATTTCAAAATTCTCATGACCAATAATTTTTGAAAGTTGATTGAGAGTACGAATAAATGCAGCTTTTTATTGATTGCAAGTAAAAATTTTGCAATCAATTGATTTTTTTTTTGATTGCAAGTAAAAATTTTGCAATCAATTGAGTGAGTGAAGAATTCTTGCCCTAAATCTGCGTTGAGTGGTAGTGCAAATATTTGCACTACCAAATTGCGATTTTAATATAGTATGTGATTGCGATTTTAAGACGCCAAATTTCTTGCGATTGTTAGAACATGCCTGGTATATAGCCCTATTTTCAAACCGTTATAGGCAGAGACTTCTAATTTACACAAAGTATGTTTTACAATGTCTAGTATATCAAAAAGTATTGAAATCAATAAAACAGAAATGGTGTTCCATAAAAGTTGCAAAGATTATAGGGTATGCTCGCTTTATCAACAAAATCAACAAATTATTAAAAAGTATAATATGAAAATTTATAAGTATCGCAATCGGTCTAGCAAGAAATTGATGGATATGAGCGGTGGAAGTGGTACTATAAGACAGAGTGTATGTGTATCTGAAACTACTTTAATGACCATTTAGATAGCGAATCCACCGGGTTTGGCTAATATAGAAATGAAAACGTAAAAACCTGAACTGTTTCTTGATCGAATTGTTATAGCAAAGATGGCAATTTTTAGTCAAAAAATTAAGATTTCGTTCTTATTTCATCTGGCATCCTTCCGTTTGTGACATCAACGGGAAAACAATCAACCAATTTGCGATTTTTAGTCGAAAAATTTAAGATTTCGTTCCTATTTCATCTGGCATCCTTCCGTTTGTGACATCAACGGGAAAACAACCAACAACTTGTGCTTGCTGTCACAAAGTATCCTCCTAAATATTTGTTGCAACGTGGAATTTGGTCAGAAATAGAAATCATTAAACAATAAAAAAAGAAATGGCTAAACGTCAACAGCCTTGGTGGAAGGCACCAGCAGCGGTCGAAAGACCAAAATTACGTTTATTTAATAGTTTAACCAGGCAAAAAGAGGTATTTGTGCCACTGGATGGAAACAATGTAACCTGGTATAGTTGTGGGCCTACAGTTTATGATGCCTCACATATGGGGCATGCTAGGTAAAACAGACTAACATTATGGAGTAGAAGCAGAGACAAAGAATAAAAGGGAGCTAAAGACGAATTCCTAGCATTGCAAGCGGGCACGTATGCATGTAGAAGATGTACTCCATATGTGTGCATATATGTACATACATAAATGGCAATTTAAATTGCATCTTTAGGTAAAATAAAGAGAATAAAAATTTATATGAAAAATAAGTTTCTCCCGGAAAAAACTGCATGCAAATTCGTCTTTATGCACTGCTTTATTTTAATTTAACATGCCAGTTAAGTTAACGTCTTCAGCTTCCTTTTTGTACGTCAGGCAATGATTTGAAATTTAGCTCTATTTTTAATTTTCTAGATCTTATATATCATTTGATATTTTGAGGCGGGTGTTATCTGATTATTTTGGTTACAACATTTTATACGTAATGAACATCACCGATATTGATGATAAAATCATTAAACGTGCTAGACAAAATTATTTGTTCGATTGCTATACGAAAAAAGCTGTGACCTCCTCCTTGGCTGAACTCTTGGAAGATCAACGATCAGTTTTAGAAGAATTTAACAACGCCTGCTCCAAAAATACTGATCCTGATAAGAAAATCATGTTAGATAAGCTGTTTGTTCGCATGAATGATGCTGTGGAGTTGTTGACGAAGGCTGTGACAGATGGTAATGCCGTTGATATTGCAAAAGCGCGGGATTTTTATTTACAAGAGGCTAAAGATCCTATTTCCAATTGGCTGGATTTAAAAGAAGGAGCTTCCGTAAATGAAAATGCTATATTTGAGTCATTGCCTCAATACTGGGAGGATCAATTTCATAACGATATGAACGCGTTAAATGTAAGAAGGATTTTGTTTGTAATGAATTTAAATTGTGATTCTGCACATAAACTTCAGTTAATATTTTTTAATTTATACAAAATATCTTTAGATCCTACCACCCGATGTTTTGACACGCGTTTCTGAATATGTGCCTCAAATTATTTCTTTTATTCAGCGTATCATAAGCAATGGTTTGGCTTATGCCGTCAATGGTTCTGTCTACTTTGACGTTAATAGATTTGATAATAAAGATAAACATTTCTATGCCAAACTTGTACCTGAAGCTTACGGTGATACAAAATCGCTACAAGAGGGAGAAGGTGACTTGTCCGTAGGCGAAGAGCGTTTAACGGAGAAACGTTCACCCAATGATTTTGCATTATGGAAGGCGAGTAAAGCTGGTGAACCCTGGTGGGATAGTCCCTGGGGCAAAGGTCGGCCGGGCTGGCATATTGAATGTTCAGCCATGGCGTCTGATGTATTTGGTTCTACATTTGATATTCACACTGGCGGTGTGGATCTCAAGTTTCCTCATCACGATAATGAATTGGCACAATCTGAGGCAGCTTTTGATGAGGCCGAATGGGTAAAATATTTCTTGCACACTGGGCACTTGACAATTTCTGGCTGCAAAATGTCGAAATCTCTGAAGAATTTCGTTACAATACAGGAGGCCTTGCAAAAGCATACACCTTGCCAATTACGATTAGCATTTTTGCTACATTCCTGGAAGGATACACTGGATTACTCGGATAATACTATGGAAATGGCCATACAATATGAACGTTTCTTGAACGTAAGTAGCATCAAGTTAAGATTTTTTGAATTACTATTTTCATAGTAAATACTTCAGGAATTCTTCCTTAATGTTAAAGATCTAACACGTCATGTCACTTCGGAAGAACCTAGAAGACAATTTGATGTTTGGACTCAAGTAGAGGCTGCCTTACAAAGAAAATTTAATGAAATTCAAACTGCCGTCCATAATGCCTTGTGTGGTAGGTATACAAAATAATACTGATCCTTATTATAAATTATGGAGAAAAATACGTTTATATTATTGTAGATAATATTGATACTCGTGGCGCTTTAGATGATATCAGAGATTTAGTTACAGCCACCAATATTTATATACGAGATAATAAGGGCCGGTTAAATAGTCTTTTGCTGCGAAAAGTAGCTTTCTACATTACTGATTTACTGCATATATTTGGGGCTATTGTTGGACCCCGTGGTGGTATAGGTTTCCCTGTTGGTTCAGCCAATATCGATCTTGAGTCTACAGTTTTGCCCTATGTAGAGACAGTTGCAGTGTTTAGAAATCAAGTACGGGAACAGGCTAAATTGTTAAAAGCTAATGAAATTTTAAATTTCTGTGATCAGCTAAGAGATGATGTATTGCCGCAATTAGGTGTACGTTTAGAAGACAAAGAGGGAGGTAAATTTGCGGTTAAGTTAGTGGATCGTGAAACATTACTTAAAGAGCGTGAAAGTAAAAAAGCCGCCGATGCTGAGCGTTTGGCAGAAAAAGAACGTAAGAAGCAGGCGGCAGCTGAAGCAGCAGCCGTTAAAGAAGCACAACGAAAAATCAACCCCAAAGAAATGTTTTTGAAAGAAACCGACAAATATTCGCAATTTGATGAAAATGTTAGTGTAGAGAAATGAAATATTTAAACATTAAACTATTTTTTGTAATAAATTTTAGTTTATAATTTATTTAAAATCTTTTTTCAGGGTCTACCCACTCTCGACAAAGAAGGCAAGGAAGTTAGTAAAGGTCAGCTTAAAAAATTACAAAAATTGCAATCCCAACAGGAACAGCGTTATAAGGAATACTTAGCCTCTGTTAATGGAGCATAATAAAGAAATTGTATCACATACTATATAATGAATATTTTTTAATATAAAGGAAATTTGTACTTCTCACGTTTTTTTTACTGTTTTTCTATTTAAATTGCACTTTCCAAAAACACAATTTACGATCATAGGCAACAGCTATATATGGCAGGCGATGATGCCAGCACAAACCAGCGTATAATTTTAAATTAGCCTCTAATAAAGGCACTTGTGTCTTGGTTGAATAAACTTTTAAAGTTATATCAGGTCGTCCAATGCTAGCTACCACATATTCCGAAGTGGGAGACATGCGTACACAACGTCCGCCATCTTCGTGAATTTGCCTAACGTCGGATGGTGAACAAGGACGTCGCGATAAATCCCAGGTTACCAATTCACCGGCTGCTAAAGCCGTTATAAAATGGCAATTATTTAAGGACCAGTCAGCTGACATTAAAGGAGTCTTTGGAGTTTCCAATGATATTATGGCCTGTTGGGATTTTACATTGTACATGTGAACCACGCCTTTTTTTTCGGCGACTAAAACTTTATGCGGCTCATCAGGATGCCACTTTACCGACATTCCAGCCGACGATAAACAAAATGTTATAACATTTTCATAGTGTGTTTCTTGGCTCCAGATTTTGCAGCTATGGTCATCGCTTACGGAAGCTAAAAACTCACCTTCATTATCCCAGGCAATATCATTGACATAGTTGGAATGAGCTTTTAAAATTTGAACTGTATCGGTATTTTGCAAATCCGTGCGATAGACGCGTAAAAAAAAGTCTGCACCGGCTGCACAAAATGTAACTGTTTTGGGTATAGCCATTAAAGAAGTTTCAGGAGCAAAGCATATAGCATGACAGCGACTTTCGTGATAAATATCTTTTAAACGTTCCCATTCAAATTGTTCGCTTTCCGATTCTTCCTAAAACAAAACAATTTCAAATCAATTATAGTACAGCAATCACACCCATAACCAACTTACTGGAAACCTGACCAAGCCTAAAATAAGTTTTTTGTCTGCCGCTACACAAATGAGGTTAGAGGCGAAATCATTTTTACAAATATCAAAACAATTGATTTGCTCAGCAAAATTAAGAAAATAAGTTGGTGGCGTTGTAGATCTCATTATTATATTATAAATATTATAAATATTTGAATTATTTAATTTTTCTTCTTTTTGTTTTTATTAAATAATTTGTGGCAACCAAATTTAAACCGGCAATATGAAAGAGATGACAAATTCTTTCCAGCAAATTATCGATAACTGTTACAATGTACGACTATCATCACTATATTAATTATTCATTAAGTTTTTTCAACAACGACAAACCCTAAAGCTGTAATATGTGAATAATTATATGAAATGTTATAATTAGTTAGATTTGACTAAGACAATTCAGCTAAGAGCACCACAACAATAAACAACACATTACAACCACTTTGACAAAACAAATTTGATTAAAAAATTTAAGATAATACACGTTTGTCAGGATTACTATATAAAATAAGAAGATCAATAATCATCCTCCAAAATCAGTATTATTTTTACTTTGGTGGATTCGCTAATAGCATGTTTCCACTACAAAATGAAGCACTTGCTTCGCTCTCTGAATCATAATTGCGAATCATACCGTTTACACGACACACGTTCTTCGTTTTGTTTAAATTTTATCACATGATTTCCTCTTTTACCACTTAATATAATTTTGTATGTGTTTTATTTATCTATTTGAAGTTGTATTTCAATTATTTGCTTATTTATTTATATTTAAAAAACTCTTTATTTAATATTTTTCTTTGTTCAAATAACTTTGTGATAAAAATTAGAGAAGAAATGATGCTTCGCCAGTAAATTCAAACTGAATCATCTGAAAACAAGGCGCTTCGCTCTTAAAATTTTATATCGCTAAGCACATTGATTCAATCATGATGGGAGTGTGAATCACGAATGAGAGAGCGAAGCATGAGTTTTGGGCTCCGTGGCAACGTGCTGTAAATGTTAAAGTTGCGGTCTGAAATTAAATGCATCGTGTCACTGATTCATGCAAATCCTTAAAAACAAGGTTGATCTATCAATAAACGTTACTGGTACTTGATATGATAACCGAGCACGTTTTACTTAAACTATAAACTATTGATGAGTAAGACATTTAATTTATAAATCACTATAACAAGCCACACACCTAGTAAAATTCTTCAATTGCCACATGAAACATTTCCTAGTTATATATTCTCTCGCTTCGGTGACGAGAATTGTCTTCTAGATCATATAATGCCATCATATATGTATCTATAAGGTTAGTCGAAGTCAAAGATCTTTTAAACAAAAATTCACAACCACCCGTTCAATTCAATGAGTGATCACCGAAATTCATACAACACGGTCATGGAATTAAAAAACAAGCTACATATGCGAACAAAGCCGTGAATATGTCATTACTTCATGTGATATTTTATACACAACTACATCTTATGTACTTTACCTAGTGTCTAGATGTAACATAAATTTGACTAGACACTAGATTCAGTTTATTGAAATCCAATTACTTTGTGGTCATATAATTCATATATAGGGTATGTTTGGGACACCCTTTTTTATTAATAGGTTTTATATATAAAGAGAGCCAGCATGCCTTTGTGGTTGCCTAGAATCTGGCATCTCTACATTTTAATGCACGTGTTTTTATTTTGTTTACATTATTTTATTCTAGTGTTTAGGTGTTGTTTATTTGGTGTTACTTCATTTAATAATAATAATAATAATAAAAATGAAATTTTCTTACAAAGTGAGTTATTGTAATCAATTTTTACATGTTTTTTTATAATTTTCTAAAAAATCGCAGTTCTCCAACCTGTTGGGTACCATTTATCGCAATGGTAATTTGCTTTTTACACCGGATGGAAATTCCATTATAAGTCCGGTGGGTAATCGTTTGACATTGTATGATCTTAAAAAGTAAGTTAGCAATGTTTTTTGTGTGGATATAGAAATGTCATTAAATTAAATCAAAATGTTTTAGTAATAAAGCTTGCACCTTGTCTCTGGAATCACGTTATAATTACCAGAGTTTGGCATTGTCACCTGATGGAAGTTTATTGTTGGCTGTAAATGAACATGGCCAAGCTCAACTTATAAGCATGGTATCCTGCACAGTAATACACCAGCATAAATTTCAATATGCTGTACAGTGTGTGGCCTTTAGCCCTAATGGAGCTCATTTTGCCGTGGCTATGCATAATTTAGTGTTTATATTTAAAGCTCCTGGTGAAATAACGGGAGAATATAATCCTTTTGTTTTGCAACGTCATTATTTGGGCGGTTTTGATGATGTCACCTGTTTGGATTGGTCGTCTGATTCTCGTTTTTTGATTGTAGGCTGTCGCGACAATTCTTCAAAAATAATAGCCATAAATTATATGAAAAACTTTCGCTCTTATATACTGGGAGGGCATACAGACGCAATTGTAGCTTGTTTCTTTGAAAATAACAGTCTTCATGCCAACACCATCAGTCGTAATGGTCAATTATGTTTGTGGGAATGCAGTTTGGAACCTTCCGAAATTGAAGCAGTAACACGAAACAAAGTTGAGCCAGAACTGTTGTCCTTGCAGCGTAAGAGAAACAAACCTAATGATAGGGAATCGGCAGAAGAGTCCGAAGATGATATAGAAAATACAATGGAAAAAAGTAATCCCAACACTACAACTGAAGAAAATGCATCAAAAAGCATAATTGACGAGAATGAAGTAAACGATGAAGATGTTAAGAAAGCCCATCCATTTTTCTATAAAAAATTGGCACGTCATTATTTGGCTGATGAGCCTCGTAAAGAAAATCGTGACGCTATTTTGACAGCAGCTCATTACAATCGGCATACCAAAGTATTGGTAGTTGGATTTAGCACAGGCTCTTTTTATTTGTATGAATTGCCCGATGTTAACATGATACATTCGTTAAGCATATCTGATTACCCCATTTCCTCGGCTTTATTTAATAACACCGGTGATTGGGTTGCCTTAGCTTCGAAGGAAATGGGTCAATTATTGGTATGGGAATGGCAATCAGAGCAATATATAATGAAACAACAGGGTCATAGTAGTGAAATGACTTGTATATCCTATTCACCTGATGGCCAGTACATAGCTACAGGAGGTGAAGATACTAAAGTGAAACTGTGGAATACTCAGAGTGGTTTTTGTTTTGTAACATTTTCGGAGCATGCCAGCGGTGTGACGGCAGTGCAATTTAGTCGTAGCAAAAAATTCCTAATAAGTTGCTCATTAGATGGCACCGTAAGGGCATTTGATATAATACGGTAAGTTTCTTTTTTTTAATAATTCTCGCACAAATGAGTTATTTATTTTTTACTTTAAGTTACCGCAATTTCCGCACCTTTACCTCACCCACACCAGTGCAATTCTCTTGCGTGGCTTTGGATTTTTCCGACGAATTAGTTGTTGCAGGAGGCTTAGATGTTTTTGAACTTTATTTATGGTCGGTTAAGTTGGGTACCTTGTTAGAAGTTATTAGTGGCCATGAAGGACCCATATCATCGATAGCTTTTGCCCCTATACCATCTTCGTCTACCTTAGTTTCTGGTTCGTGGGATAAAACTATAAAGATTTGGAATTGTTTGGAAAGCAAATCTGAACATGAAACTATTGATTTATTGTCGGATGTTACTTGTGTGGCATTTAGTCCCAATGGTGAAAATGTTAGTATTTTGTTTTAATTTTTTATTTTGAATATTGTTTAGCTTCTTTCAGTAACTTTTTTTTGGTTTTAGGTTGCTGTAGCTACTTTAAATAGCAATATTAGTGTATTTGATGTTAAGACTGCGTTCCAAATTAACACCATAGAAGGGCGTAATGATTTGAACAGTGGCCGTCTCGATACGGATATAATAACGGCAAAAAAGAATCAACAGGGCAAGTAAGTATGTAATTAAATTTGTTAATGTCAGATGCAAAATATATTTTTTGGTGAAGTCCTGAAAGCATTATACACGTATTCCACGAAAATTACGTATTTCTACATTTTTATTATTGTCTACGTGCAAAAAAATTAAGGATGTCTGGCCCAGACTGGTTTTAATAGAGTAAATTGAAAGATAATGTATCTACATCTTACTGGACATTACACGTTCGACAGCCAAGTCACAATACTGCGGTTGCCATCAAATGATAGTAGCTATAAGCACAACTGAGACGAATTACGAATGTTGCAAAGCACGACGAATTCGGCGGCAAAAATTTGCTGCATAAATTTGTCGTTTGAAACAAATATAGGACAACAGAAACAGCTGATAACTACATTTAAAATTGAGACCAGTAACTTAATGGATACCTTTTCGACCGCCTTTTAGGAGTCTACTGCCTACTTATACTGCCGACTGATAACTGTCGGCCTTCTCCCCTATAGCATCCTCATTTTTTTAAATATATGTCTACCTGTGGTTCTTAAACCTAATATTAGCCAGTGTGCTAAACATTTTCAGCACACTGGCGAAGACTTCAAGTATCATCTTTGATTTACAACTTGGCTAGATGATACTTTAAGTTTCCATGAAGCAGTTATTTTTTATATCTGAGCAACTTCCTGCACTTCCTACTTCAGAAGTGTTCTTGAAGATCCTCAACACAAAGCACCATATACGCAGGAGCCTTTCGCAAAACCATCAGGCTACTTACAGTCGCATTCCTGAGACAGTCTAGGTCCTGAAACAGTCTTTGAATTAATTCCTCTACCTCCACCACAAGAGATTCCCATACGATACGTCCAATCATATAGTGCTCCATTATCGATATCGGTTTTATCCCGTGGGCCAGCAGTGCCTATGTCCTTTTCCTGTCGATTGGGGGCCAACGAATTTTAGACAATCTGCAAGTGGTTAATGTAGACCACCTGCGAGACATTTCCTTAAGCGACCAGTCCCGCAGCGTGTATGCATTTTCGTCCAAGGAGGTATTAATATCCGCCTGGGCATTTACCACGTCCAGTCTCGAGCTGTTCCTTGCACATCGATCGGCCATCTCGTTTCCACGAATGCATTCATGCCCTGAAACCAACACTATTCTTATGAGATATCGCCGAGGGCCAGAGATTGAACGCATGACAATACACATCTCGACTTCGCTACTTTCAAATAAAGGCCCTTATGTCGGCTAGACTGTCAACAAAAAATATCATCAGCCGTCGCCTCCGTTATAAGTTCCTAAATTCTCGTTGCCGCTTCCAATAAAGCATATATTTCAGCCTGGAACACGGTACAGGTATCGGGAAGCCTAAGTGAAACTGAAAGATCAATATAAAAAGAGAAAATCCCCGACCCAATTCCTGTGTCTTCCTTGCAGCCATTCGTAAAGATTGAAACGGTATTGTTCCGAATTACTGAGTCCTTCTTTTACTCATCCCTGCTCGGTATTTTTACAACAAAAGATTTGTCGAAGTCCACAACAGAGGTTAGATAATCGGTCTGCTCCCCCACCTACATGAAGTAGAATGGTACCCGACTCTCTGAGCCTTAGGGCCGACCTGGCAGATACGTAGACATCTAGGGGGTCAGATCAAGCATTATCTCCAAACTGGCTTGAGGAGTTGACCTCATTACAGCAGCGATGCGCTAACCTTTGAAACTCATTTAGAAGAGAGAGAGGTGTACTTTGGTGTCCACCACTTTCCACCAGACAAGTGTTCCATAGGTGAGTATGGGCCTGATCACCGCTGTGTACATTCAATCTACCATATACGGTTTAAGGCTACATCTCCTTTCAAAGGACCATTTGATCTTATAAGAAAGTTCTTCTTTCTTTCAGTTTGTGTCTTGGCTTTCGCAATCTAAAAAAGAGTTCCATGTGCAAATGCATATAATTCCTCCTTACTATAATATATACTTCTAGGCAAGCTAGTGATTCTAATCTAAGCCATCCTTGTTCCTCCTTTTTTTTAGATATTTTTCATCTTTAGAATATTCAGCTGATGGTGAGTGTATATTGGCTGGTGGTAAATCTCACGTTATTTGTATTTATCACATAAAGGAGGCCATACTATTGAAAAAATTCCAAATTACGCAAAACCTTAGTTTTGATGGTTTAAATGTAAGTTTTCTTTAGTTTCACAATTAGAAAATATTGTTTTTAAATAATTTCTTAAGGAGTTTATAAATCGTCGCAACTTAACGGAATTCGGTAATATGGCTTTGGTGGAGCAAAGAGAGGAGTTGGAGGGTGGCAAAGTGGCTATACGTTTGCCTGGCGTACAAAAAGGTGATATGGCTGCTCGCAATTTTAAGCCAGAAGTTAAAGTATTTTGTGTTAAATTTTCACCCACCGGACAGTCGTTTGCAGCCGCTTGTACAGAGGGTTTGTGTGTTTACACCTTAGATAAGGGTAAGTAAATTATAGAAAGTAGTAACTAAATGAACAATTTTGTTAATATATTTATTTACTTAACTCATTCTACATTAAGGTGTGGTTTTTGATCCTTTCGATTTGTCCTTGGAAGTAACACCCAAAGCTATAAAAGAGTCTTTAAGAGCACAAAACTATTCCAAAGCTCTTATAATGTCCTTAAAATTAAATGAAAATAATTTTATAAATCTGTCATTGGAGTCGATACCCTATCAAGATAGTAAGTGCAGATCATTAAATAAGAGAAAATTGAAAACTTATATTTTTTTGTTTTAAACCTCTTTATTTAGTTAATCTTATTTGTTCTACACTACCGAATCAATATGCTCATCGCTTGTTGCAAATATTGGCTAAACTTTTACAAACATCACGTCATGTAGAGTTCTATTTGAAATGGTGTTGTTGTCTTTTGTTTAGTCACGGCAATAAGGATGGTGTTTTCAAACACACTTCGCTTTTAACTTTGCATGAGTCAATATCCAGGAAATATGAGTCGCTCAATAAAATGTAAGTTTATTTTTAAAAAAATGTTTTTTTTGTGTCTTATTAACAAAACGTATTAAGTCTAAATTAAATAAAAAATACAGCAGAGCGTACAATTTTAAAATGATTTCAAAAGAGAAAGTAAATGTTTGAAAAAAAAAAATTAGAAATTATTTTATCTCGACTTAAGACGTTTTGTCAACATAAACAGGCCTTTAATAGTTATTATTAGTTATAATTACTAAAGTATTTTTGTTAATAATTTTTAAAGCTGTGATTTCAACAAATTCACCATACGTTCCTTATTAAAAACGGCCCAAACTAGAAACATACAAAATGCGGAACAGAATAATATGGAAATTTTACAATCCACAAATGCCAGTAGTGAAGATGATGGAGATGAGGATATGTTGCTTATCAAAAGCGATGCAAAACAAAATGATGAATTTTACGAAGAGGATGAGGAAGATGACGAAAGTGATTGATTATGTATTTTTAAGTTAAAATTGTCTACAGTCTTCAATAAATTTTGGAAAAGAAAAAATATTTTACAAATAAAGCCTTCTGCTTGTTAAGGCTTGAATATGAGATCAAAATCGATCAGAAAAGGTAAATGGTATAAAAACGGCTGACAACAATAACTTAAGCAACATTTGATAAAATGCCTACAAAAAAAAAAAAAAAAACAGAGCCGAAAATAATCAGCCGAAATAATCGGCGCCAATATGAATCAATTCACCAGGTGATGGTGTTCACTAAATTTCGGAAATGTAAAACTTCATTAAAAAAACACATAGTATATGCAACCACCAAGGCGACATTAACAATGGCAAGTTTATTCACTTTCGCTTATATAGAGTTTGAAATTTTCAACAATGGCGAAAATGTGTTAATTAATTTTTGCTACAACCTGACGAATTGATTCATTTTGCTACGAGAGCGGTATGAATTCAGTGACTTTTTGTTATTTCAAATAATGTCAAGAACGGAAGCAGTGTTGAATTGAAAAATATTGCGTTGGAAATACAATATGTCACGGATTTATCATACTGCTGCTCTAGTAGCCTGATTATAAAAATGCCAAAGGAAGATATTTTAAAACAGTGCAGCATCTGGAGCGGAATAGCTATAACATCAACAGCATGCAAAATCTTTAATAAGATTATTCTCAATCGTATGCCAATTCCACTCGATAATAATCCTAGAAAAAGAACATGCGGGTTTTCGTTCAAATCGATTGTACATGTACCAATTAAACGGCCTGCGCTTAATAATAGAACAACGTGATGAATATAATTCTGCACTTTATACGACAAAAAATTTAAATAGTTTTTAAACATTTATATACATACACACGAGTACGTAAATATAAATACCCTACAAGCAATATGGTAGTCGACTACGAAAATAACACACTTTAATAGGGCGATTATGGATGGCAACCCAACTGCAGTTGCGTTGTCAGTTGCCGAAATTGTATTACGTATGGCAACTGGCAACTAACATTTGTTAATTTTAGTTGCCAAAATGGCAACCATAAATTTGTGGTTGCTGATGATTTTTTTTCACAAATTTAAAGAAAAAACTGCTCTAAAACTGAAAAGCAAGTTTATTTTTCTTCATCCCTTTCCTTATAATCTTACAGACAACTTATATTGGCCCTCTTTCTGCGTTGTTCACGTAATCAACCAACAAAAATATAACGATGATACGAATAATATTCCGTATTTTTGTAGACACATATTTGATCAGCAGCTGATCCCAGCTTTTTAACTTTTGATGAAAATGGTCGAAAAATAGCTGCTGATATGAAACTTGATATATCAAAGGCTTACAGGAGGATCTCTAGGTGGATGAGGACTTTTCTTTTTAGATTTATCGCCTTGGCTGGAAAATGATGATAAACTTGCATTAAATTTACGACTGTGAATCAAATCTGTAGACACGAAATAATATATATATTTTTTTTGGTATTTTCTTTGCTATTTATTAAAAACTATTTTATTGTTTACATTTATTTCTAGTTGATACACTGTCAAAATAGCGCTACCGATAACTTTATGGCACTGAAAAAAGTTGCCTTACATAATACCAATTTTTTCCCCAGTTGCGTTGCCTTGTGAAATATACTATTCATGGTGAACAAATACTTACCCTGTTTAATAATACCATAGAGCGTGAAATGCGAAATTGATGCTTGAGAAACATGTAATCACACGCTTTATAACTGACTGGTTGTCAAGTGCAATGAGGATCTTTCTCCCCTGTACCCGACATTCCAGCAGGTGATCCAACGCATGCAGCAACCCAAGCAATTCTGCCTGGTAAACGGAGACGTACTCCCCCAAACGCAGACTACAGGACAAGTTCAGCTCAGCTGAGTATACACCTGCTCCTGCTCTACCATTCATATGAGAACCATCAGTAAAGATGCTGATGTCGTTCTCCATACATTCATTGCGTATAACGCCTTTGCAGTCTTTCGACTGTCTTTCTTCTACTCATGCGTTCCATCGGCATTTCAGCTTACCTAACCTCCCTTGTTGTTATGATGCCATGCCTCAGTTGTTATGAGAGCCTGTCTCATACATCCTTGGATAGTATCGATAAACTTCCTACCAACCACAAGTGCCAGATCGTCGGCATACGCAACCGTATGGACGCCTAATGAGTCCAGTTTCCAGAGAAGGCCATCAACGGTGATGTTCCACAAAAGGGGTGACAGAACTCCTCCCTGCGGGCAACCCATTTAGCTCTTTTTTCTTATCCTTATAATCGTACCATGAGTTTGAATTTCTCTCCCTCATGTACCGATTAAAGGCCTCACTTGTGTCCTTTTTCATGGATTCAAGTTCTCCGTTCCTTCTTTCTCATCCACTACTGTCAAGGGACAAGCATATTTGAAAGCTACCTTAACTGAGGAGTTTAAAATCTAAACATTATGCTCGCTTTCGCCCATGTTACAAGGTGCTGGAATGGAGCACTTCCAATATGTTCCGAAAGATACTTCTCATAACTAATATGATCAGTATTCTTCGAAATTCTTATGCGTCTGCGAACCTTTCTCTGTCTTCTACCATACAGAATGTCGAACCGGATAGGTCTATAGTCAGACATGGTTAGTCTGTCCGCGACCTTCCAATCCTTGACCCTGTCTAGCATGTTAAAAGAGCACAGGGTGATATCAATCACTTCTGCCCTTCGAGAATCAACAAAGGTGGGTTCTACGCCCCTGTTTAGTACCAGCAAATCGCATCGTTGTCCTCTGTAGTTATCGGCTGTGCTGCCCCATACTGTATTGTGCATCACAGCCATGCCTCTCCTCCTGCAGAAATTGACCAGGACAGAGTAATATACGTTCTGTGTAAATTTCAAGCATATGTCTATAATGGTTTCAAAGATAGGTCATATTACATCAACTATTGGGACACCCTTTAGTTTATATTTTAAATATATGTATATACTTGTTATTAGACCAAACATGTTAGTAGACATTCAGGTATGTGATGGAAAACGATTTTAAAAACGAATCGATTTTAAAACGATTTTGTTTTTTGTATAAAAAATTAGTTTTTACTCATTTTTAATTTTTTTAATATTTTTATCTTCTGGTATACTTTTCAAACCCAAATGGGTTCAAAAATAATTCTCAAAATCGATCAAAATTCATCGCACCCTTTAAAAACGATAGTTTTTTATTCGATCGTTTTCCATCACATACCTGATTACGTCTAATTTTAAAGTGATTGTATATAATGGTTCCAAAGATACTGTCATATAGGTCAAACTATATCAATTATGGGGACACCCTTTAATTTCCAAGTTCAAATTTTATAATTGTTGTGGACTTAGCAATATAGGTTCTTTGTAAATTTCATGTGTTTGTCTATAACTGTTTAAAAGTTTGGCCATATACATCAACTTTTGGAACACCCTTTTTTTTCGAAATTAAAATTTTATACTTTTTGTTTACTCTTGTTTGCTTAGTTCGCTACTAAGCAATTCAGGTTCTCTATAAATTTCAACCGCCTGTCTATATACATTCTGTCCTATTTATAAGTGTTTGTAACTGTTCATAAGATAGGGCCATATATATCAAATAACTAAACCTGTGGAGACACCTTCAATTGTTAAGTTTAGTTTTGTATTAGTTTTTGTTATTAGAAGCTATAGTGATATGCACTTTTAAAATTTTAATTTCATAATAAACGAAAACAGATTTATGTTGTATGGGGGCACGCTTTAATTTTTAAAATTATGTACTTTTTTAAAATGGGACCAATCTGTAAGCATTTACTTTCTAATAAAGAGGACATTTTCAAAATCGGTTCAGAAATAACTGAGTTCTGCTGGCACAAACCGCCTATCTTACTATTTTTAATTCCTAATTAAAACATTATTTTAATATTTAGATACTATAAACCTTCGTAAAAAACCTTATATTACAAAGCACTGTGTTATTTAAAATACTGTATGAACATATGTACATATGTATGTATGATCTTTACATTTCCCTCATTTGCTCACACAATCAGCCCAATTATGAATATTCTTGGGGAAATTTTTCTCTTCTCAATGTTTTGTTCCCGGGAAAAATCTCCCTTATTCTAATATCCCTGGGAGTAGCAAAAAAAAAGGGAATGAGAAAATAGGAAACAGCTGTTTTGCTTCTGTAATGTTAAATATTCCCTTACTCTGGTATGTTTCCCATTTTCACAATAATATACATTCGGTTATTACTTTTATGATTTCAACTTCATTATTACAAATATATAATAAAGATACTTTTGTTTTTAATTTTATCGAAAATTTTTTGTAAAAATTATATCAACATTTTTTTTTGTTAAATTTTATCAAAAATTTTATAGAAAATTTTGTGTACAATTTTTATCGAAAGTTTTCTGGAAAAATTTTACAGAAAATTTTGTATAAAAGTTAGGACATCTCATCCTTGAAAATCTTCAATTACAAATTACAAGTAGTGGTAATTTTAATTGTAATTACATCTCCCCATATCTGTAAAAAGCAGTGTCGTCGGCGAATGTCGATGTGTGGACTCGGTTACTAGTGGGCATGTCCGAAGTATATAGGTATGAAATGGGCTCAAAGATACTACCTTAGGGAACTCAGTACGTCGCACAGAGGGGTATTTTGCCAATCTAGCCGGACATTAGGCCAAAAATTAATTTTGAGAAATGTGAAAATTTAAGTTAGCAGCTTGACAGACAACAAAATTCTGCATCGTATATTGAATTTTCAAGGCTTTTGCTTGAGATTTGTCGTTTTGGAACACTGTTAAAATCAGAAAAGTTGAGTAATTCGCATACGTTTTTATTGACTTTAAACGATTTTGAGAGGTTTGCAATCGGGTATGTTCTGTAATCCGAAACCGAGTGAAATTGAATCCGAATGAAATTTTAAATTGTCATAACTTTTAAATCTTACAACATTTTGATATTATTTTTTATACATTTGATTAAAGGCCATTCACATAACTTCCTTGATTGCTAATGTTTTAAAATAATAGGCGCAACTAAGTTATATTTTTCTTTAAAAATTTATTCGATTTCAATTTCACTCGGTTTCGGATTACAGAACATACCCGAATATATTTTTTGGTGGCTAAACGAATAAAGATTTTGTATTGATTTTTTTTTTCTGTGAAAGGGTTTATTAGTAGCTACTTATGTTCATTTTTAGAAATTTTTTTTTTTAATTTTTAATGATAAAAAATTTCGTTCAAAATTAAAAAAAGGTTTTTTTTGTAAAATTTTTGGCCAAAAAAGAAAAGTGAAAAAGTTTTTTAAGAGTGATCTCCATCGCGATCCTAAAAATGTTATATATCACTACAAAATTTACGATCTCTTCTTTTATGATGTACAAAAAAAACCTTGCGCATATTTGCGCCATTTTTTTGGCGATTTTTTAAAAATTACACCTTTTTCTGTTTTTTCTTATCTTACATAGGTAAATACGAGTAAGAAACGTTTTTATATTCATAAAATGTTTTGGTTTTTGATAACTGAAGGTAGATGTTTTTTATTTAAATCAATACATCTAACACTGTTACCTGTACAAAAAACAATTTAAATATCAAAAGAGATATAGACGTAGATGCCCTTTCTTTCGGACTAACTACTTTACACGCCAGAATTCGCCTATTTGAGAGCATATTACCCCTGTCATATAAACTGTCAGTGAAAAAAAGGCAAAAAAAATCTGATGCGGACAAAGCCATTGTTAACGCGAGGAATAAAATATCCAAGAAATTTTTAGAAGTGAATTAGGGCTAATAGTGGGTGTACCCAAAGCTGGATTTGGAAACACCAACGATGGTAATACTAGCAGAAGATTTTTTTCAATCCTGAATTAGCTGCAGAAATAACTGGAATTGAGTTTGATTTCATATTCCGAATCAAGGTTATTATTAAAGTAATATAAAGTTTTTTACAAAATCCAAATGCACGAGTTTGGCGATTATTGCATGGCATCCTATGACACCTACAATGCACAAGATTTTAATACATGGTGCAACTGTTATGAATGAGGCATTGTTGCCTATTGGGCTGTTATCAGAAGAAGCGGCTTTACAGGCAGAATTTTGCTAGAGAATTTTCAAGGGTTCAGTGTAACATAGATATTATTTATAGGCTTTTGCTAAGTTCTGCCCACTCTTTACTAGACCCACTCCAAAAAAAGGTTATTACCTTTTACGAAAGAAGCAATTTCTTTCATGCTTCCACCTGTACTTAACGCTGAAAAGAATTCAGATTCGGAAAAGGTCTTTGAAGAATCAGACGAAGAAGAACCATGGCACTCATCATCATCTTAGTGCAAAGGAGAAGTTGTTTTAAATAAATTAATTGTTATAATTTTAAATATAATTTATCGTTACAATCATAAATAAGTTATTACTATGAATAAATTAATTATTTTCCCAGAACAAATAAAGTAACAAATTACAAAAATATTTTTTTAATAATATTCTTGGGAGGCGGGGATGGGTTAGGCATTGGAAAGCTTAAAAATGAATATTTTTAGGAAATTGGCAAAAAAAAAATGATTTTTTTTTTCACAGGGACGTTTTGCGGGTGGGATTGGAGGAATACCTCCCCCTGCCCATAAAAATAAATTTTTATGGTTTTAAGAAGTATGTAATCTATTTCTTTTAATAATTGCATTATTTTTTCAAATAATATTTTATTTCACCGCCCACAAAAGGGGCGGGGCTAAAAATGGCATTTAAGAATTTCTTAAGTCCAACTTTAGGTTTTTGAACATTTTTTGACCTTAAAAGTTGTAATTGCTAAACAAAATGACGGGAAAATCGAAAAAAAACTTGCATTTTTCAGAGGTACGATTAGTTCTTCCAAGGGGAACTTTTTTCTCCTTGATCCGATTTTTAATATTTTATAGCTTTGACAGCCTATGACCACAACAGATTTGCAAAGTTTCATTAACCTAGGAGCATTCAGTACATTTTTAGAGCCAATATAATCTATAAAAAGTAATGTCCGGCTAGATTGGCAAAATACCCCTATGTGCGTCGTTTCTGTAACTTTTCACATGAAAATATAATAGTGATCATGTTTGTCCTATAGCTAATCCTAAAGGCGGAAGTACATGCCGCGCTTTAAGCGTTTCAACGCGTTATACGCTTCAGTCAAAAAAAGTTGAAATAAAGTATTTTCATAGTATAAAGTACATAAAGTAATTGACGCATGAAGTGGGTGACATCTCGTCAGCTGACTTGTTTCGCTTTGTTATAAAGATTCTTCTTAAATGGAGGAAAATTACATAAGTAAAAACATAAAGTTTTATACAATTAAGGTGCCGATTGGTAGCGCGCTAGTCTATCAGTCTAGAGGTTGCGGGTTCGATTCCCGCCACAGACTCTGGGTATTTTCTGCAGACAAGCAGAAAGCTTCGCAGAGATAGTGCTGTCTTTAAAAAAAATAAAGTTCAGTTAAAAAAATAAAATACAAAGCGTGTTACGTACTTTCACCTTAAACTGTTTTAAATAAAGTAATGAAAAAGTTTGTTATTCAGGTATGTGATGGAAAACGATCGATTTGAAAACGATCGTTTTCAAGGGGTTTGATGAATTTCGATCGAATTTGAGAATTATTTTTGAACCCATCTCTTAACATTTGGGTTTGAAAAATATACCAGAAGATAAAAATGAAAAACTAATGAGAAATTTAGAAATTTAATATTAAAATAATTGAAAATTAGTACAAACTAATTTTTATACAAAACAATTAAATCGTTTTAAAATCGATTCGTTTTCAAAATCATTTTCCATCACATATCTGATTATATCTAGCTTACCCTGCATAAAACAAAATGATTACATATAATAATTTCCTGTGAAAAGTTTCTCACATAAGCTACAGAGGCGTGGCACTGCTGGTTTCAATTGGCTGAGGTTAAAAATTCTCTTTTCGCTATGAATTTTTGTACGTTTAAAAAACTTTCTAGCATCTTATACATATAAGTTTAAGGGCAAGTTCAGTTTTAACTTATACATATATTACGTCTTCATGCCACCATACCTTTTTGAATGCTTGAGGAACGTCGATAAAAAGCGCAGAGCAGAATTTTCTTCCTTCAGAGTCCTTTCTACTTACACGTTAACCGACCTGTGTATTAGTTCGATCATACTATGTTTTATATTTTGATGATGGGGTAGCGATGGGGTATTGCCAGGGTCTATTAACATATAGTAGCTTTTTAACAGGAAAATCCAGCCGACCTGTACCTTTGCACAGGAAGTGGTCCACTCCTAGAGTATTAATGGTCTCCACTAATATCAATCGTGGTAGTGCACCACTTCAAAAAGGTGATGTGACAATCATCACATGTGAGTTTTAATTTGGTTCTCCCCCAGGTTCTTTCCTCCAATGGTGTAGTTATTTCTTATGTCTATCTTACGGTATTGTATTTTCTTAGGTTATACACGATAATGAAAACGATTACACGTGGCTTATTAATGCAACCACCAATAAAAGTACGGCAAAACCACTCGAGGACGGCCTGATGATCTTTAAGCGATAAGGACAATGACGATCGCACGTTGTTCCTCAATTCAGATCTACTTTACGACTGTACATTATTTAAGATAAAAAAATTTTTATTTCACCGGTTTGCTAGCATGATCTTAAGAAAAAAGTTACTTATGGTACTTACTTTAGTTTAAAGATCCTATGTATGGGTCCAAACAGTCCTTTAACACTTTTTGTAAAAATAAATAAACTTTTCTGTTTCTTTATGTACATTTTTTTATTAAACAATTTATTTTATATTCGTTTTTTTTTAATAAAACTTTTACACGATTTCTAGTTAGTTATTGTATTTTAATGCAAATTAAAAGCATTTGCTATTTAATATAAAATATGTATTTGCAATTTTCTCTTGCAATTTTAGAATAGAAAACTTGTTTAAGAAAATTAAAAACAAAAAAAAAATTATATATACATATATATATATAGATATATATTTTACTTAATTAATAATTTGATTATCATAGTTATCAATTAAAATCAATGATATTAAAAAAATATATGTATTTATGTATGTGTATAAAAAAGCTTTAAGGCTTTAGGCATTTTGTTAATAAGGTGCGCTTTAAAATGACAAGCTCGCTCACATATCGTCGCGTTTATTCTTAAACCACCTAAGCGCCAAGAAGTCTTTTTTCAGAAAACGAAAAAAACTTATTAACTTCTTTAATATTGGTTTTAAAATAATTTTTTTTGCAAAACATGGCTGTGCGACTCTCTGAAGGGTATAGAAACTTTTTTTTTAAATTTATTACTTACAATTAATTGTAGCCAAATCTGTCGCTTATGTGGTTTTGGCGCAAATAGCAAATTTCTGTGTGTAAATAAACATTTGTTTTTGTATTTATCAAAAAAAAAAAAAAAAAAAACTTTTAAATTTACTAAAAATGCTCCAATTGGCCTGTAACTTTCATGATTTTTTTAATCTTAAATACAAAAAACTTAGTGGTTGAGACTTTAACATTTTCAAATTAAAATATAAAAACCAATATATTTTGCATGCAAATGTCATTTGTATGGCGCTTACGAGGTTTTGAAAATGGATTTATTTGTTTTTCATTCAAACTTGTTAAGATGAGAATGTAGTCTGGTGGCAAATGTTATTTACTACCATAAAAACCAAAAAAATCAATTTCGAAAAAATGTTGCTTACGTGGTTTAAGAAGAAACGCGACGATATGTATTATCATTTTAAAGCTTAACCTCTTGTTAGTTATTCAGGTATGTTCTGTAATCCGAAACCGAGTGAAATTGAATCCGAATGAAATTTTAAATTGTCATAACTTTTAAATCTTACAACATTTTGATATTATTTTTTATATATTTGATTAAAGACCCTTCGCATAACTTCCTTGATTGCTAATATTTTAAAATAATAGGCGCAACTAAGTTATATTTTTCTTTAAAAATTTATTCGATTTCAATTTCACTCGCTTTCGGATTACGGAACATACCCGATTGTTTATTATTTTAATAATTAATTTTACTATTTTTTTTTAATATTTATTTCGGAGTTTTTAGTTAAAAATTTATTTATTCTTGTACTCGTAGCTTTTCGTTTTTACTAAGTTTTTTTTTATCGATTGTACAATTTTTTAAATATTTTATTTTACATGACTTAAACACTAAGTTATTTAAAAAAAGTACTTATGCAAAATATGTATGTTTGATTACTTTTTAATGTAAAATTAACAAGTGTTAGGTAAAGTTTTCTGTTTCCCGGTTCATAATAATGTGCGTTTGATTGGCAGAAAAGCTATAAAAAATATTTTATTTAAAATTTTATACTATACGTTTTTAGTTATTTTATACAAATTATATTTTATTATTTATGTATAAGAAGCACCAAATTTTTATTTATTTTAAATTAGTTTTTATTGATTTTTTTGTATGCAGTTAGTTCACAGTTGGTGTTGAGGTGTTTTATTTATTTATTTTTTGATTTGCTTAAAAACTAAACCTGGATCTTATAGTTATATTTTCTATAATTTATATATATATTTGTTTAATATTCAATTTTTAAAGAAAATTTTCAAAAAATATAGTTGAAAAAGTATGAAATTGATATGCTTAAAAACAAGTATAAATACTCTAGAATGCTCTTAGCAGTAGCGTGTTAAGGTACCATTTTAAATTATTATATGTGGCCGCGCAAGTAGAAAGGTAGGTTAGGTAAGCAGGCAGCTCACTTGGGTCGAAGTATTGGTCCCTTTGTGTAACCTGCAGAAGAGGAGAGAAAAAAGGGAGAGATAGAAAAGAGAGAGAGAGAGAAAAGAGAAAAAGCTTTGAAAGAAGACATAGGATAAAGTCACAGACAGACAGACAAACAGACAGACAAACAGTTTAAAAGTAGATAGAGAAGAGTCAGAAGTGTGGGGAGGTAGCCAAAGGAGGGCAGGTTGGTCAAGCCAGGTTGTTACGAGATTGTCTATGCCTCGTCAAGTGTAGGTTGGTTAGAAAACCATCCGCTGCTTCTCAGAAAGGAGTTAATCCTGCTCGGTTCCAATATGGAGACATAGGAGAGGCTTGCAAAGCACCTTTGTCCAAGGTACTGGAGGCGTTGGTATTCTAACGCAGGACAGTGGCAAAGGAGGTGTTCGACAGTTTCCTCCTCTTCCTCATCCTGACAACATCTACAGAAATCATTGTAGTGGAGACCCATTCTTCTTGCATGAGTTCCGAATAGGCAATGCCCAGTGATCGTTGATATTAAATCGCGTAGCTGCATTTTTGGCAGCCGAAATAGCAAAGCCGTTTTTTTCTGATCCAGTATAGGCCAGATTGTCCTCGTCGTTTGACAAGTCGACTCATTGGACCATCTTACCTGGGCCAGATCGTATAAGGCTTGATTTATTCGATGCCCGCAAGCAGAGAGGGGAATGCCACAATAGACGTCAATGGCGCTATCGTTGAGCAAAGTTCCCTTCTTTGCCAGTTCGTCAGCAATACAGTTGCCTACAATAGTCCCATGTCCCCGCACCCATTTACGGGTGACTGTTGAATTTTCCGCCATCAAATTTAAGTAGAATGGTACCTAAGGCTAACAAATTTTATAGCAGCGCCGTTGAAAGTTTACCATTTTTTCAGTTTTTTTTTAACGAGTGTAAATGCTTTTGACATGTACCTGTTACGTCTCCAAAATTACCGATAATAACCGATTTTAAATTTTTTTCCCGGTGTTCAAATTACACACTGAAAAATCAACTTTTCGAACTTAGAAACATAGTTCAGGGGGTCTGGGACCTCATTTCAGTGAAATACTTCAAAGTTTTAAAAAATGTTGGTTTTTTTCTGCACTCGAGTTACATGCAGAAAATGAATTCGGCTTCTTCGGGGTCCGGGACCACTTCCATTTGATTCTCCAGTAAATTTTACACAGATTAATAATATTGCTTAGCTCCCTTTCTCTCTGCGCGGTCACATATAAACATTATCCATGTAAAAAAAAAAATGAAAAATAATCCTGAAAATTAAATGTCTCCATGACATTTTTGTTCCCTTGAATAACTGTTCATAATAAAAAAAACTAAGCTATCAGTGCACTTTGAATGCAAATAAAAAAGTTGTGTAACGCTGCCTTTACATACGCAAGTAATTGCATACAAGTTTTGTATAAGTATTATTTACGAAAATGGCGTAGATACTATCTTTTTAGTGAATATTTAAAAAAAGATTACTATTATTTTTAAATACGCAAAAACATATCGCATTTGTTCCTTCCAAAAGAGTCAACTCGAAATTTTTCAATTTTCACTTTTTACAAGAAATCGATGTACAGTGGTCATATCTACGCACTGTTACATTTTTAAATCATTTTTTCTACTCTTTCGCCAAAAAAATACAGTTTTATTACTCTTCTTGATATGAAAGTGTTTTAAAAAAAGTTTATTGCTTTTACTGAAAATTAAACAATTATTGTAATTTTTGACCTTTTGAATAATTTTATAATTAAGTTTTAACGCTCTAGGTCTTTTTTATAAAAATATTATAAAATATAAAATACTATATTTTTATAAAGAAGACCTAGAGCGTTAAAACTTAATTATAAAATTTACTGAAAATTTTTAAATTTTGAGTTGACTCTTTAAAGCAACAAGTGCGATAAAAAAATTTCTGGGAACTCTGTTTATTTTTTGACATTTAACTTGCAAGAATTGACAAAAATCACTTGTAGGAAAAATGTCTAGCGAATTTAGCTACAATTTTGAAAAGTGTGAGTGTGTTAGTAAAACACTGAGAGTGTATTGTGTTTTTCGAACTTGCACTTGCATGTGTAAACCCTAGGTATTGCAAGAAGAGGAAACTAAGCAATGGCGCATTCTAATGCATCACAAAATTGTTCCTTTTTAAATAATACTTTGTATTATATTTATCCAACACAACTGGTTAAATAAACGGGCCTGTTCGGAAATGCATCACTGCATCTGATGCGCATACATACATACATACATACATTAGTGATGCAAATTCGATGATGTTGATGCAAAATTTATTTTGTGAAAAAATAAAGTTCAGTTATTGGCAGTTGCATGAATCAGCCACGCTCATTCGTTTTTGTTATCGTGTATAACCTTAAACATTTTAATTAATAAGTCGTACAACGTTGGATTACCATATCAAACTCAATCTCCTTCACACCATTAAAACTCAAGTTATTTTTAACAAGTTTAATTTAGGAATTCTCACTTCCTATACGAAGGTACATATAAATAGTTCGCGTTACAGATCCTGGATAAGGCGACAATTACCATTTATATATAAACTGTCGGTACCCTGGCTCTTTGGTTACGTACCTCTACCAATAATAGTTTTAAGAATCCAAAAATAAAAAGTACTGCCAACCGAATGCATCTGATGGCAGGCCTCATTTCACCAGGGGTTAGAAATATTGTAAAAGTATACCCTACTAATAAATACTAGTACGTTTCGTATCAATTTCAAAATTTCCTAAATATGGAATAGTGAAACACAACCCATAATGCGTCAGCGTTTTAATAAATCAATTTCGTGGGATATTCTGCTGTCGTTGATAAGTTCTGTCATGCTCTGATGTACAAATAATGGAGAAACTGCAAAATAGATATTTAACAGCGCATTCGGAAAGTATATCTTGCACTGTTTAAAAATTGCAAGGCTCTTGACTACTTCTGAGACTTGAAAAGAATGTTAACTTCTTTCAAATACCACCAATAGTTTATAATTTTTTTATATTCGAAAGCAGCAATCTAATTAGCGTACGGCATTGAGGCTGACAGAACTGAAAATCAGGTCAGAAACGTCTATAAAATTCCGTTCTTTATAGTTTGCCTCCTGTTCAATCTGCAAATGATAGAAAAGGCCATTTGGGTAGATAGGAAATAAAACAGGGGTAAGAACATTGCAGTACGCCTGAATTATATTGAACCCTATATCTCGTATAGTGAGGTATGTGAGTGAGCTCTATATAGATGCGAAATCAGAAATAATTACCGATTCCAAAAACATTAAGTTTATAAAGATGTGCAATCTTTTAAACTCTTTCAAACGCTTTTGAAGTATCTCCTTTTGCCAAAATAGCTTATCGCACCGTGAAGGCTATCAGGGCGTCTGTTGTCTGACGTCGTGTTGCATAAGTTACAATAGAACAAAAATTTTTGGGAAATTGGAAACTTTTTTGGAAACTAAAGTACTCGCCATATTTTGTTAAATTTACAAAAATGTCATAAATAATAACACACAAAATTGCAGTGCTAGCACACTTTCTTAATTTTTCTCTTTTTTGTCGATAATGTGTCTTCATCGTGTCAATATATTTCAAGAATACGAATTTAGGTACGAAACGACAACGACATAGAAACGACTATTAAAATTAAAATGCCAACGGGAATAGGGCCGATTATTGAATTATTCTCACTGAACATACTTCACAGTAAATATATACAGCAGGGTTGCATTTCATATTTTATTCAATTAGAGACGCAATATGTACTAATTGCTCAATTTAGTAATTAAGTTCTCGTATGGTAAATTGAGCTCAATTAACCCCTTAATTACATAAATAATCTAATTTCGCAATTAAGGCTAAAAGTGGTGTATTTGTCATATTACTTGTCACTTTTCCATGTGTAAATTCTATACACGACGTGTGAACCCTTTCAAACATAACATGTGTATTTTCCATGTGTACAATACATATGACATTTTTCATGACATTTAGAACGTGTTCTATTTTGATGTGACAAAGCATCTGACATCCTGTAATGCCAAGTTGATATTTTGTTATTTTATGCTTTTTGTGGTACCAAAATGTGGTAAAAGTACTAGGTTTGCATATTTGCATCAGCTGTAGTTGGAAATAAAAAACTGTGTGGCGGAAAAATTATATATTGTAGGTTATGTCACATGTAATTACACATGTACGTTTGAAAGCAAAAATTATAAACCGTATGTAAAATGCCTATAAACACATGAAATTACATATGGGTTATCAAACTGACAAATCATATGACAAATACACGCCGTGTAAAACCATTTTTATATTGGATTGTTTGTTTGTGTGTATTTCAATAAACGATACACGATATGAGAAGAGCTTATGAATTTCTTTGAAGAAGTAAATTGAAATGTTATCTGACAGAAGATGAACTTTAGGCAAAATTTCGAAATGAATGGTTTTGAAGTACTCAGATATGGCATACAATATACAATTTAATTTTTATCGGAAATTTTACGTTTTATAAATGTTTGTAAAATAAAACTTAAGATGAATTCCCTAAGTATTTTTTTAAATAATATTTATAACCATATAAAAAAAATATATGTCGGTTTTGTTTCGTTGTAAGCATTGTAAGCTGTGTTTAAAAAAGCGCTTTTTAACGGAGTCCAGAAAAATGAGACCTGGAGCTCCCTAAATCCTAGGATGATTTCATCAGCAATATTGGCCAGTACAAAAGCACAAACACAAAAAATAGTATTGGAAATACAGCTCTCGATACTTTATCTATTTCACGCCACATTATCTTCTCCACCCCGGTGTCTATGTCCGTCCAGGCTACTGATAGTAAACTTTGACGTCTTGCTGGTTTTGGTGGACCACCATTGCCCTGCAAAGAAGTCTAAGGAAAGAAGAAAATTAAAAATAATTTTAAGCCTAAAAATAGTTTATTAAGACAAGGTTTTCTGTGTGTAACGTTTATAATTACTTGGCCGGGTGTTGTTGGTGTTTGTGTAGCCTTGCGTGACCGTACAGCACCGCCTTCCCAACTAGCTACCGTTGCACATTGACCTTTTTCCATATTACTTATGCGCTGGAAATAACCATGTCAAAAAGAAAATTTTATTTTTCTTTTATTAAAGAAAAAAGTTTCATAGTTTTTATACCCTTCATAATGAATAGTAAGTTGGTTATTATATTTGTCATTTACTTAATATAAATTTAAAGGGGGTCACCCTTTACCATAAGATTAAAATTAAATGGAAAACACTTTTAATTAGATTTTAAAATTGCTATTTTTTATTAAATCATAAAGTACTCAGGTTTGGGTTATATATGGAATGACACATCGGAGACATGGGCTTCTAAGTCTTTGCTGGCACACATGCACTCTTTTGTCAAATTATTCTTCAACCAATTTTTTGCATAAATATAACTGAATTTAGTTGATGTATCGTTGAATTTCTCCCTATAATACAGGGACATAGACCTTTTGACTTTAAATAAGCCCATACATAACATTTTAATGCAACGGACAAGTATAGTTTGAGGTTATGCTACATCGGTGCCTGGCTATTGGCTAATGAACTGGGTAGGTTGAGAGATGTTGGTGAGATTAGAGCAACCACCAATCTGTTACTATTAGAGGAAATTCATAGGATAATTTTGGGTAATGATATAACGTAGCCCCAAAGAAAATAGTTCAAAGGAGTTAAATTGCATGATCGATTAGAACTATTCGAAACTCAACGAGCTTGAAAAATATTTCCTTTAGTAAGTCGATGGTTTGATTCTGTATAACATATGTATGTATGCGTCGCCGTTCTGTTGGGGAAACATGTTTTCAGTAAACATGCTGTCTAATTAGGCTTTTAATTAATTGGCAATCCTGGCTCATGACTGTCGGTATAGATGCAACGTTTTCGACGGCTTGGGGATGATCTTGGCGCCAAATAAGTCTATTTTTTCGTCACAAAACACAATTCTTTGTAAAAATTCGTGCAGTTTCGATGAAACTGGTCATTTGCCTTCAATTCTTACACGAGCTGTATTTTATAGACACGTCGTTCAAGATACTTCCGTAAAATTTTCCACGGCGACAAATCGATATTTCGGCAGCAATATTTTCTGGTTGATGGTTTTGTATTAGTGCAAAAACGATCAATAACTGCACGAATTGCTTGCTCACTAGGCCGATTATATTGACCGTAGAATGCACGACGTGCTCTATGAACTTTCCATAATATGAAAGCTGGACTTGCCAAGCTAATTTGTGTGCCAAACCTTACCTAACAGAAATGTCAACACAGTTTGACATTCTCAGCAATCAAACCATAGTTATCGATGTGATCATTGGTCCTTATCTGATGGTGGTTTTACCTCCGAATGAAAATAAAGTGTATACTTGCACCACCATTTTGTAGTACAGCATATACGGTGCCGTGTGTAATAGTACCTATATCGCACTAAAATGTACTGCACAGTCATAATGAGTAGCAATATATAAAGCATGGCAGCCTAGCAAGCCTGGCCCCATGTCCTTATCTCTTGTTTAGGGGTTGGAGATTATCCGAGTCCTTCTGTTGAGAGTGTAACAGCACATTTGATTAACCTTACACCATCTCTGCATGTATTGATCCAAACCACAGCCACTACTTGAACCCCCGAAGAGGATCTCACCAACAACCGGAGCCGGGCCTCGAAAAGAACCCATAATAAAACAGAGCTGCTTTTCCAGATTATGGTTTCAGGAACCCTGGCGTCTGATGCCCCCATTTTCCACGACAGTACTGCGTCAAGGTAGAAACATAAACTACAATGGCAATCGATAACTGTGGTCCCTCCCGGGATCGATAGCTCTCATGCAGCTAGAGAAAACACCCTATATTTGGTAATCATGGGTCTTTAAATCTCGTCGTTGACGATATTGTTCTCGCCGGAGACGTTTTTAAAGAAGAACTAACGAATCATGCATCAATCATTTTGGAACTGAACTAAGATTTTCATTTTGCAAGTGTTGTTCGACAGTTATTCTATTCATAATAAAGTGGCAATTCAAACTAAGCAAATAATAGTGCAGACACGATTTGGTAAATATTTTATGAATTTTTTCAAAATATTATCAAATCACACAGACTTGTCATAAAATCTGTCACACACATAAACTGATAATCCGCGCTATCATACTTTTTGAACACACATGGCATTTTTAACAGTTCGAACGACTGAGTATGATAGTGAATCATGGCCTTAAATGACTGTTTACGGTTCAAGAATAGAGCTTTGTGACAGACGGAGAGCCATCGGAGCTATAAGGGTATGAAAAAAGAATGCGTATGATTTTTCATACATTACCGCATCCTACGTACTTATGTACATTATGCTTTAATAAAGATAAGATAAAGATTTAAAAACAATATTTGTGTTTCCTACTTAATTCAAATCGTATTTCAATTTCAGGACACTATTTATACAGATTTAAAGTTTCAACTCAAATTATTAATACCGATTTTAATGGCGCTACCATGTTAAAGGGCATGCATTTTGCGGCTTTGCCAAATATGTTTCTATATAAATAGTATTCCAAACTTTTCTATTTCATTCTTACCATTGGCAATGTTTTGGGTATTTTATTGACCTGATATTGATATTGAACATCTAAGACTTTGACGACTACAAATTCAGCTAAGGCCGCAAATACTGATACCATACAACCGGCCATCCATAAATCTAAGGCCTGAAAACAACAAATTAACAACAAAAACAATTTATTAAAGCTGTTGAAAAGTCAGTGTTTTTGTTTTCTTCTTCTTTTAATTCTTGCTTACCTTAACATAGGCCACAGGTGGTATATCTGCTCGTAAGCCGGTAAACATAGTCACCAGTGTTAGCATACAAGTAACCAATAATGTAACTCTACCGGGTATGGCATCGAGGCCTAGCCAAAAGCTAAACCATGATAACATAACCACCAGTGATGAGGGGGCAAATGTTTGTATCAAATGATGACCAATTTGCCGCTCGAAACGAAAGTATACCGTTAAACGTGAAAAGTTACCAACCTTCTCAGGCATATAACCATCGCTCTCTTCCAGTTCTAAGGGCTGACCCAAGTTATATTGTAAAAGTTTAAGCTCCGGATTAAGTGTAACGCCAGAATCAGACCAACGTAATTTTACTTTTTTGTTGTTTGATGAAACTGTTTTTATTGACAAAAAAAAAAAAATTTAGGTTTAGGATATAAGAACAACAAATAGCGCTACTGCTTTAGTGACTAAAAGTTTTTATACCCTTCACCACCGGTGAAAACTTTGTAAGTGAGTTTGTCATTCTGTTGTAATTTTTATACTCTCCTTTAGCGATCCTATTAAAGGGCGTTTTACACTATAAGTATTAATACTTTTGAATAAAATGCAACCCTGATCTAATCGCTGTTCGAAATTCTTCAAAAAACAATAACAGCACATCTTGACAGGGTTTCATTTCCCTCAAAAGTATGTATTAATACTTGTATTATAGTGTGAAACTCCCATAAGTATCAGTCCTTTTAGGTAGGTGATATGGTCCCTGCAGAGATTTATTACTAAACCGTTCCGTAGTCCGGATAAATAAATTTATACTGCTAATGTGACAGCTCGATTTCGAAGGTGATACAGTTTTGTAATACGAAGAAAAACCGACACCAACAAGTTGGCGGGTTCTATATCTCGCAATCTTGTTTAAAATATTTTTATGTATTAATACTAAGAGCTGAATGGCATTCGAGAACCAGTCAGGATGATGTGTTGACATCCAAAAATTGATTTATCTAGAGATAGAAAGAAATACTTCCTAAATTCCCAAATAGATTTTCAATAGAAAAGAGTCAGTACTGCAATTCTAACAAATGACTAGACCCCTTTTCGTAGCAATTGGCGTTTATAATACATTAATGCAGCACTGAATATCTTTTTTTTATCACGGGTAGTTGTGGTTTTGTTGGCATAAATCCATGACTTCATAAATCTAATTATAACCACCGAAACGAGGAAATATACGACCGGAAAAAGTCTCATGCAATAATTGAATTACATCAGGGACTGTGTAGCATGTGGCACCATCTTGCTGAAACTACATATCGGCCACATCAATATTATCTCATTTTGGCAGAAATAACTATGTTATTATTTCGCAATATCGTTGAACAAAGTCATAAAGATGAAAAAAAGTCCCTCAATGCCTACTATTCGTGCAGGAATTCTATAGGTAAAAATTGGGAATTGCGACTAAAGGTGGTAAATTGGATTTACACATCGGTTTTGAGGCCAATTCTTATATATTTTTGCATGTGAAGTGCTATGCAAGCGGGCAGTCTTAAGCATCATGCAAAGCGCCAGAGATTTGCATCTCTGGACGTAACAGGTACTATATGGAGTACACCTCAGACGGTCTTGGAGATTTTCACAGCGAAAATGACGTTAAGATGTCTTCTAAGGCCTAGACAGTTAGGGTTAGTAAGGTTAGGGTCAACAGACCTCACAGGGTGTTGAATGAGAAAGGGACCTAATACTGAGTCTTCGGTCAACATAGTCAATGAAATCGATTTTGCAGGAACATAAGCAATTGTAGGGACTCGTGGGCGGAACTCCACTTACTGTTTGAGGGGTAAGCAGTTTTTACAAATGGCTCGAAGATGAGTGTAAGCATTGGATTTAGAGTATACTAATGAGGTACAGACACTAAGAGGTATGTAGTGTGTTCCAGATCGAAATTGAACCGGATTTAAAAGGCATATTTTTACTGACTGAGTATGTGGTTAGGGTCAAAGTGGTGACTATTTATGTCGACAATCAGGCAGCGTTAAAGAATTTGTCGAGTCATAGTAGCAACTGAAAGATAGCAGGCAAGTGCAGATGTAATGTTCAAGTTTAACATAATTTTATTTTGGGAGTCAGATCATGGCATCATCGAAAGGAATAAGATCGCTGATGAACTAGCGGGGGTGGGTTCTGCAATAAAATCTGAAATGTGTGCGATCAGTCATAACTACAGGGATAACAATGGGTTCATTTTAGGTAGAACTGATTAGTCCTGGATAGATACAGAGGATTGCATGGTTTAAAAGGCCAAGTGGCTCAGAATAGACACTGCAAGAACTATGTACATGTTTCTATGTTTGAGCAGAAAAGTTCTTGGGGTCTTCATAGGTGTAATAACGGTTCATTGTTCGGTTAGAGATGGTACAAGTTTATGGGAAAAAGTCACAAAAGGGGAGAACAGTGGACCAATTAATCTAGACTAACTAGCACTATATTATTTTTGAAATATTTTTTGCAATGGAAACGCATTGTTCTCTAATTAACTGACAGTGAACTGTCAGAAGTCAGATTGATTTTAGGGTTTAAAAATTTCTAACCTTTATATGTATGCATGTTTGTGTATTTTTGAGGAGTTGGGTGAAGGGTATAAAAGATTCGGGTTAGCCGAATATGGTCTTTTTACTTTTTTTTAACTCTTTTTTTGTTGGTAAAAGTACTTTTTTGTCAAATATTTAGGTTAATACGATTTTTTTTCATTTGTTCAAATAAATAAAGCAATAACTTTTCAATTAAATAAATTAAAAATATATTTTTATATTTAATAAATATGTCCTTAAACATTATTTTCAAAAATTGTTGCAACATTTCAAAAAAGTACCACAAATGGTACTTTATATAATATTTACTTTAAATTTAAAACTTTTAGTTAAATTTTTTTTTAAGTTAAATAATACTTAAAAATAATTACAAATACTTACAACTTTCTATGTATATTGGACAAACTTGTATGTCCATGGGATATAATTGAAACTCCATTTGACAGGCAATAATTGCATGCATACGTGCTGCATAACGTACGGTCTTATTTTTATACAAAGTTACCGACGTAAATTTGTGGGTTAAAGTGGCAATTTCTAAAAATAAAAGAAATAGAAAAAAGACGAAGTGGAAAGGGGGAAAACATTGGCATGTTTTTAACATTTTAATTACACTCAAAAACGAAATTATAGAAAACAAATGTCTATATAAACGACAGACAGTATTGTTTAAAAAAAAGAGGTCAACAAGAAAACATTAGTTTTGGCGCCAGAAAATGGTTGAATACTTGTTTTCAATTCGATTAATTTGAGAAAAAAGTACTGGCTGTAGGGATCTTTAATAAATTTGTTAATAAAGATTTAATTTTGCTTTTATTTTGGGACCGAATGAATTTGTAATTTGATTTATATTAGAAAATGTATCTAATTTTGAATTTTCAAAATGTTTCGAGCCTTTAAATATTATTTATTTATAAAAATTACCAAAATTCGAATGGATTTTTGATACATTTTTCCAACGCCAAAATATTGATTAAGGCCGTTTCACACTATAATACAAAACTTATACTTTCGAGGAAAACGAAACGCTGACATGATGAGTTGTTATTGTTTTTTTTTTTTTTTTTAATTTCAAACAGCTATTAGATCAGGGTTGTATTTTATTCAAAAGTATTAATACTTATATTACAGTGTGCAACGGCCTTTTCTCGTTTATTTAAAAATAAAATAACTAAAATTAATAATAATTAGATATGACATTGCAAAAGCTTAAATGTTTTAAATGATTTTTTAAATGATAAAAAGATTTTCATAATACAAGTTCGAGCAAAGCGTTTATTTTTATAAAATTGTTTGCTTTAATATGCTGTTTCTGTATTGCGAAACGCTCGCTTAAAATACAGAAACAGTACATAACTCAGGTGCTTTTTATACAAATTTTCTAGACGAATTTGTCGCTTGCAATTCATAAACAATAAGCAATTAAACGCTTTTCTTACTATACCAACATTTGGCAAAACTAACAAGGATGCCAGATAAAATTGATAGTATATCGTCAAAGTTTATGGTGTAAAAGAATTCCTAAAATTCCTAATAGGAAATTGCAATATTATTAGCAGAGATAAGAGGATATTTTAAAAGCTCGTGTAGGTTTTTATAACTTGTCTATAAAGTTGGCGAGAGTTTAAGCTAAAGTGAGCTTTGTCTATTTTTTAAAAACTTTAAAATATGACAACGCCACAGCAAACACTGTTTACTATTTAGCAAATTCACGTTAAAAGTAGTGACAATCTTTAAAAACAACTAAAATACAAATAAGGATCTACATTTTTGAAATGTAAAATATCTAGATAAAAGCATTGCTCTCCATTTTTTTCCAATGTCTTCATCATTTTATATATGCTAGTAGAACGTCAAAGTTGTTTTGTTGTAGTTGTTACCATAGTGCTTCAATTCGCCTGGATAAAAGCAAATGAAATGTCGATACGAGAAAAAATCATCCTACATACAGGCAAGAACCGTGGCAAAAGTATGATGCCATCGAAAATATGGCATGTAGATCATCCCCAGAGCTCGCTGTAACTGATTGTATTGTTTTATTTTTTTTTTAACTGCATGACAACTTAAACTGATAATACAAGACAGAAATATTGTTGGAATTAAAGTTTTTTATTGTAATCTGGTTGATAATTTCATGACATTTATTTTTTAAATATGATTTCCGGTTTATATCCGCCGTGACTACGAGTTACATGGTTCATTCGATCAGTCCATTTTTGATTACTTTTTGCAATAAATCTGGCCGTATGGCGTGAATGGTGGTTTGAATATTGCCTTCCAATACTTCAAGAATTACTGGTTCGTTGGCATAAGCTAATGACCCCATAACAAGTAACCCAAAGCCGTTAACTCGCACGAGCTAGGGGGGCAGTGAACAGGACCACATCTGTCATCAAATTGATTTTTCAATAAATCGATTGTTAAGCGCCCTGTATGGCAAGTTGTACCGTCCTGTTGGAATCAAACGTCGCTGCTTTTTAGCTGATTAATTTTTGAAAACAAAAGTTCTGCATGGCTCGATTGAGCTTAGATATGAGCTTCATCTTTAATACTTCGCTCCACAGCAGCAATATTCTCCTTGGTACGCATGGCGATCAACAACGAATTGCTTGAGAGTAAAATGTACGAAGTGCTCTATGAACTAAGCGAACAGTTTTCTTTTTTAGGAAATTTTTTTACCTCCATTTTTAATATGGACTTAACGAACGGACAAGCATTCAGGGGATAACCTATTCATGCAATGCATTGTACCGGAGCTAGAAAAATAGGCTATGAAAGTGAGAATGGAGGAACTAGTGTTTGTGACATTTGATTTAAATTTTCTCACATTGAAAATGACAGGAAAGTCCTCTGCAGAAAGTTGATTCCACATACGAACAGTTCGGTTATAACACGAATCGACAACAAATGAATGAGGTCTTAATGAAAAAGAGTGCGAATATCGGGAACTAGTTTCCTTTTCTTAAAGGACAACACTACCTGCGAAACATCCGGCTTGTCTGCAAATAACACTCAGAGACTTTGGCGTGACTCGAACCCGGAACCCCCAGACTAATAGAATAGAGCACATTCCATTGGAGTTTCTCCCGAGGGGCACTATTTGTCATGTAATACTTCTTACACACATTGACGTAGTGCTTCCGGGGTAACAGACTCCGGGGATTGCTGAAGCCTAAATATAGAAGAAGGTCTGAAGGTCTTTCGAGGCCCGACCAGGGTCCAAAAGACCGGCACCAAGAGAACAGGTAGCTTCTCAGAAAGCTGCCCATATCTGTGACCGGTTATTGGTCAGATCCACTTGGGGAGCACTTCTTCGTTGTAATTTGGGCCAGTATTGCAAGGAAGGAGCAGTGTGCTGTAGATTGTAAGAAATGTTATGATCTCCAAATCCCTTAAAGTTTGACGATTTTATATCAATTTTATGTGGCAACTTTGTCTCCCTAATTATGGAAACCTTTTTTTTTTTGTTTTGTTTAAAATAAAGCATATTTTTGTAGTAAGCCACTGATGCTAATTAATTATTTTTTTTAATCAATTCATATTATTTTTTTTTTAATTGTGCATAAACACAACACTTCACCACAAAATTTTGTCTGACAAATTTATTCAATAACAGCAACAACAAAAACAACAAACAAGGTGGCAACAAATTTCATCTTTAAGTATACTGGGGAAAAAAGTTTTTGTACTCATTAAATACGAAGCGATACATCTATTAGGATTTTAGAAATTATCTGAAAAATATCGTGGACAAAAAGAATTTGAGGAAAAGTATTGTGTTATTAATTTGGGATTAAGAAATAAAAACGTGTGTAGCTTTTAAGCTGGCGTGGCTGATATTTTGCTGTCAAGATAAGGTGCATCGTTTATAAGGGGAGATTTGGTGTTTGTGTATTTAAGCCAATTTATCAAAACAAAAACAAACAAAAAAACAAGTGTGTGATTTTTGTTTGGAAAATATCTCAAAATGAATTAAAAATAAGAATTTTAAAATTAATAACAAAACAAATAGTAATTTGCGTTAAAGCGAACAGTGGAACAATTTTTTTAATATAATAGCAAACACATAAACTTATATCCTTTACCATAAGGTCACTTAAGTTTTGTTCTGTTTATGTGACACACTGTGAATAAAATGTTTGTTTACCTTATTCTATTTCGTGTAAACGTAATTTTCCTTTTGTCGTCAATGTTGTTTAAGTGCTTATAAAGCCAGGATTCACTATCCTACAAAATCGTACGATAAAATCGCAAAAAAATTTGATAGAATTCTGTCTACTCAAAAAAATTGGTTCAAATGGAGTTGTAGGTGCCACACTATTATACAAAAAAGATTTTGCAACTCTGATCGCATTGAAAATAACATTTTATGAATTTTTCAAAAGATTATCAAATCGTACAGACCTGTTAAATAGTCTGCTTCATATATACACTTTCAATCTGTACTATCATACAACACAATCATCGAATCATGGCCTTAAACCCCCATCTACATTAGTCATTAACATGTCTTAACAAAAGTCAAACTTCATATAAAAAAGCCCATTTTAAAAATAAATTTTTTCTTCTTCATATAAAAAACGTTATTTTGAATATGAGTTTTTTTATATAAAGTTTGACTTTTGTTAAGACAGGTTGATAGCAATTGAAGACGGGGGTAATAAAGCAAAAGCGTGCAAATCCCGCATGCTCCACACATGGTGTTGCTTAAAAGTCAAACTAAATACAACACTTGTGCAAGCAAAAGTTCTAACAGTGTTGTTTGAACAGGAACATGACATCGGCAGCAATGGTCTTCACGAAAAATTTTAATGGCTCGTCAAAATGTAGTGTTAAGATACACAAAAAGAATTAAATAGTAATTTTGAAAAGATAAAACAATTGAAATTAATTTTGAGATTAAAATTTCTGTCCGATTCCTGTTTTTGCCCCCGCGAGTTTTGTCTCTCACTATCGCACAAGTGTAATGTAGTAAATCTTATAACTGTTAATGTTTCAAGTTGTTTGCATTAATGAGTTGCTTGCCTTTATGTCACTTAGTTTGAAGGTTAAGGTTTTAAGGTTTAAAAATCGGGAGACCCTAAAAAGAGAAATTTTGGATTATGACTTTTTTGTAAACAGGTATGTCACCACGATCATTTAAGAGGTTACGGGCCAGCGGATTTGATTGTGTTTTAAGCTTCTTCTGCTTTAACTGATGGCACGTTAAGATTTTTATGAATGTTCGCGCTTTTTTATATGCCTGGAAGCAACTGTAATCATTCGTAGACTTTTTCTTTGGCGCCTTTGAATTTGTTTCTAAGTTGCTCGCTGAGTTCCATTTTGGTTTGAGATTCGACTTGTACAGTAGAAATTTGCAATCTAAGCTGAGTGTAGAGCCAGTTTCTTTGGACTACTTTTAACTTCATTTGTGTCAATTTTGATTATTCTATATATTATCTATACAATAAATTATTCTATACGTTATCTATACATATAATAAAATAGTAACTCATTTCCCATCTGTATAAGCATCACGTAAAAACTACTGGATGGATTTTAACAAAATTTTGTGAGAACGTACCCTGATTCCAATATAGGATACTTTTTCTCCGCAAAAAATCTTATTTCCAAGAGAAAGTGGAGAATAAACAGTGAAAGTACGCCGATTTCTTTTCACCGATTTAAAGGTACTGCATACTTTAAGGCATCTTTTATTTTTAATAGTAGTATATTTTAAGCAATGTTGCGCCACAGATGGAGCTGCTCTCACTCATTTTCAGTCTGGCTTGTACAGAGCTTTACAATAATTTTTAAATTTTTAGAATTTTATATAAATTTTAGAATTTTATCCAGGGATGGGTACCTTTAAATAAAGTAAATTCGTAAGAGTCTTGAAATTTAGCGTGGATTACTTTCAAAGCAAAATTGAACAAAATATTGTCAGGACGCACACAACGTATGTGGGCACAGCTAGTATGAGTATATTTTTGTTTATTCACCTTTATTTTCCATTTCATCAACCATTTTTCTAAACTTACAGAACAGACACACAAGATCAGAGTTCCAAGTCCCTCGGCACAAAGTCGGTGTGAGCGATTTGCTTCTTATTGTTTTTGCTTTAATGATGAATGGCGAAAAAAATAAGTTTTACAGAAATGTTCGCCTTTTTTTAAGCCTCCGCCGTCATTTTTTTGCCCAGCCACCACCGCCGTGAATTTCACGGCGAATTGAATCTTTATGGATATAAAACGGAAAAAAATTGTTTAACCGCCTGTTACTTATACATACACATATAAATATATTATAACAAAACTAAAAGTAAGTGACCTTATGATTTTTATTTATTTATATTCAAAATTTTATTAAAAAAATTTGTTTTGAAGGAAATAATTTTTTCATTAATAATTGAATATCTTTTGTTCCACTGTCATTTGTAAAAAAGCATTATAATTACATAAATTGTTTTTAAGGAAAATAAAATTGTAAATATTGGACGATAATTAACGACAAATAGCAGTTATTTACAATTGGATTTAATGGATTTTTGTACATCTCCCCCCCTTAAAAAATATATTTTGTGAAACAATAGAATGATGACTGATAATTAACGCATTTTTTGGGACAAATATGCATTGAATTGATTGATTGATTGAATTGAGAAATCATTTGTATACTTAAAGTTTTATTTAGATGAAAATTTTTCTTCTCTTTGTCATGTTTGTCACGTAGCAGAGAAGTTGATGGAATAAATGGACTTCCGAATCCTAGTTGGTTTGGGTAGACATTGTTTTTTTATAGGTTTTCGATTTATTTATTTTTATATTTTTGTTTTCATTGGAAAGGCGTTGTTTTTTATTATTATTTTGGTTCATATTTGTGGTTGTAGTGGTGGAGGTCGTGGTTATTATTGTTAGTAATTTAATATTTTTTTTGTTTTGTTTTGACATAGAAAAATATTTTAAATAAAAATGTTAAAAAGAAAATGAAAAATTAATAAATTTGGTTAGCCATTAAAAAATTAATATTAATTAATTAAATAATATGAAATATATGTATATACTAAAATCTTTAAATATATTAAGAAAATATCGAATAATAAAAAAGAGCGTTTGTTAATGGATTTTGCTTTGATATTAAAAATACATAGAACACTACCCCACACAACATGACATATAAAACTAAATGTAATATATTAAGTAACATTTAGTTAAACCATAATTAAGCATATGCAAAATGGCGATTTAATTTATTTAATTTACTATTTAAATGAAAGTAAATGTACATACACATATAAGGAATAAAATAAAATAACTTACCAGCTATTTTAGAATTGAGAAAATATGGATCCGGTTGCCATAGATTATCGAAAAATTCTGGAAGTAGTGTTACATAATCGTCTCCTTCTTCGAAAATATCATCGGATATTTCTAATCGAGATTCTAACCATTTTTGATGTATAAACATATCTACTCTAATAAAAAACAACAAAAAACACACACAAATAATTAATAAAATACTCTTACAATAGTATAAAATGTATTTTAAAATTAAAAAAAATATATATATGTATACTATGGTGAAGAGGCACTACACGAGCCTCGGGACGGCAATCAGCTGTTCATTTTAACGCTATGGTAGGCAAACGTGCTCGATTATTACTGAAGCGCCAAATGTCAAATAAATAATTAGTGTTTTTTTAGCTGCATGAGAACTATCGATTTCGATAACTATACTTTGACAGCTGAGGATGTCAAACTGTGTTGACATTTCTATTCAATAAGCTTTGGCATGTCGTCATGAAGTGTTTAACGCCAGATCAATGCTTCCAAATTGTATAATTTTACTTAAAAAAAATTAATAGTAAATCTGTTCGAGAAGTTCATAGAACACTTCGTTCATTATACGGTCAAGCTAATCGGCATAGTGATCAAACAATTCGTGCAGTTGTTGATCGTTTTCGCACTAATTTAACTCTTCTCGATTTAAAACAATCAACAACACAGAAATTTCTGTACCGAAGAGAATATTGCTAATCGTCGCGTTTATTCTTAAACCACGTAAGCGCCAAAAAGTCGTTTTTCAGAAAACGAAAAAAACTTAATAACTTCTTTAATATGGGTTTCAAAACAATTTTTTTTTTTTACAAAACATCGCTGTGTGACTCTCTGAAGGGTATAGAAACTTTTTTTTTTTTTTTTTAATTTGTTACTTACAATTAATTGTAGCCAAATCTGTCGCTTACGTGGTTTTGGCGCAACCAGCAAATCGCAAATTTCTGTGTGTAAATTAACATTAGTTTTGTATTTATCAAAAAAAAAAAACTTTTAACTTTACCAAAAATGCTCCAATTGGCCTGAAACTTTCCTGATTTTTTATTCTTAAATACAAAAAACTTAGTGGTTGAGTCTTTAACATTTCCAACTTGAAATATAAAAACCATTATATTTTGCATGCAAATGTCATTTGCATGGCGCTTACGAGGTTTTGAAAATGGATTTATTTATTTTTCATACAAACTTGTTAAGATGAGAATGTAGTCTAGTGGCAAATGTTATTTTCTACCATAAAAACCAAAAATGTCAATTTCGAAAAAATTACGCTTACGTGGTTTAAGAAGAAACGCGACGTAATGAAGCGCGAAGTGTTGAACAAGGCGCCGAAATGTCGATTCGTCGTCGTACTCGACTTGTTGGCCTTTGACCTTCGACTACGTGAACATTTTACAGAAGGTTTTTGAAATACGTGCCAATAAAATACAGCTTGTGCAAGAATTAAATTCAAACGGTCGCATCGCTTGAGTTGCTGATTGGGCTCTTTTAAAACTGGCTGAAGATCAGCATTTTTATTAAAGAATTGTGTTTAATAATGAAGCTCATTTTTAGTTAAATGGTTACATCAATAAGCCACATTGTCGTACTTAGAGTGAAGACAATCATCAAGCCATTACCTAATCACCATTACATCCATTAATATTGACTATTTGGTGAGGTTTAAACGGTCGCGGAATTATCGATCCTTTTTTCGTAATGAGCAAGAAGCTGGAATTATGGTGAATGATAAGTGCTATCGAACCATGCTGACTTAATTTTTGTTTTCACAAATAATAAGCTAAGCATCAACGACATTTGGTTCCAACAAGACGGCTCAACTTGCCATACAGCGCGCTTAAGAAATGATTTATTGCAAAATTAATTTGGTGGTGACAACTTTATTTTCAGAAATGGTGCTGTTCACTGGCTCCCCACGTTCGTGAGATTTAACGTCTATGGATTGCTTTTTATAGGGATATGTTGTCGTTGGATTATCCCGCAAAGCAGCAACTCTTAAAGCATTGGATGCCAGTATTTAAGCAACCATTTTCGCTTTACGGCCTGATTTATTGGTAGTAGAAAGTAGATAGAAATTGGACTGATGGAAAGAACCATGTAACTCGCAACCGAGGCGGACATATGCGGAAAATCATATTAAAAAAACAAGTAAAAGTGATATATTCGGCCGTGCCGAATCTTCTGATCCCTTAACCACGGTGATTTTATTTATACAGACATGTACAGCATTATCCATATTGTTGACTCTTTACTTAAATTAAGTCGTATGAGAAAAATTCATTATTCATGCTTTAAAGAAATATAAGACAAATGAAAACAAATTCCGTTGGCTACAATTGTCGCCGTCTTGTCAGCTACTTAAAGATATTGAAGACGACAGCTACATCGTAAACTCTGACATTGTTGTAGAAATACTTATTTTGCTTTTATAAAATTAAATAACCTTTTCAAAAAATTAAAAATATTTCCTCCAAAACTTTTTGTTTGTATATGAATTTGTAATTTACAATTTTGTGACATTTTCTTTTGTTGAATAAAAGAGAAATTAGCCTAAGTTGACGACAGGCCCCAATGGTGGCTTCAAAATAATCGTTTTATTTTTGTCAGTTTGTAGTCGGTATCCTGATTATGTCTATGTGTTTAATGCACCTAGGTTTTAAAACAGAGATATCATCTATTTAAAAATCAAACGTATTAAAAAAAAATCAAAAGAATTTAAAAAAATAGTCACTCTATATACATACATACATATGTATATTTTTAATATTAAATATATGTTATGTTACAGTCATAATTTTCATTTTTAAAGAAGTATTGAAATTTTTGTTTTCATTTTTCGAAAATGTTTGTAAAAATTTTTTGTAAAAATGTTTTTTAAAAAATTTTTTGTAAAATTTTATTCGAAAATTTTTTGGAAAATTTTTTAAAAAAATTTTTTTTCGAATATTTTTCTGTAAAATATCTTTTTGAAAATGCTTTGTAAATTTTTTTGTAAATATTTTTGAAAAAAAAATTTAAAAATTTTTTTTAAAAAAAATTTTTAAAAATTTTATTGATTTTTTTTGTTAAATTTAGGGCCTTTCTGCAATCTATATTGAGTTAGAATGGTCCGACTAAAGCAAAAAGAAATCCTTAAAAAAAAAATTTCCTCATATTGACACATGGGGGGTCCTTTTAACTGCTCCTATTTACCAGTGGGTACCCTGTGGGTCCATTGGCTACCTCTATGTGTATTACTTTCTATAAAGGTCTCTAATACAAATCAAAGCAGAAAAACCGTACCAATCTAAAAACAAACAAAAATCGACCCTCGCAGGGGGTTATTGACCCCCCGAGATCTGTATGCACTCCTTGCGATCTACCTTTCGCAGTCTAATATTTATTTGACAAAAAAGGCAAAAGAGAATCATTAAAGCCGAAAAAAACTAAAAATAAAACGTGAAAAAATATAGGTGGGCGTGGTTTTTGGTACGCAGCCTCCAAAGTAATGATCCGATGTTGCTGAATTGCAATACCAAAATTTTCGAAACTATGCCTGACAGATTGGTGTGCTTAAATTTGTTGTATCTCTTCTGGTGCCTTGGCAAATGACATTACCACACTAAAACGGACAGACGGACAGACGGACATCGCTTAATCAACTTCTCTATGTATAAGGATCCAGAATATATATACTTTATGGGGTCGGAAATGAATATTGTAGAAATTACACACGGAATGACAAACTTATATATACCCTTTCCACCTGTGATGCAGGGTATAATAAATGCCATGAAATTATCTACCATATGCTGTCTTGTATTATCATTTTAAGTTCTCATGCAGCCAAAATCAAAAGCAAACTGCCCGTATATTAAAACCTTTTTTATTTACTAAAAAAAAAAGATTTCAATAAAAACTAAATACGTTAATTTTTATACATACATGTACCTATATGTAGTTTTATTTATAAAATTTTCGGCATCCATTTTTTGCTCTTGTGTTGTATCACAAAAGTAAATGGCAATATTGTTTCGCTTCATATAGAGTTTTCAAATTTTAATTAAGTTTAACATTTAATAATTTTTTATGAATAATTTTGTAAATAAAATAATGTTTTATATACTACTGCGCGCATTGCCCCTTCACTTTTAATTTTAGAAAATAATTAAAATTTAATATTTGTATGTTATCGATAACTATAATAAATCGAGTTGAACTTGTAGACGAAGAGTTTGTTTCCCCTATACAATATTTGAAACTACATTAAAAACAATACAAATAATGCCTTATATCTCTGTTCAAAAATAGTATTAATTACACTTAATGAGGTTCTAAAGAATTTCTTTTTAGAATTTGACGATTTTGTATCAATGTAATCTGGCAACTGTAAATATGTATTTATCTATACATATAATTAAAGCCCGTTTCACACTATAATACTGAGTATTAAGATTTTCATTGGATTTTGTAAGATAGAAATCAAATGAGAATTGTGTGATTGTTAAACAATCTAACGTCAAATAAAATGAAAAATATCAGCAAAGGAACAAGACGAGACATTGAACGGTGTCGGCTGAGCAATTTTATGTGGACGGCAGAGGTACCGGATCTTAAGTTTGTTTGGCCGTTCAAGTTTTCGGTTAATAAAAAAAAAAATTAAAAACAAAACAAAAAAAATAATACGTACATTAAACAATTTCTAGGCATGGCAGAAACAAAGTACATACGTAGCGATATGACTAATGGCAATTTAAGGCAGGTGCAGGACAAAGGAAAAATATTCTCGGCGGCGGCGAATCACTCAGCTTGGTTCTTTGCTTAAAAAAAAAACACAACCCTGATAAAATGAAAAATGTTATCGTTTAGTAAATTTTTTAAAAATGTTTTGGTATTATGGGATGTAAAATTTCTTTCCGTATTATTTTATATTTTGATAACATACTGCTTTCATACTATCACACTTTCTAATAGTGTGAAAATGGTTTAAACTGTAACAGCACCGAGTCAGTGCACGAATTTTTTTTTTTTAATTTTTTTGCTGGTTCAGATATTATTCACCAATTTTTTGAAATTCTGTCTGTCTCTGTTCGCATTACTTAAAAAACAACTGGATGAATTATAATAAAATTAAGTAGGAGCTACCTTAGCACCTTGGTTCAAGTCAAGGCGAATTCATACCAGGTGTGAGCAGTAGGACAACAACTACAACAAAACAACAACTTTGACATTAGATTAGCAGATATGAAATAATGTATTTTTTGACAAGACATTAGCAAAAAAACGAGAGCAAAAAACAATAAGCTGGGCTATCGACTCCACCTGGTATGAATTCGCCTTGGTTCTAGTATATGATACTTTTTTTTTCACATTTTAGCGATTTAATAGTTTAAAAAACTTGGTAGCACCTTTTCTTTTTGTAAACGGGAAATTTTCGACACTATTTACAGAACTCCAGGGGAGTACGTCTCCGTTTACCGAAATGCTTGGGCTGCTACATGTGTTGGATCACCTGCTGGAATGTCGAGTGCAGGGAAGAAAGGTTCTCATTGCACTTGACAACCAATCGGTTATAAAACGCATGAAGCAGGTGGACGTGTACTCCAAACTAGTGCTGGAATGTGTTTTAAAGCTTAACAGATATTCCTAGGTTAACGAGGTAACATTGATGTGGGTTAAAGGACACATTGGCACTGCTGGGAATGAAGCAGCAGATCAACTAGCAAAAAAGGGATCTGCTGAGAATTTCTGTGGACCAGAACCCAGAGTATCACTGGGTAAAGGCCTAATACGCGCTAAAGTCCTACAATGGCTGAACTCACTAAACCTGAAAAGCTGGAGGAGGCTACTACATGTAGATAGGCTCGAATGGTGCTCAAAGAGCCCCTTGGCAGGAGAGCCAGCAAGGTTCTTAGATACAATAGAAGTACCTTAAGCTGGATAACTGCGTTAATGACAGGTCATGGAAACTTCAAGTATCATCTAGCCAATATGAAAATCGAAGAAGATAATACTTGCAGACTATGCCTGAAAGACGCTGAGACGGTAGCGCACATTGTGTGTGAATGTCCAGCACTGGCTAGCGTAAGACTTAGGACAACGGGCAGAAGCTTGTTAAATGTGGATGCCATGGGGGAACTAAGCCTTAGACAAATGCTAGCAATCACTAAAGACACCATTAGAGTCTAGATTAAAGGCTGGTTGTAGCACGAGACTCAATGATAGTAAGATTGCCGCAAGTTATGTCGGTTGTCTATAATTATTGAGGACGGAAGGGGGTCGAAAAGGGACCCATTTAGTAGTGGTCTGCTTCGTTATTACCCCTACATTAATAATAATAATAATACAGAACTCCGCAATAAAAAAATTTTATATTTAAACTATGTTGCAATATTCTGAGTTGTTACCCAGAGACGGGTACCTCTATCCAAAGTAAATACCTATATAAATTACATCTTCTGCACCATAAAAGTAAGAGTCTAAAAATTTGGTGTGTTTTACTTTCAAAGAACCAGCAATTTCAAACAAAATTTCGTCAGGACGCTGACTGACGAGACAGCAACGTTCACTTCACTGAATCGTTCCCTTAAACTAGGACGTTCACGAACGACACAACTCTAAGAATTAGTATATTTTTGTGTAGTTTTTAACCGACTTCAAAAAAGAAGGAGGTTATCTATTCGTCTGAATGTTGCTTTTTTTTATGTATGTAACCGCAGAACTCAGCCATTTCTGAACCGATTTTAAAATTTTTTTCTTTATTTGAAAGCTTATGCTTTCAGGTTGGTCCCATTTTAAAAACAGTTCATTATATTAAAAATTAAAGGGTGTCCCCATACAACATACATGTTTTTTACGTGTATTAAGAACCGTATATGGCAGCAAATTAAAATTTTAAAAAATTGCGTGCCGCTATAGCTTCCAACAGCAGAAATTAATAAAAAAAATAAATTTAAAATTTAAAGGGTGTCCCCATAGGTGACATAATTTGACCTATTTGGGTCTATCTTTTGAACCGTTATAAACAAAACCTTGAAAATTTGACATAATGTCGATAACTATGACCGTTATAATAAAATGTATAAATACTCAAAATTTTAAATTAAAGGGTGCTCCAATAGTTCATTTAATTTGATGTAAATGGCCAAACTTTTGAATAGTTGTTCACAGACCGCTGAAATTTACAAAGAACCTGTAGTGCTAAGTCAGCTATAACAAAAAGTATAAAATTTTGAATTTGGAACTAAAAGGGTGTCCCAATAGTTAATGTAATTCTATGTATGTGGCCAAACTTTTGAACTGTTAGAGACAGACAGCTGAAATTTACAAGGAACCCTTATTGCAAAGTCCACTACAGCAAGTATACAATTTGAAGTTAGAAATTAAAGGGTGTCCCCATAAATTACGTAATTTGATCTATATGACCCTATCTTTTGAACCGTTAAACACAAACACTTGAAAATTAGGCAGAATATCCACTACTTTCTCTGGTATGATAACAAGTATAAATATTTGGAATTATAATGTAAAGGGCATGTGGTGGTTCAGCAATACTAATAAAGGCTCGAATCAAACATTATTTACTGTGTGATTTTTGTGAAGATTACCTACAAGCAACAAACATCTGTATTGAAGAATTTCATCAAAACTTAGTTATTTCTTCGATTTATTCACCTCCTAGGTTTCAAATATCAGAGAGTCAATAAAGCGATTTCTTCAAATCACTAGGTCCCTGTTTCATAGCATCAGGCGACTACAACGCTAAACATACGTTTTGGGGATCACGCCTAATAACTCCAAAAGGTCGTGTTTTGTTTGACACAATTTCAAAAATGCGTCTGAATGTGATATCGAGTGGACAACCCACCTATTGGCCTACTGATCGACAAAAAATACCGGATGTTATTGATTTTGGCGTGATTAAGGGTATTCCAAGAGAAACGATTAAAGCTGCAGCGTCACTTGATTTATCCTCAGATCATTCACCCACTATCGTCTATATATGGGACAAACAAAACATCATATCACCAATGACTACCACAAGCATTAATTGGTTGAAATATAGAAAGTATCTTAGTACTCATTGCTCGAAAAACATCCCGCTAAGAACACCTGAAGACGTAGAGCGGAGTCTTATTGATTTTGACCAAAACCTCAAATCAGCTGCCCAACATTCAACAATAACCCGATAGATACAATCAAATTTATTCTGCAGATATCGAACGGCTCTTGGCTGAAAAAAAAAAATTCGTAGAGAATGGCAATCACAGAGATCTCCTCAACTCAAAAGCAGACTTAAAGAATGCATGAACCGGCTAAGAGACATGCTGGAATCTCGAAGAGTAGCATCCCTGAAAAACTATTTGGGAGACCTAGACGCAACTCCTCAATAAGATTATTCGTTATGGCGTGCTTGTAGAAACCTTAAAAGGCCAGTCTTACGTAAGCCTCCCTTGCGAACTTCAGCTGGAGGCTGGGCAAGGAGTGATACCGAAATAGGAAATTTATTTGCTGGACATTTGAAAAAGGTTTTTACCCCAAATATATCGACTGATATAGTTGAGTTGCCAGTTCTCGAGGCTAGTGCTGCAGTACCGATAAGATTTGAATTTGGTGATCTTGAAAAGGCAATAACGGATTTGAACACCAAAAAAGCCCCTGGCGTTGATAAAACCAGTAACAAGATGTTAATTCAGTTGCCCCGTGTAGCTCGCAGAATCGTTCTTTTTATTTTTAATGCCATTTTACGTTTTGAGTACTTTCCCATAGATTGGAAGGTGTCCTTGGTTACCATGATTCCTAAACCAGGAAAAGACCACACAAAAATTGAATCATACAGACCTATAAGCCTTTTGTCAAATATGTCAAAGCTGTTTGAGAGGATGTTAATAACTAAGCTTAACCCTATTCTAAGCGACAAAGGATGTATTCCAAACCATCAATTCGGCTTCAGGAAAAAACATAGTACGACCGAACAAACTCACAGGTTAGTCAATGTTGTTAAGAAGACATTTGAAGAGAGAAAATACTGCTCTGCGCTTTTTATCGACGTTTCTCAAGCATTCGATAAGGTATGGCATGAAGGCCTAATATATAAGCTAAAACTGAATTTGCCCGTAAACCTATATAAGCTGCTAGATAGTTATTTAACCGAACGAAAATTTATTGTGAAAGAAGGAGATTTTTTGAGCTCACCCCAGCCAATCGAAGCCGGAGTTCCCCAAGGTAGTATATTGGGGCCCTTTTTATACTTATTGTATACTTCAGACATGCCAACTAGTAACCGAGTTCACACATCGACATTTGCTGACGACACACTTTTTTGAGCATTCACGAAAGACCCGAAGTAGCATCACGATATTTACAAAACCACATATCCAATTTAGAAAAATGGTTGAAGAAATGGAGAATAAAAGTGAATGAACAAAAATGTACTCACATAACTTTCACACTGCGCAGAAAATCTTACCCCCTATTCGGATAAATAACCAAACGATACCTCAGCTTTCAGACGTCAAATATCTCGGTATACATCTTGACCGGCGCCTTACATGGAAACGGCACATAGAAGCAAAGTTAACACAAATGAAGTTGAAAGCAGTCCAACTAAACTGGCTAATTGGCAGAAATTCTACTCTAGCTTTAGACTGCAAACTTTTATTATACAAGTCAATTCTAAAACCAATATGGTGTTATGGCATTCAATTATGGGGCACTGCCTCAGCTACCAACGTAGAAAAAATTCAAAGGCGCCAAAATAAGATTCTACGTATTATTACATCTGCTCCCTGGTATATAAAAAATTCGAACATCCATAAATATCTAAACGTGCCATCAGTTAAAGCAGAAATAGCGAAACTTGCCATAAGGTATTTAAAGAAGCTTGAAACTCATCCGAATCCACTGGCCCGTAACATACTAACTGAACCTGGTTACATTCGACTAAGAAGGAGGGACACTGCTTCTCTCATCCGTACATCAGAGGGATAACCCACAAATTACAGTAACCGTGAAACATACATTTTTTTGTCCAGCACTGGTTGGACTTAACAAGTATATTTTTAGAATTAAGATATGAGTAATTATTGATAGTTCAATTATATTGAAGATACAATAAATAAAAAATGTGAAAAAAAAAAATAAAAAAAATAATGTAAAGGGTGTCCCAATAGTTCATGTAATTTGATATATATGGTTAAACTTTTTAACCGTTATAGACAGATAGTTGAAATTTACAAAGAATCTTTGTGGCCAAGTCCTCTATAACAACAGGTCTTTAATTTAAAATTGTAAATTAAAGGGTGTCCGAATAGTTGATGTTATTAGATCTGTGTGCCCCTATCTTTGAAACCGTTATAGACAGAGGCTTGAATGGTGTCCCCATACAAGACGGATACTGGTGAAAATAGCTTAAACTTTTGGCGCATCTTTTATTTGGTTTAAATCTAATTCTTACAGATTACTTCTTACATTTTTAGTTTAGAATTAGTGCCCTTCTATCTGTTTTGAAGTCGGTTTTTTTTTTGCAAAAATTATTGTCGTTATTTTTGGCAATTTGTGAAAACAAACAAAACTTTTCGCAAACGTTTTATGCAAAGATACAAAATTTAAAAATTTTTTTGATCGCTTTTTGTACATGAGCTAAACGTAAAGAAATGCTGACCTGTTAACTTGATATACCATCCCAATCACACAATTTCATATAAAAAAAAAGCAGAAATGTATTTATTAGAGTGATTGATTTAGTTCGTTCGATTTTCGAATGCAGATTTTATTCTCCAAATGTTTTAATTTTGTTCTCAATATTTTCTATTATAGCTGAGTACATTTATATATATGGCATTAAGGTGCAAAACAATACAAAACTAAATGGCACAATCATTTTCATTGTATTTTTCTTTTACTCTCTGCTAAACAAAATGAAAGCAACGTTTCCTTTTGTTTATTTTCGAACTCTGCGTTTTAAGGTTATTTTTTTGTAGAAAATTTCATTGCTATCCATAACATACAATTTTTCTAATAATTTTTTATTTATAATTTAGTTTTTTGTTACAAAAGTTACCTACCGAAAATCCATATCCTCTACATTGATTGAGTTTATATCTACTACAAAAATACTAAAATCCACTATAACTGGAGATCCCTTCTTAGAAGGTGGCCGTATTTCTGAAAAAAAAAAAAATAAAAAAAATGAAAAATGAAAGTATTGTATATAAAAACACAGACATTATTAATCTATATTCTATATAAATAATAGGCAAACACGTTTTTTGTAATCCCTTTTAGGTCCGTAATACTGAACCGATTTAGTAATACTGAAAGATTTAAGTATTTTTAAAGCTTTTTCTACACAGATGTGCGCAATCTTAATTTTATTTAAATCGGTTCAGTACTTTAGAAGTAATACGACTATCAAGTTTTCACTAACATCAATAAACAAATACATGTTCTTCTCTTAAAGTGGTTTAACACGACGAGTGTTTGTCAAATGACTTGTCACTTTTCCATGTGTAAATTCTAAACACGTCGTGTGAACCCTTTCAAACATAACATATGTATTTTCCATGTGTACAATACATACATATGACATTTTTCATTTAGAACATGTTCTATTTTGATGTGACAAAGCATCTGACATCCTGTAATGCCAACTTGACATTTTTCTATTTTAGGTTTTTTGTGGTACCAAAAGCACAAACAGCGTGGCTAAAGCACTACGTTTGCATCCTTGCATCAGCTGTGGTTGGCAATACAAAACTGTGTGGCGGGAAAATTATATATTATAGGTTATGTCAGATGTAATTACACATGTACGTTTGAAAGCAAAAATTATAAACTGCATGTAAAATGCCTATTTTGATAAACACATGAAATTACATATGGGTTATCAAACTGACATAACACACGTCGTATAAAACCACTTTTAAGGTGTGCTTAGACTGCGTGTACAAGTCATATGGAATGACAGATTTTCCATATGTGAATGTATACACCAGAGAATGACAAAAGTATCATTTTTAGTACTTATTAAGTATTTGAGGCAAAACATGTATAAATGTGTATAGCTTCAGCTCAAACAACATACCATGCACACATACTCATATCAATTGCAACTTAAATAACTACAAGTATAGGCAGAGAATAAGTGTTCACATACTTGATCATTATTTTTCGCAATACAACCAAGTATAAGTAAAAGTTGGATAAAGTATTAGCTATACCCATACTTGTAAGTATAGAGTGGGAATAAGTACAAGTATGTAAATGCTCTAAGTATACTGAGTACACCCATACTTATTTCACTGTAAATGCGTATGGGTAGGTATTTTTTGTGTTATAAGTATAGGTATAACTAATACCCAAAAATATGCGTAAATACTTAACTACATTTATTTAATAAGTACTTTTTGTCAGTCTCTGGTATACACATAGTGTAAACCACTTGAAACATAACATACATTTGTTATTTTCCTATGTATGTGCAATAGCATATTTTAGTTTTTAATTTAAATCACGCTCTATTTGCTGTGTAACAGTTGTTTTCAGTGATGTTTACTTTTATTTTTAAAAATTCTGCTCATATATTTTTATCATGAAGTTAAGGAGTTTAAGATTAACCAATATCTTTATTCTAACTTTTGTTAGTAATTTAATGTTCGTAGATTTATATCGATACCTCATAGGTTAAAAAGTGATATTAATAATAAATTTATGTAATCTAATATACATATATTATATATCTATTTGCAAGTTTGCTAAATCGAATTTAATGAAATTTAAAACATAGACAAATCTTTAGTTTTTGTGGGTCCAATGGGATATATCTGTTTTCAAAGCTAGGAACAGGAGGCTATAAGGCACAGTTTTATAAGAATAAAGCAATTTCAATAGAAGTTAAGAACACAATTACATACATATATGTATAGTGTTAAAAGATAAGGTGCCATTTTACCGGTACCAAGGAAGACTGAATTAAATTAAAAATTTACTTTACTATAGTGCATTATTTTTTAAATCTTTTTTAAGACGGTAATAAAACTGTGTAAACTGTAATATCACCTAATTAACAACTTTGGGCCGTGGGACAAAAAAAAAAACGGTACTAAGGTATTGTGGGTTTCGAAAAAAATATTTTATTCCTTATAAAAAAAGATTGAAAATAAATTGACATTAACATCAACATCAACAAAATTATTCATTTAATGGTTGCTGATATAATTAAAATGATATTAATTATTACTAATTGTATTATTTATTATAATTATATTTTGTTTTTATATAATTTCTCTCCAATAAATTGATTTTGTATGTACTTGTAGAAGCTCCCAAATGATAACACAAAAAGGTAGCTCTTTGACATCACTAGGGTGTTTTTAATAAAATGAAATGGAGGTAAAAATATGCAAAATTGCCCAATAACTTATTACAAAAAGTCCCAATAAAGTTATTAGTATTATTAGTTTTATTATATAGTCCAATAATTTAAAAAAATAATCCATCTAAACCACACTTTGAAGACCTGTTGTTTTAAGTATTTTATTTTTGTTTTCAACAACGGGAGGTTATGTCATATGCACGTCATAAGTACGTAACTTGTATTTTAAACCCTGATTTTGACATACATACACATGAAATTCCATATGGATAGCAATTTTGACATTCCATATGACTTGTACACGCAGTGTAAACACACCTTTAGCTGCAGTAAAAAACACAAGTAAATTTTAAACCCCCGTCTTCATTTGTCATTTGTCTTAACAAAAGCCAAACTTCATATAAAAAAAACCAGTATTAATAATAATTTTTTGACTTTTGTTAAGACATAATAATGACTAATGTAGACTGGGGGTAAGAAAAACACGGGCGTTATCGTGTTTTCAAACTTTTGCCTTCAAGTGTTTAAATTATTTTTTGAGCATGGGGGCAGCCAAGCGCACCAATGATATCTAGTATAACATTATTATAATTTATAAAAAAAAAAATCGGTCTATTTATTATAACCTCGGTAGAAATTTTACAAACATGACCTTGAAATTTATAAACACATGCACTTTTCACTTTCTCTAACTTCATTTTTTAATCAATAAGAGTTTTGCATTACATTGTTTGTTTTGGTTCAATACTAACGGTAGTAGTATTTTTTATGTGTTTGTGTGTGTGTGTGTCTGGCTTAACAGTGGGTGTAAATGTAACTACGTGTAAATCTCACGTGAATTAATACAAAACAACAAAATAGAATCAAAACAAAAAAAAAGTACATAAATAAACGGTGATTTGCTAAAGTATTCGTGTTAACAGTCATTATCAGGGATCGCACAACTCTTTATTTTTTGACTTTTTTTAAATGTATGGTTTTTCCTTCCTCGTTTTTTTTTTGCTGTTTTCAGGGGTGTCCATGTAAACTAATTGTGTGTGCTCTGTGTATATGCGCTCATGCAGGAGTAAATGTGTAGACGACAAGTGTTTAGTATATTTTGCATTTAAAGACCTTGATTTACAGTGTCAAGTTCAATGCTAGTTTATTAAATTCCTAATTTGTTGCCTTGTTATTCTACACACTTATTTTGAAAATCAATAAAAAAGAAATTACAACATTTTTGGAAAGTTAAACTTGATTTTTTTGTAACAAAAATTTAAAGACTTGGTAAGGTCTGTGTAACAATTGTTCATATGATTTATTATTGTAGTTATATTTAATTACACTAAAGATACAAACACATGTACATACATATATACATACATATATACATACATATATACATACATATATACATACATACATATGTTAATGAATTTATCATATTTCGTTAAAAATAACTTACCCTTGACATAATTGGGTGGTAACACCACTCTTGGCTTTGCTGTGTAATTTACATTTGCTTCCGTAGATTCGGTTAACCTGAAAAAAAAAAATAAAATACAATAAAAAGATAAAATAAAAAAATTTTAAATTTTATGTTTAATGTGCCTAATTGTAAATGGTGACTTGTTTTTGTTTTTTTCAGCGTGGAGTTTTTGACAGTTCTTTGTGACAAGTATCAAATTCAAAAATGCTTAGACCCAATTTCTTCAATTGCCGTCTGAACATTCTTCAGTTTTTGCATCTAAAAAAAAAAAAAAAAAAATATGCCACTAAGGCAAGATTTAGGCGATGATTTAAAAAATGTAATTTTTTGGGTAGAGACAATATTTAGTTTTGTGTTTTAATTTTGAAAAAAAATTGTACATTTTTCTCTACCCTGAACAAAAAAGACATGTATTTAAATTATCGTCTAAATCTCGTCTAATTTCAAGAACATTTTCAGCGCATAAATTAGCTTTTAGTAAGGTTAGATAAGAAGGGCAGGGCTTTTTAGTACTAGATACCTACACTTGAAAACATTGTGATTCCCTTTTCTTTGAATAGGCTTCATTACCTGAAGTAGCTTAATATTCTTTGCATCATCAAGTTTGGAACTTGCGAAATTATTTAATCCATCGTGAAATCATTTGTCCCAACGGGGCCTTTGGTTTTGCAGTCTTAGAAAATTACAGATAATGTGCTCTAAGTTTATAATTCTTTATCAACCTCCCAATGCCGCAATTTTCATAGATCTAACCAAAAATTGACCCCGTATTACATCAAAAACCGAAAACCTTAACGACCTCTTAATGTGTGCAGCCCATTAGAAAACACCAGCTCCAGTGCTCATATTCATCTTTGAGCCGTCCCAAAAAACTGCTTACCTCTCATACAGTAAGTCGGGTACTGCTCACAAGTCCCTATCCGAGAACGGAACTGATAATGATTCTAAACCAGACTTTAAACTAAAGACACGCGGATATGGCCTTGAATTATATTCAGAAGAAAGGAGATTATTTCGATATTTATAACATTAAGCTAAGGAAACAATTTAACAACTGTTTGTAGAAACCCTATCTATACCGAGATGAGAAACAACTTAGTAGCAGGAGCTTCCCTTTAATCGAGTCCTGCAAAAATACCTCGTTACAACATCTTTTCAAATTGAATTAAAGACAGATGACTACAAGACAACTGATCAGCTTCTATACACACCACATGTCTATTCGTATATTGAGTGGACCGTTTAATAATCTGAGTTTTAGAGTCCTAAGAACAATAAAGTGCTCAGCTTATTTACCATCTAATTGCCGATTTCTTGAATATTCCAAAAAGGAGACATCTGACAGACTGCAAGAACATTAAGAGATACATAATTCTTCCAAGTATAGTGGACGCCCTTAACAAAAACAAGCAACAAGCAACAAGCAAGCCTGGCATACATAGATCTGGATAGAAAAATTCATTAGTCTTTAAAAATTTGGAAAACAATCGATAGAAGAGGTATGGAGAAGACCTATATTTTCACCAAATATTAAAAAGAATTCTCCTTTTTCCAATATCCAGTCATCTGAACAAGGGAATCTTTGTACAGACAATGTCTATGTGTATGCTTATTGACATTCTTATAAAAGGTGTTTTTTATAGAGTATAGAACTTTAAGTTGCAATAAAACAACGATGGATTATTCGATTGACATGAATTTTATTTATCCGAAAGATAATCTTGTGGCATTACATTTTCAATTTGATTTCTGGCATATGACCGCCATGGCTGGCGTGGATGTAGTCCAATCTGGACGTCCAATTTTCGATGACTTTTTCCAACATTTGTGGCCGTATATCGGCAATAACACGGCGAATGTTGTCATCCAAATAGTCAAGCGTTTGTGGCTTATCCGCATAGACCAATTACTTTACATAGCCCCACAGAAAGTAGTCTAGCGGTGTTAAATCACAAGATCTTGGAGACCAATTCACAGGTCCAAAACGTGAAATTAGGCGGTCACCAAACGTGTCTTTCAATAAATCTATTGTGGCACGAGCTGTGTGACATGTTGCGCCTTCTTGTTGAAACCACATCTCCTTTACATCATGGTTATTCAATTCAGGAATAAAAAAGTTAGTAATCATGGCTCTATACCGATCATCATTGACTGAAACGTTCTGGACACCATTGTTTTTGAAAAAGTACCGTCCAATAATACCACCAGCCCATAAAGCGCACCAAACAGTCAGTTTTTCTGGATGTAACGGTGTTTCGACATACACTTGCGGATTACCTTCACTCCAAATGCGGCAGTTTTGTTTGTAGACGAAGGCATTCAACCAGAAGTGCGCTTCATCGCTAAACAAAATTCGCTTATGAAAATCGGGAACAACGGTAATCTCGTTTTGGGTCCATTCGACGACTATTTGCAAGCGTTGTGGGTTCTCTTTGGCGTTGTTCAGGCGTGAGTCTATTCATGATGAATTGCCAAACCAAACTGAGAATAAATCACTTGACAGCTGTTAAATCGGTCGCCATCTTGAAAAGTAATGCCAACTTAAAGTTCTATATCTCTATAAAAAACACACTTTAGAAACATTTTAAGGAACATTTTTTGTCTATAAAAACTTATCGAAACTGGCAAAATTGCTATAAATGAATTTCGAGGGTAATTACAAAATAAGGATTTTCATATAAAATGGATACATTTTAAAAAAGTTTTTAATGTTAATAACAAATTGAACAAATTTTATTTGTGTAAAATTGGAATTGTTATCTATAAAAACAATATTTCGTTATCTTTGTATAGGGAATATTTGTCTTATCCATTAAATGAAGATATTCGTTTAGACAATTTTAAAGATTACCGATTACATCCTGCTTTTTGTAGCAAATTTTTACTGTTATCGATAAAAACAGTTTTCTTCGAAGTTTATTTATACATAAAAGTTTCAATGTTATCGATAAAATGGATATTTTTAAGTAGTTTTTATTATTATTAATAGTTAAGGGATTAAAAAATGTTAAATTTAATCAATAAAAAATTTTGGTGCTTGTTATGAGAAACTTCGATGATCGATTGTGATCGAAAGGTCAGATCGGATCGAATTTGACTCAATTGGATTATTCACAATAGTAGATATTTATCAGCTGGCACTATAAATAAATATTGTATTACGAATTTCTAAAGGAAAAAATTAAATCAATTATTAGTTAATATGACCACTTTGCCGTTGTTATAACGGGTGGCCCATATACATATGTACATATGTAATTTAGCTCCTGCGTAATTTCTTCCAATTTTTTTGCCGCTTGATCTTTCGTGTATATTCCTTTTGCCAGCTGTTCCATTAGAAAAATGAGCTTTTCCAAAGGTTGTAACCTTAGAACTGTATTCAATTAAAATCAAATCTGTGGCAATAAGGAAAAAGTTCTTAAGTCTGATTTTTAAGTTTTGTAGGGGAGCTTATCTTTAAACTTTACATATGGGGGTCAAACATATGTTTTACACAAGCGTTGCAATGTTGTTGTGAAAGAAGTTTGGAAAACTTGTAGTTTCTTAAGCTTTTCTCCAAATTCGATTAGACATTGAAAAAAGATAAGCAGAAAGTCTAGCGAAATGACTTTCTGAAAAGTAGTACTAAATAATTGAAACTTTGCATGTGGGTAGTTTGGAGTACGTAGATTACAAAGGTGCCAGTAACTTGAATTTTGCTTAAGTCGAGTTAAGCACTTATTCCTAATTGTCACAGAAGAAATAATTTACTACCGGCATTTGTAAAAAAAAACAATAAAAACAATTTTCAATTGCATTTTCATTAAGCATCAAAAGCAAAATTGTGTTCCTTATAAAACGAAATTTTCGACAGTGCTACCAACTCATAATACGAATTTGACATTCGATATTCGATAGCGAGTACAGGTCGAAAATCGAATGCAACTCACAATAAGGGCCTTTATGTATGTAAAATTTTAGTTGTTATCGATAACAGCAATATTTTTTGTATAAAAAATGTTAGTGCTATATAAATGGATCTTTATGTAGAGAATAAAATGACGATTGCCGTTTAGAAATTTTTTAAGATTACCGATAAAATCCTGATTTTTTGTAGCAAATGTTTACTGTTATCGATTAAGAGTTTGACTTTATAAAGATTATTTTTGATGTTAACTATAACAGCAGATTTCTTGTAGTAAATGTGCAACGTTTATTTATAAAATTAAAATTGATTTTATAGTTTCGATAACAGTTATTTTTTATATAGAAAATTTCGATTAAGTAAAGATTTTGACTAGACAGTTTTTTTTTTCTAAAAAAAAATGGTGTTATCTAGAACAGATCAATAATATCAATAAAAAATATTTTTATATAAAAGATGTTATTATTTATAGATTTTATATAGCACATTTTCAGTGCTAAAGATAAAAGCATATGTTTGTACAATGCTTGTCGATAAGATGAAAATTTTTGTAAAGACAATTGCAAATATTTTTAATGCAATATTTTCAGTGTTATTTATTAAGTGGTTTCGATAACAGCTATTTTATTGAAATTAATAACAGAACGTTTTTTTACAGGATACATTTATGTTATTTATGTTATCGATTAAAACTTTAAAAGTGCCATATTATCGATAAAAATAAGGGTTTTGGGTAATAATGTTTATTGTTATCGATAAAGTTAAGATTTTGCTAAAAAAAGTGTTTCTATAAAAATTTATCGATAACACCAACATTTTGTCAATAACGATTTTTCAAGGTTATCGATGAAAAGAAATTTTTGTGTAAAAGATTTTTATTGTTATCGATTTTATGTAGCAAAATTTTTAATGCTATTGATAAATAAAAATCTTCGTATAATGCTGTCGATAACAGCAAAGTCTTTAGTAGATAGTTTTCAATGTTGTCGATAAAATGATAATTTTCGTATAGACAATTGAAATTTTTTTCAATGCAATATTTTCAGTGTTATTGAGTATTATTTTTGTTAAAATTTTCTATACATAATGTTCAATGTTATTAATATTTTTAGTGCAACCAATCGGATTTTTTTTTAGAAGTAACATTTCATTGACTGTAATCCTTGCACTGTTGTATAAGGATTATATGTATATTCTATTGTAAAAATATGAATTTCGTGCTAAGGTACCATTAAAAAGTTAGGATTTTGTTAACCTTGAGTACTTTGTCAACGGTTTAATATTTTTAATTTTATCTAGGTCTATAAAGTATCGATTTTTTCTGTTCTGTTCTGTTCTGTTCTGTTCTGTTCTATTCTGTTTTGTTTTTTTTTCTGCATAATTTTTATTATCATTTTATATTGCAAAAATTTTTATACTTTTTTCGTGACTTTATTTGCAAAAAGAAATGATTGTCTTGTTATAATAAAATTGATTTTGTACTTCTCAGCAAACAGTAGTGAAATGGCCCATGTATTTGTTATGGTTTGGGAAATTTGTATAAAAAATATAATCGTGCCGGTTTGTTTGTTGACTTTTTTTAATTATTAAATTAAAATATACACTTAAGTTAATTTAACATTAATGGGCAACTAAATGAATACCGATCAGTAGTTGTGTGTTAAAATGGAAATTAATAATGTTGTGAGCTTGTTGGCCTTCTAATTTTAAATTTGCCAATGCTGTAACTAAATTGAATTTAACCAGGTTTTTTTTTTTAAATTAATCACTTTTTTATTTTTTAAAACAATCGATGGCTAAGGTACGTAATCACAGAGCCAAACTATCCCAGAGATTATTTAAAGTGTTAAATTCTTTCCAGGATCCTATACCTTCGTATAGGGAGCGAAAAATCCCAAATTAAGCTTGTTTAAAATAACTTGAGTTTTATATGGATCTCCTTTGAGTTTTATATGGACGCATGTACGATTGAGTTTTATATGGTGCTTCACTAATGTACTTTTTAATTTAAAATTTATTTAAGGTTATACACAATAATAAAACGATTACACCTGTCTGATTTCTGCAACCACTGCACCTCAGTACAGCTATTCGAAGAAACTAATCAAGCAATGCGAGAGGGAGATCTAAACTATTCGAAAGCCGAGAAACAAGGATGGCCTGATAGACCTTAAAAAATAATGACAATAACGAGCGCGTTTTTGTATTTGTTTTTAAGGTTCCATTGCCTGTATGAAGTATTAATTAAATATTTATAAAAGTGCAGAATCTGGCCACTCTATAATAATTTGTGCTCAGTTTGGTTTGTTATTTTATCTAAAAATACTGTAGTGAAACTAATGAAACTGTATGTTGGTGCAGATAGAAATCGATATCTAATACAAAACACCAATTTTTGTAGTTTTTCTCTGTCTGTCTGTCCGTCTGTGTCCGAAGTAACGCAGTACCTCGGATCAAATAAAGACTACTTTATTTCGTAAAAATATTCTTTTTTCCAAGAGCATATAGAGATCACGTCCCAAATGAAGATAATACCGAGTTAAATGATTCGGAAGCATCTTTTAGTTTTATAAGCAGGAAATTTAAGATATTTGGTCTGTTCCAGGTGCATAAGAAAACAAATTATTCGAAAAGCGTTCCAGATAACAATTTTTGTGCAGTTTTGACAGTAAATCAGAGTAAAATTTTGCACTTTCTGTACAAGGTAAGTTCGGACTAAAGTTAAATTATCACCTGTTTTTTGGTTATATTTAAAAATGCAAAAAAAATTTAAATAAAGGAAAAAAGTTTTTATTTAAAATTTATTAAAAAGCAAAATGGCAGATTTTTCAAATAAACTTGAAGTTGTAAGTACAGATATTTGTGCATATATCCATTTTTTATAGATCAGTGAAGAATGAATTAATAATTATTTAGGCTAAGTTCTTTGTTATAAAGAGATAAAGAAAAATTTGACAATAGCAGAATGTAATGCATTTTCTGGGTCGCTACATTCTTCAGCGTCTGATGGTGTTTTGCAAGTCCCAGGAGAACATGCAATTGCGGTTTTTTGCGTTCCAGCAATTTTTGACAACTTTGTCACATTCAGAGAGTAATTTTCTTTTTAATCTCAATAGTCCGGACTTTTTTCTTATGCACCTGGAACAGACCTACTATTTACCTAACTTTACAGTAATGTAATTTTATGTAAAACGTATGTTTGTTGCAACCAGTATTGCGGTTTGTGGTACAATTGTACCAAATTTGGTACAATCGACACATCAGTAGTACACTGGTACACTTCATGCTTTTTTGGCACTATTTCTTATAAAATTTATTCAATATTTTTTTCTTTAATAAAGATTTCTAAACTCCTAGTTCTTTCACCCTATCTATGAGATGAATCTTTAATTATTATTCCAAAAAACTTCAGTATACTATAGCGGATTAAGATCCGCTTATTTTACTAGAGTTTTAAAATATTGTTAGTAAATTATCATTACTTCAAAATACATTAGTATAATGATTTATTATACCCTTCACCACAGGCGGAAAGGATATATATAAGTTTGTCATTCCGTGCATTATTTCTACAATATTAATTTCGGACCCCATAAAGTATATATGTCTATTCTGGATCCTTATAAATAGGGACGTTGATCCGTCTGTCGGTGTTGACGTTAAAATGTCATTTGCCAAGGCACTAAACAATGTGCAGAAAATTTAAACCCACCAAACTGCCAGACATAGTTTCGAAAATTTTGGGATTGCCATTCAGCAATATCAGACCATCCCATTGGAGGCGGGCAAAAAACCACGCCCACCTATATTTTTTCACTTTTTTTTAATTTTTGTTTGTTTTAATGATTCTCTTTTGCTTTTTTTGTTAAATAAATATTAGACCGCGACGGGTAGATCGTAAGGAGTGAATTTAAAAAAAAATTTAAATTTACAAAAAAAAAAAATTTCAAACAATTAAAAAAAATATACAAAATGGTTTTACTTAAATTTTTCCAAAAATGTTTAAAAAAAATAAAATATTACGAAAAATTTCTACAAAAAAATTTTTAGAAAACTTAAAAAAAAAAAAAATTATAAAAAAGTTAAAAAAAATAATTTCAAAAAAAATTTCAAGCAAATTTTCCAAGGAACATAAGAGGGTAACATAATAGTGGCCGAATACAGCACTTTTACTTGTTCTATTTTAATGTCGAGCTATATTTTGGTACAATTTATGCTGATATGGTACAATTTGTGCGGTACAATTTAAACACTGTCAGATCCCAACACTGGTTGCGACATCCAGAGACGGATAGCCCTATACACAGAAAATATACAAACTAAAAAGATAACTAAAAAGATTTACGTCAGATAATCTTGATGCTCTTACTTGACGGTGGTCTTACCACTGAGTGAAATTTAAGTGTAGACTAGCGCAATTAATGTAAAATAAGCAGCAGTTCATAAAACATGGCTAAAAGCCTGTACCTATGTACTAACCCCTCGTTTAGTGGTTTGGAGACTACTAAACTCTTAATACTCTATTGATGCCTTCTGTTGAGAGTGCAACAGCACACTTCACCAACCTTAGACCATCCCTTCAAAACCTTGGTCCAGACCACAGCTTGATGGGCGGCCCTATGCGAAAAAGAAAGACCTATATAAACACACCTGGGGGTTACTGCATAATTCGAATCGAAAACATATTCATTCGAATTTGTATCACTTTAGATTGTGTTTCGAAAAGGTTTTTTTCGAATAGAATTTTGCAGTAACCCCCTGTTTTTCCGGATTCAGGCTCCAGGAACCCCGGGGTCTGGTGCAGCGGAAGTACTGCGTCAAAGCATTATATTAGTTTGACAATGGTAATTAGTGTACCCGGTGAGTGGGGGATAAACCATATCTATATAAGTAGGAGTCTTAAAATTTTGTGTGGATTACTTTCAAAATATAAGACAATTTATTTTGAAAATCAAAGTTTAGTTTGGAAATATTTTAGGTCGACAACGTGAGTATAACTCTGGTAATTCAGGTACGACTATATCCAAAAAAAAAAAATTACTAGTTGGTAGGCTAGATCAAATATTTTCTGAACTGGATGTGTTTTCACCAAGCTTTTAAATATTAATAAGGTAATAATATTCAAAGATTATAGAGAACGAGTTAAAAACACTTCACTTTAGCAGAGAAAGAAATTGCACCCTCATCTTCTTATATTTTTCTCTACCACAAAAATCTGACTTGATTTCAGGAAACTTGCCTTGTTGAAATCAGGATTTAATTTAGCTTTTTCCAAATGCATCAAAATATTATTCTCACCAAGTAAGGAGGAATTGAAAGAGGTTTAGGTAAAAAATAACATTTCTATTTTCTGATAAAGCGGGTGACAATTAAATTATTTTTAATTACAGAATGAAGGTAGCCATTCATTTTTATTTAAATTTTATTTTTTTATTATAAGCGTTATTTTGGATCACCCTGTTCGCTGTGATGTAGTTGAAACCACAGATAACACATAGATAGTCAACTGAAACGTCAAAAACCTAAGTCTCTTGTCAAAAAACCTAAGTCTAAGAATGTGTTGGTAGGCAAAATTGTATAAGTGTTCGTTTTTAAAAAAAATTCCCCACAGCACCTAAACTGACGTAGTTGTATAAAACATTTTGTAAAAACAGAATATTTTTTACATGCAATTTTAGATGTTAAAATTAAATAATTCTTTTGCTTTTTTAATAAAAATATGAATTTTTTTATTTTTCTAATATATTTATGTGCGAAAAAAGTTAGATTGAATGCTAATTTTAAATATTCATTATATTGATTTGAAAATTTTCATCCCCTAAAGCCTAGTACTCTGTTCGAATTTGTAAAAAATGTTGAGCAACATTTATTATTTTACAGAGAAAGTTTGACATTTAAAATGTGGTGTCTATCTCGCGATTAAAAAAATTTTACGATTTTATTGTTTTTAAGTATACCACACTGTTTTAGAAATGTTAACAAAAGCCAAGCGATCAGCTGTTGTTTGAAAAATTCCACATGAAATAATGCCCCTTGCTTTATTTCACAGCTTTGATAAAATGTTGCCAGAAACATTTCAATGTTTTTCCACAGCAAAAACAGAGTACTACTTCTGCAACATTTTTTCATGACTTTTTCATAGACATTTTTATGTACTTATGTAAAGCCTAGTAATCTGTTCGAATTTGTGAAAAATGTTGAGCAACATTTATTATTTCACAGGGAAAATTTGACATTTAAAATGTGGTGTCTATCTCGCGATTTGAAAAAATTTTACGATTTTATTGTTTTTAAGTATACCACATTGTTTTAGAAATGTTAACAAAAGCCAAGCGATCAGCTGTTGTTTGAAAAATTCCACGTGAAATAATGCCCCTTTGCTTTATTTCACAGCTTTGATAAAATGTTGCCAGAAACATTTCAATGTTTTTCCACAGCAAGAACAGAGTACTACTTCTGCAACATTTTTTCATGACTTTTTCATAGAAATTTTTTATGTATGTAATTTGACAGCATTCCGCATGAAAAACTGAACAGAGTACCAGGCTTAATTTGACAGCATTCCGCATAAAAAACTGAACAGAGTACCAGGCTTAAAAGACAAAAAAATACAATACTGTGTAGAAATAAATTTCACCAAACAAATGTCAAAAAAATTAAATTTAATAAATAATTTATTTAGGCTTAAGTTCTTATTTATAAAGAGATAAAGAAAAATTAGACACCAGCAGATAAATAAATAATTTATTCATTTAAAAATAGTTCAAATAAAATTCATATAAAATTAAATTTATTTTGTATTAAAAAATTTAGAATACAATAAATTGTTAAATAATTTTTTGTGCAAAAATTCAAAATTGTTTAAATATTTGAAAATAGTGTCTAAATGTGAATAAAAATTTTACTCCCCTAAGTGTGTTGAATTCACACCATATTCGTATGTGTGAAGACATTTGTAGCCACGTTTTTGACATTTGCAGAGTTGCCTATCTATGTGTTATCTATGGTTGAAACAGAATAGTAATTTTTTGGCTTCCGAGATACACTGGTATTTACCTTAAACTGTGTATTAGGAATAATAAAATTGTAATCACAAGAAGGTTATTTTTGGCTGCCTTCTCAATATATGTGCCACAGTGCGTCGGCAGAATAGGGAATACAAATGTGCATGTTCCGTCTAAACATAAATTTCTGTTTATGTGCAATGTTATGAATGCTTTACACGACGTATATTTGTCATATGACTTGTCACTTTTCCATGTGTAAATTCTAAACACGTCGTGTGAATCCTTTCAAACATAACATGTGTATTTTCCTTGTGTACAATACATACATATGACATTTTTCATTTAGAAAGAGCCAACTTACTCCATGACATTTTTCATGAAACTGGTTGCATGCAATTTAAGTTTGTTGGCAAGAGGTGTAGAGAAGCAAGCGGTGTAAACAAAATGGCATGGCTTGAATTTTGAAGCGATTTTTTGACACTTGCTTTGTGCAATTTTCGTTCGTTCAGAAAAATGAAATTGTTTGGTTTAATTATATATACATTTCGGTATGATTTTAATAATTTCTTGTAAAATTTCGTTACTTGCTTGTTTCATTTTTATTTATTTTGTATTTCAATACGAGTGCATATATTTTTTTCAAATAACGCATTAATAATAAAAATTACGAATATGAAATCAAAAGAAAATGTCAAAAACAAATTCAAGCCGATTGTATGAAAAAATTCATCGTAAAAAAACTTTAAAAGAGACATGAAAAAATGGCATCGTATAAATTCGGTCAAAGTGTTATATTTTAATTTGACAAAGCATCTGACATCCTGTAATGCCAACTTGATATTTAGCTATTTTAAGTTTTTTGTGGTACCAAAAGCACTAACAGCGTGGCAAAAGCACTACGTTTGCATCTTTGCATCAGCTGTGGTTGGCAATACAAAACTGTGTGGCGGAAGAAACTATATATTATAGGTTATGGCAGCTGTAATTACACATGTACGTTTGAAAGCAAAAATTATAAACCGTATGTTAAATGCATATTTTGACAAACACATGAAATTACATATGGGTTATCAAAGTGACAATTCATATGACAAACACAAGTCGTGTAAACCCACTTTTACAGCAAAGCACGACGAATTCATACCAGGTGTGAGCAGTTCGGCAACAATTATAACAAAACAACATTTTTGACATTCTACTAGCTGATACAAAACAATTATGTATTTTTGACATTAGTAAAAAAAAGGACAGCAAAAAATATCAGTGGGCTATCGCTCCCATCTGGTATGAATTCGCCTTGCAGCAAAACCAAGGCGAATTCATACCAGGTGGAGTCGATAGCCCAGCTTATTGTTTTTTTCTCTAATTTGTTGCTAATGTCTTGTCAAAAAATACATTGTTTCATATCTGCTAATCTAATGTCAAAGTTGTTGCTTTGTTGTAGTTGTTGTCCTACTGCTCACACCTGGTATGAATTCGCCTTGAGCAAAACAAAGGAGATTTGCAGGCTTGATCAACAGGTGTTCTAACAAGGCTGTTTGAACAAGAGCATTACATCGACGTATGCGACGGTATTCACAAGACATTTTAATGTGCGCACATGAGATTGTTCAATAATCGAACAAATCAATGGCTCATCAAGACGTATGTAGTGTTAAGGTAACCATAAACTACACTATTATATTGAGTAATTTATTGTTTTAATTATGATCGTTTTTCCACACTACTAAATAAATTAATCAATATTTCTATGCTAAAAATGGCGCAATTTTCTTGGCATTAAAATATGTATCCATGTATGAATCTAAAAGTAAAAAAAACCTACATAGATACATGCCTATGTAGATATATTTAACCAAATTGTATAATTATTTTCGATTAAACAACTTGACAATAAATAGTTTAAATAAGTACAAAGATAATGTTTTTCATATTAGTAAAGAAGAAGAAGAAGACGCTCGTCAGCATTACACAATGTTGTGAACAGATTACAAAATATTACTTTTTGCGCAATATAAATCAAAATAGAATTTGGTTCTGTCCAATATATTAAGCCACCTACTAATATAATATACACACAGGCAATTCTATTGTGCAATATCATTTATTGCACAATAATATTGCAAATGTATGGGTACCTTTAAAGCTTGACATAAATGTGTTTACAATTAATGTGCTTGTATTACATACAACTTACAATCAACAATAGGTTGTGCATTAGTTAGCTGTTTATAATTTTATTATTTATTTCAACTATTTACTTACCACATTAGTATAAAACCAAATCCGAATGAAAACACAAGATTCTTATAACGACGGTCCAACATTATTGTGATGACCAAAAATTGGCCGTTAAAAATAATAATCGAACAGAAACCAAAAGAAAACGAAAAAACAAATTTCAAATCATCTCACTCTTTTGTGTTGTAGAATTTTCATAATTTCTTGTTGTATTTTATTTATATTTTTCTTAAGTTGTAAAAAATTATTTTTCTTTTTTTAATTGTAACATTGAGTTTTAGTAATTATTTTAAACATTAATCCTCGTTAGTAGGAACGGCACCAGTAGTAATAGCATTTCATTTAGTATTTTTTATAATTTTAAAATTATTTTATAATTATTTGCTGTTGTTTAATAAAAAAAACGCACACACACATAAAAAACGCTTTTATTAGTTAAATAAAATTTATAAATAAATTAGTTTGGACAAAAGTTGTTTAATATCATTAACAGTGACAGGATATAAGAGACTTTTGGATTTTTGTTATATTATAAGCAGGCATTTCTATATATATTTTTTATAATTAATTTATTGTCTTTTGTTTTTTTTTGTCGTTTTATTTTAAATATTTTTTTATATCACATTTAAGTAAATATTTTGCACATATTTTTGCAACCGTATGCTTAAGTAGTTATTCATTGAATAAACTAGCAAATTTAGAGAAAAAAGTAAATACATTGAATTATCACTGCTGCTGGCTGTAAGCTTGTAGAAGATAATACTTGTGATAATAAAGATATTCATCTTTTCCTTTTGTTTTAGTATTTTTTTGTTGTTATCCAAAACAAACACCATCACAAAGAAAAAAAAATGGCAACTACAAACATGTACGAGTATGTATGTATGTAAATTTAAAAAAATAAATATTAACTAGAAACTAAATGTTAATACTCTACACAAATATTTTAAATTGAAGCAATTGTTTGGCATTATTAGCATACATATTAATTTATTACTAACTTATCGAAATTTTACCGTTTGCGGCGATTTTTGTTAGCAAATGAAGTTAAATAACATTATGGCAACATTGTTTATTGCAATGTTACTTACTACCGTTATTTTTTGTCTTTGCTTTTTGGTTTTCAACAGAGATGGAAATGTTTTTACAGTTAGATACAAGGCGAATTGAATACTAGGTAAACTGATAGCCCAGGTGAACATCTTCTTCTATATGTGTTTTTTACCCTCTTATGTCAAAAATTTTTACATTTTCTTTGCGACACATTTTAATAAGTGAAATTTTAAAATAAAAATTTATTTCACTCTAAGATTATGTTCTTTTAATTTTATTTTTTAAATATTATAATATATTTTGCAAAAACTAACAAAACTTTTGTGTTTTTTCTAACAAATTTTCTTCTTTTTTATTTTCTTTTGAGTTTTTCTTTGAGTTTTTGAGTTGTAACATTGCGATTACCTAGTATTCCATTCGCCTTGGTTAGATATAAAGTTATATTGTGATTTTGAAGAAGAATTAGAGACATTAGAGTATTGCAGCATGTGGCTGTCAGTACTAAAATTACAGGGTGTCCCTATAAATCGAATGTATTTCGTACGTATAGGTTATCTTTGGGGTCGAAATAGCCAGATACAAAAAGTACATATATACTGTGTGTGTCATTTACAATAAAAAGTAAAAAAACTTTAAATTAAAAACTAAAGGGATGGGAAAACCTTAAAAGAAGAGTGTACTTATTCAAGACGATATTCTGACGTATATACATATATCTTTTTTTAAATTTATGCTTATAGATTATTCCCTTTGAAATTTTCAGTCTAGATTCGATACCCGTCTATCTGTTTTGAAGTAGGTTTTTGCAAGAATTACATTTTTGTGGTAAAATAATGTATTCACCTCGAAAAACCACAGTTCGTTTCTACAGGATGTCTTAATATTTACGCAAGATTGGTATTTTTTGGGCAAATGACAAGCATTTTAGCAATAAATTATTAAAAATACTTGTGTTAAGCTGCATGATATCGATAACTATGATTTGACGGCTAAGAATAGTGCTGGCAAAGTATTGAGTTATGGGTACCGAGTACTCGATACTCGATCATTTTTTTGGGTACTCAATACACAAAAGTAGTTAATTGATACTTTTACGGTAGTATGTTTTAAAATAAATTTATAAAAATATTTCACAACTACGACGGTAAACTTCCTCTGCTAGTATATAAACTGAAGTATTGAGTACTATTGAGTACTATTGAGTACCCAATTGAAAAGTATTGAGTTCTATCGAGTAATTGAAAGTATGTAGCAGAAAATGCCAGCACTAGCTAAGAATGTCCAACTGTGTTGACATTTCTGTTCAGTAAGGTTTGGCAAGTAATCATGAATCGTTTAACGTCAGCAGAAAGCTTCCAAATCGTAGAAATCTTTATACATATAATAAAATTGTCACAGGACCATTTCTGTATTACATGAAATATTTTTGCAAAATTTTGTTGCTGTTGCAGATAGTAATCGAAATGGAATACAAAACAGCAATTTTTAGAATTTTTGTGTGTCTGTATTTTCTTATCACGTGAAAACTACTGGATGAATTTTAATAAAATTTTGTAAGGAGATACCTTATTATATTGATTCAAATATACTTATTTCCAATAGATCATAGAGGTACTGCAAGCATGACAGCACCTTTTATTTTTGAAAGCATGCTGTTTTTAACACTATTTACAGAATTCTGCAATAATATTAGAACTTTACCCCCCAGTCTCCATTAGACATTAAAATGCGTTAACAAAAGTCAAACTTCATATGAAAAAAAAAACATTATTTTTAATACTGTTTTTTTATTTTTGAAGTTTAACTTTTGTTAAGACATGTTGATATCAAATGAAGACGGGGGTTTATAAAAATTTTAGAATTTTATCCATAGATGGGTACCTCTATAAAAAAATACATAAACCATAACTGCAGACTATAAAAGTAAAGCTGTGTTCAGACTAGTCAAATATTTGACGCAAAAAACGGATCCACTACTTTTTGCCGTGTTTATTCAATCTTACATGACACGTATATTAGTAAATGCTGATTTATAAGATAATAATCATAATATGTAACTTACATAACTTAATGGTTATTTGATAAGACCGAAAAATTGTTTACATTATTTAGTAGTAACGCCTATTTGGTCAAATATTTGACTAGTCTGAACACAGCTTAAGCGTTTTTTAATTTGGTGTGCATTAAAATCAGAGTCGAACAAAATAATGTCAGCACGCCTTCGACGTGGCGGGTACACAACTAGCTATATTTAAATCTGTTCGCTAAGTTCATAGAGCACTTCGTCCATTTTACGGTCGATACAATAGGCCTACTGAGCATTTATTCCTGCAGTTATTGATATTTTTCGCAGTAATTTTACTATTCTTGCTTAAAACCATCAATACCACAAAGGAATAGGTGTACCGACGTGGAAAATTTTAAGGAAATATCTTGGCTTACGTGCCTATAAAATACAGCTCGTGCAAGAAAGAATTATTTGAAACTGGCCGAAGATGAGCATTTTTATCAAAGAATTGTGTTTAGTGATGAAGCTCATTTCTGGTTAAATGGTTAAGTCAATAAGCAAAATTGCCGTATTTGGAGTAAATACAACATTCAACATGTTAACGAATCGCCATTTTATCCATTAAAATTGGGTGTTTGGTGTGGTTTACACGCTGGCGGCATTAACGGTCCTTGTATCTTTCGAAATGAGCAAAGAGCTGGCGTTACGGTGAATGGCGGACGTGCTATAGAACCATGCTGACTGAATTTTTGTTTTCAAAAATTAATCAGCCTAACATTAACGATATTTGATTCCAATAACACCGGCGCAACTTGTCATACAGCACGCTTAACAATCGATTTATTGCAAAATCAATTTGCTGACAGCTTTATTTAAAGAAATGGTGTTGTTCACTGGCCCTCAAGTTCTTGCGATTTAACGCCTCTGGATTACTTTTTATGGTGCTATTGTATGGTCATTGACACCAAACGGCCAAATTTATAGAAAATGTTGTAAAAAATATGACTGATCGAATGGACCATGTAACTTGTATCCGCGTCGGACATACATGCCGGAAATCATACTTAAATATAAATGCCATGAAATTATCTACCAGATGCCATATTCTGTAATTCTCTTAGCTAAATCTATCGCTAAAATTCTAAAAATGCACAAACAAATTATGAGTGTTGTAAGAATACTCGTAGTTTGTTGGTGCATTTTTAGAATTTTAGCGATAGATTTAGCTACGAGAATTACAGAATATGGCACCAGATTAGAATAAAAACATTTTTATTCCAACAACATTTCTGTATTGTTTTATCATTCTAATTTTTCATGCAGCTAAAAAACATCCTATAATTTTAGTAATTACATATGAAAACGAAAGAAAAAATAAGTTGTTCAAGTAATTACTGATTTTCGAATGTAATTTTTCTTTTAAGGTTGTATTTATCGTAAAAAAATTAACACACATATACTAACTTTGCCAACTCTGGTGTGATCATGACAAAAATAATTATACGCAATGTTGGTTTTGAGGTTGTAAAGAAACTGAATTGATGTCTCATTCCACACTTGCAACTTTTGTTTATGCAACACATGTATTTGTTGTTGGCAGAGGAAATAAAAATGGCTGCGGTAAAATGTTTCATGTACTTGAAACTCTGCTGCGACTCTCTATTGTTGTTGTTGTTTTTTCTTTTCGTCATGAGAATGACTGTATAAAAGTATACAGTCGTCAGAAACACAATTTATAAAGTATGGACACGAATGCAACTTCAAAAGAGAATTAAAAAAATGTTTCAAAAACAAAAATTGCAAGTGTGGAACTAGACTAAGCAAATCGCTTAAAAATAAAGGCAAGGTGATAGATACTCAACTAAATTATAATCAATATGTGACTCTTGGAAGTTCCATTTCCGTCTTCTAAAGATGTAAGATTTTTAAAGAATTTAGTGGAAGGAAAGAAAAAACTGCAATTAAACAATATAAAGTAGGGTAAGATATATTCACTCCATATCCGTTATCACAATTATAACAGACTTTTTTTTTAATATTTACTTAGATGATGTGATGATGATGATGAAATGGAAAAAATACCATTTGTCTGTCATTTCGTTATTTTTTTTTTTTGTGGTCAGTTAATATTTTAGTGGCTTTTTAAAAACCTGAGTGCATGGAGGAACCATTTAAATTGAGCTTCACAATTGAATCGCGTGCCGATTTCATTTAGAGAGATCTTCTCTACACCTTCTATTATTTGTTGTTATTTATACAATATTTCGGAAATGAATACAAAACACTTGAGAATGTTGTTGCACATTTTTTCTATTATTTTTTTTTTTTTTTTGTAGAAAGAAACATCAGCCATACAGACTAGAAATAATTGAAAATTATTTGATTGCTGCTAAGAAGAATAAAAAAAGGAAAAATAGATTGGTTTTGAGAAGATCTGATATCGTTGATGTGGTAAAATATATGTAACAGTCTACAGTGCGTTAGAAAATTTAATGTTTTCAACGGAATTGTGATAAACTTTTTAAGTTTTAACTTTTAAGAGTCAGAATTAAGGCCTAGTTAGCCTACCGTAACTTTAAGGGAATGTAAAACATAGAAAGTGTTGCTGCCTAAGTCCCCTTTCACGATGGACAGAAACAGGGCAGACAGAGGAGATTTGTCGGCAAGGGATTGAAGAGGTAGATTCATGGCACAATAAACAAGGTAGACTCGCGGCGAAAAAAGAGTATAACTCTGTTATAAAAATACGTACATTTTTTTTTGTATAAATCATCTTTGGATGTCAAAATAAAAAATGTTAGTACATTTTGACACTAGAAAATAGAGACAACAAATAGTCAGCTGAGCTCTCGAGTTTACCTGTTATGAATTCGCCTTGGGTAGATTGTGTATTTCATGATTATCGTACTGGAGATTTTTTCGTTTCTCTTTTCTGCTTTTCGCTTTTTTCTGTGTTGCTTCACATTATATTTCTCAATTTGGCGTCTACTTGCTTAAAAATTCTCAACGAAGTACATATGCCATAGAATATCAAACACACACATGTAAAGTAAATAAACCCGAAAGTAGAATGTGCAAAAATCTGTCTGTCTTGTTTATGTCCAATTGTAAAAGCACTAAGACAGAGCAAAAGAGAATTCAAAAAATGTCTGACCTATTTCTGTCTATTGTAAAAGCAGTTTAAGATGCTTGTGCTTTCCTTTTCGCTCTTGTTGCTTTATTTCAATGTTTTCGACAGTGACGTAGAGATGTTAGCCAATCTGTTACACTACATCTTGACGAGCCATTGATTTGTTCATCCATTGAACAAATTAATTTGAACACATCAAAACCTCTCTTGAAGACCGTCGTTGTCGTTGTCGATGTCAAGTTATTGTTCAAACAAATTTGTTCGTACTTCGATGTCAGCCATTAAATGTTTATGGTATGAAAGTTGGCCTTTTAAAGAACGCCATCTGTTGATCAAGCGTGCAAATCCTATTTTCTGTGCTACAAGCATTCAAACAACATTGCCTACAAACAGCAAATTATGTTTTGTCTGAGCATCACACAGAAAAAAGTAACAAATTATTGTTCCTTACTCTGTCGACGCTTTGTTTATGTGTAAACAAAACGATGGCTCGTCAAGACGTAGTGTTAAAAGTAGCTTATTAGCAAAATCAAAGCAAGAAAGGCTCAAAAACAGTACATGAAAATTATGTATTACATTTCGTTAAGCTTACGGCCGGCTAACTAGCCCTTTAACCTCGTTTATTTTTTCCACGCAAGTTCAATAAATATATCCAATTCTATAGAACTGAATTTTCCACTACTCTTTCAAACATATCGTCAAGAACGATATATAACTTCAAAATAAGAATTGGAGTTATGTAGCTTTACGTCAGTGTGTAGCTTGTCACCTAACGGTGGTTTTACCGCTGGGTGAAACGATGCGTCTTCCAATGTCCTTGTTGCGCTTACCGATGCAACAAGTGGAAAGAATGTGGCTGGAAAGAGCATGATCATAAGCTTTGTGCAAAATGTAGTGACTTTTGTTGGAGTGCAACAGCATACTGGTGTAAATCATAGGAAGGTGGAGACCACAGCCACCACGTTACTCCCTGAAGGTCCTCACCAATAACAGAGTCACAGGGATAGTGGGGTTGTCACAGTGGGGTTATTGGTTCACGTGTTGTTACCAGCCATTTGGAGACTGGTTAGATCTGGAAGGTTATTATTTTCCAGTTTCCAGCGCAGTATCTGAATGTTTATATAGATAACCTGAGTTACAGATTTACTTCAGTGTGTAGCCTTTTGGCTTAACCTGACGGAGGTCATACCACTGGATGAATATTATGAGTCTACCATTGTCCTTGCTACGCGTAGCTACACAAGAAGTAACAATTTTAGAAAATGGCTGAAAAGATCATCGTCATATGCTTTATCTAAAAGTTGGACACCATACTATTATTGGTGGCTTCAGTTAGAGTATAACAGTATAATGAAATATGTATGTTAGAAGAAGGTCCAAACCACAGTCAACACGTTATTCCCTGAAGATCCAATTAACAATAACTCGTCGTAGGGAGAAAAGGGTTATTATAATGGGTGCCCGTGTTATCAGTCGTTTGGACACTGGTTGGACCTGGAAGGTTCTTATCTTCTAGTTCCTGACCTAGTGCCTTATATAACCCTGATGTGTCAACTCCTTGACAGGGCATACTATCACCTTGTCAAGGAGTTGAGAATATTTCTCCGCGGGAGATTCATTGTTTAACTTACGCAGAGGAATTGAGGGATCAGAATGTCTTGTAGACTTTCAAAGGAGCACCGAAGGCCGGACATTTATTTATATCATCCAAATCTATCGTCGCTAGTTGAAAGAGACATACATGGAAAGTTTTTCTTAGGTAGAAACACCAGTACAGAAGAAAAGGAATTGGAATACTGTCTCCCCCCTCTTTATTCCTTATTATGACTGTCTGATTGGCAATGCCCATTAATCGTTGCCACTATCTTTTTAATTGAGCCCTTAAAAATCTTACAAGAGACAATGAAGAGAAGCCTCAATTTGCTACTTATACGATCGATAAAAAGGAAGACGGTAGAATTTGTTAACCTCATAGTCCTACAGCCGTATTTCCTACTATTTTTGTTAGCTGAGAGTGAGCTCTGCAATTATTGGAATTGGTTTATGCAACCAAAAAAGGATAATTTCAAAGGAAAATTTAAAAAGATTTTTAAGTAGTAATTTTTGATATCTCTATGATTAGATTTAGACCCGGTTAGACTGATGGTCTTACAAATTGACTCAGTTAGTCGTGGTAGGTACCAGATCATAGTGTGAGGAATTCCTTAGTTACTATTTAGAATCCTATAGATATGCTGTCTTAAATATATAAAAATTAATTTAGCAAGCATTATCCATATCAGATATCGTTTTCTTTCTTTAGTACTATTTCAGTCCGGACTTAGAAACCGAATAATCAACTCCGGAATTAGTATGTTAATCTTTTTTTCAATTTAAACAAATAAAAAATATTTTAACACACTAATTTTTTAATCTGCTCAATTTTATTTTCACCCCGTACGAAAACCTTTTTATCGTACTGTAATCCTATACAAACAAGGAAGTATTTGAAATTTATACTTAATTATTTTTGTTCTTTTTGCTTTACATGTACATGAAAATTCTATATAAATTGCTAATAGATATATTTTCTAAAAGAATAGAAAATTATTACATAAAATCTTAAACTGATAAAAATTTATTTAAATTGATGGTCGTTACAAAACAGTTGTCAATAAAAAAACAATTTTTTTTAAATTTTTGGCTTGTATAATGCCATTGTAATCAGGAATTTACGATAAGTAAAAAAGAAGAAAAGAATTTTAAATTCCTGTGAATTTAAACATACACTGACGTTTACTTGAATGCGATCTACAAACAAATAGGTTTTCGAGCAAGCATCGGCTTGTTGAATACAAATATCAGATATATAATTGTCTTTTTTTAGGAATCAATACTTACAGGGCACTAACAAGGCTCCATTTATGTCGCAGTGATTTCTATAAGGCTGTATCTCTTGAACCGTAATAGGTAAGTTCAAGAATTTTTACAGTATTTGCATTAAGGCTGCATTTTAAATAAATTTTAATTAATCCTAAAAGTATGCTTTTGATAATAAGCTTTAAAGAGCGGTGAAAAAAATATTCCCCAAACCTATTAGAAAAGTTCCGCTAATAAACTTAAATATTCAATATTAAAAATCGCAGGGCACCGCCAAAACATACATACATATTTAGTAACAAAGTTTATTTTAACAAAGTTAGGTAGACTTTGTTCTCACCAATTAACGATTAATGATTGATTGATTGATGTTTGTTTGTCTGTTGGAAAGCTATAGCTGCATACACCAGTGGAACGATCTTTCAGTAATTTATATATATTTTTGATATTTCAAGAGGGCGTGGCACTTTCCATACAAAATAAATATTTATCATCCTGTTACTTGGGAACTGTAATATATAGAACCTGGAAATTTTGTGTACGTAGCTCTCTTTTTAAAGGCCAGGATTCACGATCGTACGATTCAATGATAAATTAATTAATTGCCTGAGTGTTACTTCTCTTTAAAAAAAAATGTCACACCTCCTCAACCCAAAACTATTTACGATTCCCTAACAGAATTCTGTCCTACTCAAAAAATCAAAAAGATTTTGCAACATAGAAAAAAATATTTTATTATTTTTTTTCAAAAGATTATTAAATCATACAGACCTGTCAAAAAGTCTGTGACCACATACATTTCTAATCCACACTATCATACATTTTTAGTACACTTGCTCTTTTTTATAGATCGTACGACTGAGTTTAATGTGCATAATCTGGCAGGATCGGAATAGTGGACAATTATACAATACAAAGTTATTATCGTGTACCTACAGAACTGTAATAGGTAGAGTCTTGAAATATAGCAAAAACACCGGCCATATTAATACGCATAGTACAGCAGCAAACAGATTGGATTGGAACGGTGGGCGTGGAACCTTCCAAAGTAAACAATTATCATTTGGATCGAGAACTGTAATAGGTAGAGCCTTTATTGCACAAATAACCCATATATTAATACAAATAGTTTAGCAAAGAACAGCCTGGATTGCAACAGTGGGCTTGGCACCTCCCATACAAAGTGAACAATTATTAACGTGTAAATAGAGATACTAATCGTGTAAATAGGAACAGTGGGCGTGGTACCTGTCAAACAAAGTAAAAAATTATTACCCTGTACCTATAAAACTGAGATTTTCCTTGAAAGGTTTTTTTTTATTTTTGAGGATGGGGAATGGGGTATTGAAAAATCAAAAAAATTTAATTTTTAACTTGCTCATTTTAAATCATAATTTATATATTAAAGTATCATTTTGTAGGTATTAAAAAGACCTTGTTGCTCATGCCATCAGTCGGCCTAGTCCTTTACAAATGGCCGAGTTATTTCTAAAATATTTTCATTCTGCCCCACTGTGAACTGGCTGGTTTTATTTCAACTCTATTTATAGTTGTAAGAATTTTAAACAAAACCAAAAACAACACAATATTTATTGTTTTCATAAGAAAACTAATAAATACAGTGGAGTGGCCAAAGTTTATTTTTGCACGGGCATCTGCTTATTTATAACATATGTATAACATTTGGATTAATTTTAAGTTAATTTAGCGTGCTATTAAATCCGCATCACGAGCCCTAAGGCAACTGCATTTTACACTACGTCTTGACGAGCCATCGATTTGTTCAACCATTAAACAATTTCATGTGCGGTCATTAAAACGTCTCGTGAAGACCATCGTTGTCGATGTCTTGTTCTTACGACAAACAGAAAATTGTGTTTAGTCGGAACAGGCACAACCAACAAACCACCAAATGTTCATCACGAATAATTGAATAATTTTTATTCATACATTACATATTGTAATAGCGTAAACTGAGGTGTAGATGTATTAATATTACTAGAGAAAAAGTGGGAGATATAATGAATTTAATTTTAATCGAATCAAAAAAGGAGTCTCCTTCCCATCGCATACAAAATACTTTCCAGCGTACTGTGTGAGAGATTAAAATCTAAAGTTGGCGAAATAATTGGTACATATCAATGTGGCTTTAGACATGGTAAATCCACCACCGACCAGATATTCACCTTACGTCAAATCCTGGAAAAGACCCAAGAAAAATAGATCGACACCTACCATCGTCCATTTGTCGACTACAAGGCTGCTTTTGACAGCCCCATACGTTCAAAGGTGTTTCAAGCCATGTCTGAGTTTGGTATCCCTACAAAATTAATAGGGGATATTAACGTGTGACCTTTTTAATATCCTGCTAGAAAAGGTTATACGGGATGCGAATGTGAATAGAACTGGCACGCTATACACTAACCAACACATATTACTCGCTTACGCTGACGATATAGACATCATGGGTCGAACATTGCGAGCGGTAACTGCCACCTTTGAAAAAATCGAAAAAGAATCTGCCAAAGTGGGTCTGGCAGTAAACGGCGATAAAACCAAGTTGATGGTATCAACGCACAAGACGTCCAGTAGACTCGGGCAGCCAGTGGAAGTTGAAAACTACAACTTTGAGGTAGTCAGCGATTTTATCTACCTCGGTACCGCCATTAACAAAACAAAGATAAAGAGAAGAATAATACTGGCCAATAGATGCTACTTTGGACTAGGTAAGCAGTTTAAAAACAAGGCCACCTCTCGACAGACAAAAATCACTCTCTACAAGACACTGATACTACCCGTGCTATTATATGGTTCCGAAGCATGGGTACTTGCGAGAGCAGATGATGGTGTGCTTGGAGTGTTTGAGAGAAAAATTCTTCGAAAAATCTATGGACCAATCTGCGTTGGCGGAGAATATCAGTGTCGTATGAACCATGAGCTGTGTGAGCTGTATACCGACAAAGTCATAGTCAAATGTATCAAATTACAACGATTGCGTTGGCTAGGTCATGTTGTGAGAATGGATGAAGATGCTTCAGCTAGAAAGTCATTTGAATACGAACCTGGTGACGGTTCACGCAGAAGAGGAAGACCGAAACTTCGATGGAAAGATCAAGTTGAGGAAGACATCTCGAATCTTGGTGTCAGAAACTGGAGAAGAAGCGCAGAAGATCGAGGCGCTTGGAAAACTATTTTACGTTCGGCTACAGGAACAAATGTTCTGTAATAGCCACCTAAGTAAGTAAGTAAGTAATCATAGTTAATACAAATGAAGTTAAAAGCAGTCCAACTAAACTGGCTAATTGGCAGAAACTCTACCCTCAGCTTAGATTGCAAACTTCTATTGTACAAATCAATCCTAAAACCAATTTGGTGTCATGGAATTTAATTATGAGGCATTGCCTGGGCTAGCAATGTAGAAAATTCAAATTCAAAAGCATCATAATAAGATTCTAGGGACGATTACAATTTCTTTATGGTATATAAAAATTCAAACATCCACAAAGATCGAAACGTGTCATCAGCTAAAGCAGAAATAACGAAAGATGCGGTAACGTATTTAAAGCAGCTTGAAACTCATTCGAATCCGCTGGCCACTAACATACTAAATGCACCTGGATACATTCTATTAAAAAGGTGGGACATTGCCCTCATATGAACATCAAAGGGTTGACCCACAAATGATAGTATCAACAGTGAAACATACAGATTTCTTTGTCTAGCACTGGCTGGACTTAACAATTATTTTTATTTTAGATTAGCTGTGCCCACACACGTTGTGTGCATCCTGATGTTATTTTGTTCGATTTTGCTTTGAAAGTATTTAACACCAAATTTTGAAACTCTTACGTATTTATATAAAATTCTAAAAATTATTGTAAAGGGTTTTAAGTAAAAGGGTTTTAAAATAAAAAATGCCTTAAAGTATGTAGTACCTTTAAATCAGTCAAAAAATGGGCGTACTTTCACTGCTTTTTCTTCACTTTCTCTTCGATATAAGATATTTTTGAGGAAAAAAAAATTATCCAATATTGGAATCAGGATACCTCCTCACAAAATTTGGTTAAAATCCATCCAGTAGTTTGTACGTTATGCGAACATATACAGAAAGACAGACAGACATAAAATGAGTTACTGTTTTATTATATTATATGTATTGATTAAGATATGAGTAATAATAGTTAGTTCAAACATATTGAAGATACAAAAAATAAAATATGAAAAAATTGTTGTTTAAAATTGAGAAAACAAATGCAAATGTTATTTATTGCTGCAAACTTTAAGAAGTCACATGTGCTTTCATTTGTTGTTGTACTATTTTAATGTTAAATAAAAATAGATCACTGCTTTTAATACTCTGCAACGATTTTGTTGTTTTATTTATTTTATGTATTTAATTTTAAAAAGAGTTTACTTGGAATTATTGGCTTATTATTTTTAGTTTCTTTTAAACTTGTTTTACTAAGATCAATGTTTTCAAAGTTTTGAAAGTATTTTGTTGTTATTACTTTTGTTCCAATTTATTTATTATTAATATTTTTCAATTTCGTATAAGTTAAATGAAACGAAGAATTGCGCGGATTATTGAAGCACAATACAATTAAAACATATAAATTAAATTTTTAAACAGTGAAACCAGATTGATATACAGATAATAAACAATTATTAACGGAGCCGAATAAAAATACGTGTTATTCGCACAAATGCTTACTTCCTAAAAAATCATAAGAAATTTTAAATTTAGAAAGTTACCTTTCTAAACAAATTTCAAATTGAATATACATATTTTAATTATATTATATCATATTATTTTTTGATATTAAGTTTTAATGATTTGTTGAAATAATTCAACAATATCGACTAATCGATAACTGCAAATCGGAAATAACCATTACAGCCAAACCAAAAAAGTGATTAAGAGATTTTGTAGGAATAAAATTCTAAAAAAAATTATTATATTTATTTTCGACATCAACTATAATTATGAAGAACCGAACGTCCACATATGTGGCCAAGGGCGAGGAGAGGTTAATGAAAATTAATTGTGCTACTTTTTTGAGAAAGAGATTTAGTAGAGATAGAGAAGATATCACCATTGCCATTCGAAATATTATTATCCTACCAATTTTGAAAAAAAAAACTACCATAAATGCGTCAAATCTATCTAAATACAGAATGAATTGGGACACTGGGCGTGGTACCTCCCATAGTAAGTGAAAAATTGTTATCGTTTACATAGAGTACTATAATAGGTATGGTCTTGAAAGTGGGTAAAAGTAGGAAAAAAAAAAGAAAACTTGAACGGCAAACAAACTTAAGATCCGGCACCTCTGCCGTCGCCGTTCAATATCTCGTCTAGGCTTGTACCTTTGCTGATATTTTTCATTTTATTTGAAATGTGATAGTGTGAAAACGAAATGTTATGTTACGTTAGATTTTTTGATAATCACACTCATTTCTCATTGGATTTCTATCTTACAAAATCCAATAAAAATCTTAATACTCAGTATTATAGTGTGAAACGGGCTTTAGCGGAAGCAGTGGCTCATGGAAACTTACTGTGATGCACTTAAAGAAAAATCATGTTTTTTTTACTTGAAGTTTGACTTTTGTTAAGACTGTTTATGACTTATGGACATGGGGATAATTATTTTTAGGGCAGTGCTACAGCGCCTGTGGTGTCAAGTATTAATATTTTACTTCGTCGACGATCTACTTGGGATGAAACAATATCAGTCGTAAAGTATCGATGCCTATTTGTTATCGAATAAAAAAAATCGATACTTACTCGTTTCGGTCGATTTTTTCATTTTTTCCGCAGGTTTGAAGCAACGGGAAACAACAATAATTACGGATGGGATACTAACCCGGGTGATTAAGCCAACAGGCATGCGTATTTGACGTGCAAACTACTTCCAAAAATAAAAAATTTCACTAATTTTTAACGAATTTGCATTGCTGTGCTCAAAAGAGCTGCAGTATATTTTGAATGATTTTATAAAAACTCTAGGTTTTAAAAACATTTCTCACCCTAAAAATAAAAAGTTATCGCACTTGATCAACAAGAGGGTATTAACTCAAAATTTTTAAATTTTCACTTTTAGCAAGAAATCAACCAACAAAATCAATATCCATCTACTGTAATAATTTCAACGTATTCTGATTACTCTTTCATCTCGTAACCCGCATATGAGACCATTTTCGTGATAGTGTCTTGAGTACCTTTATATCAACAAAAAGTTGTTATTTTTATTTGGCAATAATTGCAAAAAATTTAAAAGAAAAGCAGTGTAAATATATAATTAAATGGAATTTGCTTACTATAATATGTTCGGATTTTTTAATTAATCTTAAAATGTAAACACAAATACATAGTTTTTTACCTCTACTGTAAATTTTAAAAATTTTGAGTTGATACCCTCTTGTTGATCAAGTGCGATATGTATGTACATATGTAAATACAAACACAAAAATGTTTGCGTTTTATAACAAACAAAATAAATAAACAAAATAATAATCATCTTTCTTTGTTCATGTTTAACTCTAAATAAAAATCAAACATATGGTCACTTAAATATTTTATACAATTGTATGGGTTTCATCTTTACTTAACATTCCATCAAACTGACAATCAATATTAGAATAATAATCATCATATTACATTTTGAAAAAAAAAAATCAAAATTAAAACACTTATAAGGTTAAGTCGATTAGAATAGACACTTCAGCCGCAATGCATATTAACAATAAACACCCCCAAGTAAACACAGTATGGAGTTCTGCCTAAATTTTGGATTGAAATTTTACATTTAATTCTACAAAAAGAAAAATTTACATAAGAGTACATAGAAATAAAAATAATGTAGTCGTATGTAAATTCTATTTTGAACAATATCATTACGAAAATAAACAAAAAATCTTGAAAAATGGAAAAAATATTAAATGTAAAGAAAAAAAAAATAAATCTGGAGTGGCCTACACTCAACTTTACCATACCAAATGGAAACAGATATTATTATGAATATATTACATAAAGAATAAAGGTTCAAAGTATATTAAAATCGAAAAAAAAATTATTTTCGTTTTGTTGTGTTAGGTAAACTACCTCTTGCCACTTCCCGATTATGGCCAAAATTTATACAGCTCTTCCTCTCCATAAACCAAAGGCACATACTGAATTTCATTTTGATATGTCATACGGTATGACCTGTAGAGCGTTTACAAAATTTTGGAGTAAGTAAACTACCCCTTGCCCCTTCCCGATTATGCCCATAATTTATACAGCTCTTCACCTCCATAAACCAAAGCTACACACTAAATTTCGTATTAATATGTCATACGGTATGACCTGTAGAGCGTTCAAAAAATTTGTGGGTAAAAAAACTACCCCATAATCGGGAGGGGGCGATTATGCCCAAAAACTATACAGCACTTCATCACCACATACCAAAGGCACAAACTAAATTTCATTTTGATATGTCAAACGGTATGACCTGTACAAACTCTACAAAAATAGTGGCATACACACCAACCCACAGACATCATCGCGAAAATAGTCAAAATGGATTCAGGAGACCTCTAAACGTATAAATCCGTCAAAACCCCGACCTCGATTACTATACTTTACTTATGCTACGTATGGGTAATGTAAAAAAAATAATCCGTGAACAAACATTAGTCAAAGTGTCTGCACTTATTGCTACCTAGTGTCTTAACACCCTGTCTTCATGAGCCATCGATTAGCCTTGACAGAAGTCAAACTTCATACAAAGAACATTATTTTTAATACTGTTTATTTTAGTTTGACTTTTGTCATGTCAAAAAATATAAAAAAACTCAGTATTAATAATAATGTTTTTTTTTTATATGAAGTTTAACTTTTGTTAAGACAAATTTTGTCAGGACTAGACACGCGGTTATAACACCTCTAATAGACAAAAAATTAAAAAAATGTTTTACGTTTCCTCTGTGCTGCATACTACCACAGCGAATTAGACTTTCCAGAAGCTAGCTACTTTTTGGAGCTGATTCCTTTTCGTGCCAGCAAAATATTACATATGTTTTATTTGGAATGTGTTAGCAAAATACTCTAACCTGGTAAGTTTTCCTGGACGCCACTAAGGGCTGTTTTACATTTTCCAACATTAGATATGTCAAAAAACTTTGTGGAACAAAGAAAATAGAATGGTTGTAAAAGTAAAGTGTAATAAGTAGAAGAGAACATATGGCAAAACAGAGATATAATACCCCCCGTCTACATTTGACATAAAATGAAAAAACATAAAAACTAACATTATGTTAGTGTTAAGTGTTTAATGCCTATGTTAATGATTTTTCGACGTCTTAATATGGTTGTTAAAACATTGGTTACCCCCGTCTATATCAGACAAAATTATAAACATTAGCACTAACATAATGTTAAATGTAGACTGTCCATGCTAATGTTTTCTTTTTCAAATCCTAACATGTTTGTTAAAACATTTGTTATAACAATGAGTTTATATTAGGCAATGCTTTCATGACAATAGCAATGCATACACACTTTTTTACTAATACATGCTTACTTTCTCAATTGTCGCAACTACTGTCATGAATATTTTGCAAACAGTAAATAGAACAATGATTTGACGTATGATGACAATAATTCAGTTTTTGTGTATAGAAAAAAATTAAAAAGGGAAAAATTTAAAACTTAAATGAATTGTTTTAACTATTGTCTGAACGCCTATAATACGGAGACAATTGACAGTATTTTTGACAATTAATACGTATTCTTTTACTGTCATGACAGTACTGTCAAATGTAAACGCTAGGTAAAAACTATTTTATATAATGACATGGACGTTATTTTTTATTTTAGTTTAACAGTTTTATTTATTTTTATATCTAACACTATCTACTTTACAATAAGCATTCAAGCAATTTTTATGGAAAACAGAAAATTATGGTTAATCAGAACATTGACATAAACACGTATTCGCCACCTATAACAACATGAACATATTAAATACGTTGCTCTGCCGACGTCATGTTTAGGTTTTTTCTTTAAATTAATGGCTAGTGAAAGCGAGTTGTTAAGTATAGACTGTTAAGGGTTTTACCGTCGTCATAACATGCATTTTTTAAATCAAATGTCAAACATCAGTTTGACTTTATGAGATTAGTTTGCATATTATATGTAGATTTTTTTTTAATACTTGGACATTATCCATACTAATTTTTGTATCTTAAATACCCTAAAAGTAAGTACACCGATTTGTTGATCGCTATTCATAGCAAATTGCTAACAAAACCACAAACTTATAATATTTAATAGCTATAGTATTATAAAAGTGGTGAGTGCAATAAACATATAACTAATTAAGGGTTGTATAATTCTAAAAGTTAACAAATCAAAAAGTGGGTTCATTTATTTTAATACTCGTCAGTATGTCAGTGTGTATGTTATAAAATATGTAAAGTGTAGCTAATGAAACATGATATCAACACTTTGGGACCTAAAACCACATTACATATATGCACATATTCCTTATTATCTGTTAAATACGTTGTTTGTAATGAAAACTCAATTTGATTTAAAAAAATTCAGAGAAATAATATTTATAAAAAACTAGCTATCCCCGGTGCGCTTCACTACACCCATCCACAAAAAAACAATAAACACTTGGAAGAAAAGTGTGACCAAATTTTAACGCGAAAACGCACGCTATTCTCAAGTCAAAAATGTTCCCATCCAACCTGTTTTTTCTAGACTATACGTTTTAACACGATAACAATTTTTACTTTTAATGGGATGTGCCACTCCCAGTATTCTTATCCAGTCTGTATTTTGCTAAACTATGCACATTAGTATGAGGGTTACTTGTGCAAAGTTGCAAGACTATAACTAATGTAGTTCTCTAGGTACGCGATAATAATTTTTCATTTTGTATAGGAAGTACCATGCCCTCCATTCAAATTCAGTATATATTTCTCTACACAATGTATGTTAATATGGGGGTTACTGATGCAAAATTCCAAGGCGCTACCTGTTGCCCTTCTCTAGATACAGGATAATAATTTTTTACTTTGTATGGGGGGTACCACGCTCACTGTCCCAATTCAGCCTATGTTTTTCTAGAGTATCCGCATGGATATGGGGTTTACTTGTACCCACTTTGAAGACCATACCTATTATAGTTCTCTATATACAAAATAATAATTTTTCACTTTGTATGGGAGGTACCACGCCCACTGTCCCAATTCATTCTGTATTTTGGCAGACTATGCGCCTTAGCACAAAGGCTACTCTTGCAAAGTTTCAAGGCGCTATCTATTGCAGTTCGCCAGGAACACGATAATAAAATTTTTTACTTTGTATGGGCGGCACCACGCCAACTATTCCAGCTATAACTCATGAACCAATACACATACAGAGACCGTTTGTACATAAAAACCTTGGTATTGATGTCACCTTTCATATAAACTTTGCAGAAACAAAATCGGTTCACGCATTCCAGAGAACATCAATTTCTAACACAATGCAACTTTTTTTTATATATATAGATATTAATTTGGAGAATAGCTTGGAGAATAGAAACGTTAAACTGCATGAAAACTGTGTTTTTGTATAAAATTGTAAAAAACGCACCAGTACCTGCTTTATCGGCCCTCTCTCTTTAGTTGCCTCTGTCGCTATACAACCGTACATTTGAAAATGTTATAACAAAATTTAATTTCATAAATTTCTCACAATTAATGGAAGGAATATATCCACCCACACGGATAATTTTTTATTTTGATCTCTACTGCAAACAGCAGGGAGTAGATAGATATATATATATATATATATATAGATTATATGCCTGTCGTTGTTCGCAACAGTTGAAAACTACTTCATGAGTTTTAATAAAATGTTGTGGGGAGCTACCTTAGCGTATCGGTTCTAATATAGCAGAAAATAGAAATAGAAAATGAAAATACTCAATTTTACTGACTTCACAATACTTAAAACTTGGCAGGACATTTTATTTTTATAAACGTAAAATTTTAGACAGAATTCTACAATACTAAAAGTTTATGGTAACATCCTAAGTACCTAGAGATGGGTATCTCTATATAAATAGAAAAAATTAAAGATAATGTTTTTTTATATGAAACTTGACTTTTGTCAACGCATCTTAAACCCCCGTTTTCATTTGCTATCAAAATGTCTCAACAAAAATCAAACTTCATATAAAAAACCAGTGTTGAAAATAATGTTTTTTTATATGAAGTTTGATTTTTGTTAAGGCATGTTAATGTCTAATGGAGAAGGGGGTAATGTCTAATGTAGACTGGGTGTAAGTAATTACCCAGAGATGGGTACTTTTATGTAAAGAAAATACCTATTTAATAATACTGAAAAAATGGCCGCACCTTTAATTTTTGTAAACGGGAAATATGACTGCTTTTACAATAGACAGAAACAGGACAGACATTTTTTGAATTCTCTCTTGCTCTGTCCTTAACCTTTCACAATAGGGCATAAACAAGACAGACAGATTTTTCCACATTCTACATTCGGATTTATTTACTTTACATGTGTGTGTGTGTTTGAAGTAGACGCCGACTTGAGAAATATAATGTGAAGCAACACAGCATAAAGCCTAGTACTCTGTTCGAATTTGTGAAAAATGTTGAGCAACATTTATTATTTCACATGGAAAATTTGACATTCAAAATATGGTGTCTATCTCGCGATTTGGAAAAATTTAAAGATTTTATTACTTTTAGTATACCACATTGTTTTACAAATGTTAACAAAAGCCAAGCGATCAGCTGTTGTTGGAAAAATTTCACATGAAATAATGCCCCTTTGCTTTATTTCACAGCTTTGATAAAATGTTGCCAGAAACATTTCAATGTTTTTTCACAGCATAAACAGAGTACTACTTCTGCAACATTTTTTCATGACTTTTTTTATAGAAATTTTGTATGTATGTAATTTCACAGCATTCCGCCTGAAAAACTGAACCAGGCTTAAAGCGAAAAGCAGAAAAGAGATACGAAAAAATGTCCAATAAGATAGTCATGAAATACACACTCTACTTCTTCAACCCCTTGCCAACAAATCTCTCCTGTCTGCCCTGTTTCTGTCTATTGTGAAAGGGGACTTTTAGAAACTAATTACATAACTCTACGCTAATGGAATTTTAAATAAAACCTATGTTGCAACATACTGACAAATTACCCAGCGATGGGTACCTCTATACAAAGTAAATATGTATAAATATAAACTTTATCTGCAGCAGTATTCAAATAAGTCATACAATTTTTTGTGCATTACTTCTAAAACAAAACGCAAATTCGAACGAATTATTGTTAGATTAATGACGATATCGCGGGCACTGACAGTGGATTAAAAATCAGAATGAAATAAAAGTTGTTAACGAATATGATATTATCGTTTTCATGATGACCACAATAAAAATCTTATCTTTTCATTTCCATTCACAATTTATTTATTACAAACAATACTGAAATCATTACTCTTCATTATTATTTTAATATAATTACAAAAATTTATGAATAAACTAGAAGAGATCCCGCCTTATTTTCCAACTGGAAGCTACACTTTCTGTTTTGATTCAAAGAATTTCATTCAACTATAATTAATTGTTTTGCCAAGCTGTAAGATGACAAAACTGACCTTCAATTTTAATTTATGGCGATCAGCGACAATACAAAAAAAAAAAAAAAAAAACACAAAAGCAAAAGCAAAAAAATTACCCAAGAAAATTTTATAAGCAGCTAAATTTATAAATGTACTAAACTTAAACCTGACTTTAGTAATTAAAACAATTTTAGTGATACGAACGAGTACATATTTTTTGTTTGTACAAAAAAAAAAAACTAAAATATATTTCCGTTGTTTTATAAAAAAGTTAGGTAAAAGTAAGTTTTAGAATATACAGGGTGCCTCAAATATAAGTAGCATTTAAAAAATCGTATAGCTTGTTGCTAGGCCTTCGAGTGGTTTACGTCTCACTCTCGCACTGGGTGATTGGCTTCCACGATTAGCTGTACTTTAGTACAGTTAATTGGTGGTTGCATTAATCAGCCATGTGCAATCGTTCTGGTTATCGTGTATAACCTCAATAATACAAGGAAAATTAATAAATGAAAAGAAACTTAAAATATATAATGAAAATAATAAATAAAATACATATGAACTAATTTAAAAGAAAATTTTACAAACTAACGAAAACTATAAAATATAAATAAATATAACATAAATTAAGTAAAGGCTTCACTATGGACTTATTGTCTCCAGAAGCATTTTTTTTCATCATACTGCCGTTCTAGGTTGAACGGCATAATTAAAGAAGAAGAAGAAGAAAAAATCGCATAAAATAAACAAAGAAACAAGCGGTTTTAAAATGGCAGATAAAATGGGAAAGCAGTCCCCATGGCAGACAGTTATACTCCCTTAGCCAAACAGTAAACAAAACACCATGGATTACAGACCAACATCTCTCACGAAGTGTAATAACAACGATATGCAGATTAAGTTTCGGGCACAAACAAGGCTGCACCTTTTTAAGGTAAACATCACGGACACCGAACTATGCGAATGGCGACAAGATCCAGTCAATAGATCATATAACGTTCAAGGTCCAAACCACAACACCAATCTACGTAAATCTCTTTTGAAACAGCTTGAAAATTTCGGCATAAAACACGTGAAGATCCAGGAAATATTAAGAAGCTCAAACAACAAAATTTATAAATTATTACACAAATTCTATAAAGAGGAAAAAATATCCATATAAAAGAAAAGACACAACCCAACTAACAATAACAAAAAGTATTCAGAAAACATGATTAAAAACGCTAACACAATTAAAACAAAAACATAAAAAAAAACCCCAAAAGTGGCAACATAGACTAAGTGTCTCGTGTCACTTTTTTATTTGACAATCCACTACGGATTGGAACCAGCATTGTATGTGTCGAAAGAAGAAGAAGAAAGAAACAAATACTAATTTCGTTTGGTATATAACGTCTTAACTAGAAACTAGCTGTGCCCGCCACTTTATCAGCGTCCTGATAATATTTTGTTCTATTTCGCTTTGGAAGTAATCCACAGCAAATGTTAAGACTGTTACTTTTATAGTGCTGCAGATGTAGTTTATGTATTTACTTTATATAGCGGTACCCATCCCTGGGTAATTACTCAGGATGCAAGGCGAATTCATACCAGGTGTGAGCAGTAGGGCAACAACAACAACAAAACAACAACTTTGACATAAGATTAGCAGATATGAAACCATGGATAACACATAGATGGCCAACTCTCCAAATGTCAAAAACGTGGCTACAAATGTCTTCACACACTTAGGGGAGTAAAATTTATATTCACATTTAGGCACTATTACGCGATATTCCATTGCACTTTCCAAATATTTAAACAATTTTGAATTTTTGCACTAAAAATTATTTAACAATTTATTGTATTTTAAATTTTTTAATACAGAATAAATTTAATTTTGTTGACATTTCTTTGGTGAAATTTATTTCTACACAGTATTGTATTTTTTTGTGTTTTAGGGGATGAAAATTTTCAAATCAATATAATAAATATTTAATATTAGCATTCAATCTAACTTTTTTCGCAGATAAATATATTAGAAAAATAAAAAATTCATATTTTTATTAAAAGGCAAAAGAATTATTTAATTTTAACATCTAAAATTGAATGTAAAAAAATATTCTGTTTTTACAAAATATTTTATACAACTGTGTGCAGTTTAGGTGCTGTGGGGAATTTTTTTTTTAACCAACACGTATACAATTTTGCCTACCAATACATTCTTAGACTTAGGTTTTTTGACAAGAGACTTAGGCTTTTGACGTTTCAGTTGACTATCTATGTGTTATCTATGTATGAAACAATGAATTTTTGACAAAACATTAGCAAAAAACGAGAACAAAAAACAATCAGCTGGGGTATGAATTCTGTTATGAATTCGCCTTGCTCAGGATGTTACAACACAGGCGTATATGAAATTCTAAGATTTATATAAAATTCTAAAATTATTATAAAGTTCTATTAATAGTGTCTAAAATGTCCCGCTTACAAACATAAAAGGTGCTGCCAAGTTCTCAGTACGATTAAATCGGTACAATTGCGTACTTTCACTATTTTTTCTATATTTTCTCTTGGAAATCTAATATTTTTATGGAAAAAAACAAGGTACTAAGGTACCTCCTCATAAAATTTTATTAAAACTCATCCAGTAGTTTTTACCTGTTACGTACACAGACAGACAATAATTCCAAAAAAATGCTTTTTGTATTCGATATCGATTAATATCTGCACCAGCAAAAAAATTCCATAAATATTTAAAGTACAGAAACGATCCTGTTTTAGTTATATTATATATGTATACACTCGCAAATATAGATGTATGGGATAACAAACGGCTTGTCCTGTCAGTCCAATTTTCTATGACTTTGCTAACATTTTCTTTTTTTTTTTGCTAGTTATTGGTTTAAACTTGCATGAAATAAAAAAACACATGTAAACATACTTACTTACTAATATGTTAAAAAACAATACAAAATGGATTTTTTTAACGTAAAAAATAGACAAAACGTATTTTATAATAATGTTCAAATAAACTATAAATTATATTAAATTATATTAAATACCAGTAATTTCTTCTTCTCTAGACAACAGACAAATTATGACATTTACATATATAAAAATGTTGCCATTTTTGTTGTTTAGTATGGCAATACTGCAAGGTTTAAACTACCACTTAAAGCCAGGATTGTGTAGGATACTATCCTACACAATCGTACGATTCAATCACAAACAAATCTGACAGAATTCTGTCCTACTCAAAAAATCGTTTCAAAATGGCGATGTAGATGCTTTACTATCATACAAAAAATATTATGCAACTCTGATCGTATGAAAAAATACTATTTCATGAATTTTTTAAAAGATTATAAAATTGTACAGATCTGTTAAAAAGTCTGTCTATCATCATATCATCACTATCATACTTTTTGAGCACACATACAATTTTTGACAAATCGTACATCAACTTCAATTAGTATTGGATTAAATTAAGTATAATATTAGCTAATTGAAAAAGAAAGTTGAGTTTAAACTCGAACCTAAAAACCCGCTCTAATAGTTCTAATGAATGTAACGTAACTCAAAGTAACTTATTGCAAAAGAAGCCTAATCACTAAATGGATTTTCACGTAATGCATTTTATAGCTATATATGTATATAAAACAGGATGTGTGAATGTATGTAACGTATGGACTCCAAAACGGCTAAGCCGATTTTGATGAAATTTTCAGGAAACCTTCAGAATATTCAGGCTGGTGACACTGTGAAGTCTGATTTTTGATTTTCGATCTGTGGGCGCAGGGGCGTGGCACCACCAATGACATATACATACATATATTTAGTTTTTTGTTGCTTTTTTATTTTATTTTATTTTATTTTTTTTTTTTTTGAAAGCCGTTCTCATGTTTTTCAAAACGAGCTATCAAACTCTTAAATCGGTTATGTAGTTCCGAAGATATTTACAAATGATCCAATCCAACAAATAATGATTCAATATCAAAATTTTAAAACTTTCGAAATGTTGCATTCAAAAATGCGAGTTTTCGGTTTATTTCGTTCCCGCCTAACTTCTGTAAAATGCAAATGAATTTTCAAGCCGTTGCCGACAAGGTATTCCCATGTCTAACAACCTCCTACAAAAATCCGGATTGACTGTGCGAACGTCAATATTTTGGCACCAAAAAATGATGAGCAAATTCAATTGAAACAGCCCGGCAAATTAATCAAATATAAATCGATAGACACAGTAACGGATTAAGACCAAACCGTCAATTATCCCACTGAATTTTTGAATTCATTGGAACCACCCGGAATACCACCGCTTGTAGTAACATTAAAGGTTGGATCACCGGTAATTCTTAATCGCAACTTAAACGCACTAAAATTATGCAACGGAACCAGATTGACCATCAAAAATTGTTCACCAAATTTAATAGAGGCAACAATCATCGGTAGCAGATTCAAAGGCGAAGACGTACTTATTCAACGAATTTCGATGATTTCCAACGATTAACCATTCCAATTCAAGCGGCTCCAATTGCCTTTGCGTCTTGCCTTTGCTATTACCATCATCAAAACACAAGGCAAATCATTGACTATTGTTGCTTGTAGTAACATTAAAGGTTGGATCACCGGTAATTCTTAATCGCAACTTAAACGCACTAAAATTATGCAACGGAACCAGATTGACCATCAAAAATTGTTCACCAAATTTAATAGAGGCAACAATCATCGGTAGCAGATTCAAAGGCGAAGACGTACTTATTCAACGAATTTCGATGATTTCCAACGATTAACCATTCCAATTCAAGCGGCTCCAATTGCCTTTGCGTCTTGCCTTTGCTATTACCATCATCAAAACACAAGGCAAATCATTGACTATTGTTGGCTTAATTTTGGAAAATTCATGTTTTTCACACGGCCAGTTGTATGTGGCTTGCTCCCGAGTTGGCACGCCAAAAAATTTATACCTTTTTACACCAAATAAAAAAACAAAAAACATTGTCTATCCGCTGGCCTTAAGATGAAGTAATAAATAAATATAATTTCAAATTTGCCTTAAATACATGCGTTTCTTTTTTGATTGAGCCCATATCTACACCATGTTATTCTGTATGTTATTCTGTAAAAAAAACTTAATGATAGGTATTCCATGGATTTTTATTTAAAGGCCGCAAAATTTCGTTAAAAGCTCAATTTAAATCGTGTGGTAATACAACACTAATATTTGCTTAGGGCCAGCAACGCGGACTACGAGACTATCCAAACTCCGTCTGTTGAGAGTGCAACAGCACACTTGATCGACCTTGCACCTTACCTACATAAATCGATCTTAAACCACAACCACCACGTGTACCCCCGAAGGGAACCTCACCAATAACCGGTCACAGAGAGGATAGGCCACCGATTCCCGTAGTACCAGTCCTTTGGGCACTGGTCGGGCCTCGAAGAGACCCCGTATGTTTTCACACACAGACCTTTTCTTCCAGATTTAGGCTCTAGGAACCCTAGCGTCTGGTGCCCCTATTTTCCCCGAGTGGACCGCGTCAAAGCATTTGCAACATTCCTGCAGTGACAATTGGAACCCCCGGGGGTGGCAATACAAGTTTAATGAATAAATCCTAGTTCTGTGTTCGAATTTTTGAAAAATGTTGAGCAGCATTTATTATTTCACAAGAAAAATGATGTTTATCTCGCGATTTAAAAGAATTTTATGATTTTATTGATTTTAAATATACCACAAAAAAATTTTACAAAAAATTACACTTGAAATAATGCCCATTTCTCTTATTTCACACCTTTGATAAAATGTTGCCAGAAACGTTTCAATGTTTTTCCACAGTAAACATAGAGTACTATTTCTGCATGTACATATGTGTGTAGTTTAACAGCATTCCGCATGAAAAACTGAACAGAGTACCAAGGCTTGCCGGCAAAAAATTTTCTAAAATTAAATAATTCCAAAAATTACTAAATAAGTAATTGAAAAATGCTAAAATAAATGCTAACTGCTTAATGAAAAATTTGCGTCTAAACTAAAAAAATAGAGTTAAATTTAGCTGCAAAAATGGCCACACTAATTACTATAAAAAATTTATTTTTTATTATATTTTACTCAAATTACCTTTTTAAACTTAAAATTTATTGAAAGTTTGAGGGCCTTATTTTCTCAAAATCTTCCGATTTTTTGATTTTCAATAGCACGTTTTTACTAAACTTTAGCTATACTATGTTACCTATAATAGGTGAGACAAAAAGAAATGGAATGTGTACGTATGAGTGATTTATTCGTAATTATACGTTACGTCACTTTTCGTTATAGGAAAACTTTCTGTTTTGGAAAACGTTACATAAATTTAACAAAATCATATGAAATGAAATCTTTGTCAGACGATTCATCATACAGCTTGTGCAATAATTTATTGAATAATTTCCTAATCGTATGCTCTCTCGCTGCTTTGATTAATTAGATTTAAAACCCTCGATCCCAAGATTTATTGCCACTGGCTTTTTTTAGCTCTAAGTTAGCAAACCCACAACTAACGGGTGATCCAAATAAAAGTATCTTTTTACTAATTAAGCCTGGTACTCTGTTCAGTTTTTCATGTGGAATGCTATCAAACTACAAACTAAAAAATTTGTATGAAAAAGTCATTAAAAAATGTTGAAGTGTTTCTGGTAACATTTTATCAAAACTGTGAAATAAGTCTTGACTATAGGCTGCACTATAGTCTTGACTATAGGCTGCACTATAGTCTTGACTATAGGCTGCACTATAGTCTTGACTATAGGCTGCACTATAGTCTTGACTATAGGCTGCACTATAGTCTTGACTATAGGCTGCACTATAGTCTTGACTATAGGCTGCACTATAGTCTTGACTATAGGCTGCACTATAGTCTTGACTATAGGCTGCACTATAGTCTTGACTATAGGCTGCACTATAGTCTTGACTATAGGCTGCACTATAGTCTTGACTATAGCCTGCACTATAGTCTTGACTTTAGCCTTCACTATAGTCTTTACTATAGGCTTGACTATAGTCTTGACTATTGTCTGGAGATAACAAACTGCAGCAGATGTAAATGATATCGCACTACAAAAGATTTTTTTTACGAGGTTAGGCGTCAAAGGAGTTATGTTCTATTAAGTAGGAGAATTTTGGGCATATTTTACCTTTTTTAAAAAAAGTTTAAAGGTTAAAAAAAAGACACAAAGTCTTCAGTTTTTAAGCCCTAGTAGCTTATATAGAACTAATAATAAAATACTAACTCATTTCCTGTCTGTCTGTGTTCGCATCACGTAAAAACTATTGGATGTATTTTAAGAAAATTTTGTGAAGTCGTACCTTAGTATAATGATTCCAATATAGGATACTTTTTTGAGATTTTTTTTTTAAGAGAAAATAAAGAAAAAGCAGTGAAAGTACGCAAGTATTTTAGTAAGGCTGAGACCCTTTGCATAAATAAACACATAAAGGCGGCAGTTATTTTAGTAAGGCTAAGAACCTAAAGTAAAGTAAGATCTTTGGTTTGGATGGCTTTCAAAGCAAAATCGAACAAAATATTTCAATGAGGCTGACGAAGTGACGGGCACAGCTAGTAAGTTATATTATTATACAAAATTTATTTTGCATTAAAAACTTTTAAAACAAGATAGTCATAAGCATTTAAAATATTAAAATTTACTAAGAACTTTTTAATACTAGCAAAATACTGACAAAGTTCATTTTGGATCACCCTGTTCACTGTAAAAACGTTAAAATATAGTTGCATGTTTTTGGCACCCGATTACTCAAATGAGTAATAAAACTTTAAAATCTGTAACCATAAACTATGTTTTTTGCCGCCTCAGTTTATGTGCCACAGTGCGTCTATACTCCCCATATAAAATTTCTTGCAGTGCCCGCCACGTCGTAGGCGTCCTGCCAATATTTTGTTAGACGTTGCTTTGCAAGTCAAATTTCTACATCAAATTTTATAAAATTCTAAAATTATTGTAGAATTCTGTAAATAGTGTTTGAAATTCCCGCTCACATAAATAAAAGGTGCTGCCAAGTTTTCATTACCGTACTAAGGTATCTCCTCACAAAATTTTATTAAAATTTATCCAGTTGTTTTTACGTGATGCGAACAGGGTTGTCAGATTAATTTTCACCTATTTCGCCAAAATTGATGTGAAAAATCGCCTAAATCGCCAAAACAGTTTTTTGGTAAAATTTTTAATTTTAAAAATATTTTTAACAAATCACAAAAATAGATTTAATCGAAATAGCTAAAATTCGCCAAAAATGGAAAAAAAACGTCGCCAAAATATAAAAATGTTTTTTTTTATTTAAAATGATTAGTGAACACGAGAAAGGTACAATTTTTACTTTAAAAAATAGTGGTTATTATTATTAATTGAAACCTGAATATACCCATCCTTAAGGTATTTATCACCGTGTTCTTATTTATAATATATTCAACATTACTAAAGATCAACAGATGTGTGCTACATGCCCTAATTAGCTGCATATAAATTTAAAAAAAATCCTTGTCTTTAAAATTAATCAACTAATTTTTAAAAAATATTCTTTCAACTTCTAAACTTCCTTTGTATTTAAAAAGTAAAGTATAAAAAAATCATAGGAATTACCAGCACATCAAGTACAAAACTAATGTAGCTGTAAATAATTAGCTGGAATATAATAATTTTTATAATCTTTCTAAAACAAAAGTTAATATTTTCTATTATGGTTGATAAGTATCCAAAAGTATGTTAGGATTTATAAACATTTTGGAAAACAAGAAAGGCGAATTAATATTACTAGGTGGCATCAAGGCGAAGTTAATCATTTTTTGCTTTACTGCAAAGCAGCATTTATTTTTTGAAATTTGAAAAAAAAGGAAATAAAATTTTATTTAAATTATTAAAAAAAATATTTCAAGATTAAAAAAATACAAAATGGGTACTACCAGAAAAGGTAAGGAAGAAGTATTTTTAGTTGTTGGATGTAATATTTTAATTAGAGTTTTTGGCGTCTGTCGTACATTTAACCATTTTATTTATTGTCGCGGCGATGTCACCCTATATAGATTCGCCTTGATTGGTGCTTTGTATTGCATTTCGATTACAGCAACATAATTTTCAAAATATACTTCACGTACAGAAATTTTTTTATTTATTTTTTAATTTTTTTTTTTTGGGTTTTGGGGATTAGTAGCGAAGCTTGCCGGACAGGGGGCAAGTTTAACAAGCTTAAACTTTAAATAAAAATATTTGTTTTTGATTTGTAATAGTTAAGGATAATTTTTTATTAATAAAAACGTTCTGAAAAAAACTTGCTTGTATTGTTAAAAACATCGGTTCACTGATGCTTCCCACTGTATGCACAACTTTAACTTTTTTATTTTAAAATAAAAAAAATATTCAACGATAAAAAAAGGTTTTATAATCTTAAGGTCGTTTTTTTCTTCTTCTTATTCCCTAAATGGCATTGACTTCAACCTTTGTATTCCGGCACTAAAAATCACCATCCATAAAGACCCAAACCGAACGAGTTAGCGAGTATGCAAATGCCAGTTGATGGTTGATTGTAAAAAAAAACCCAGATTATTTTAGCGCGCATACGCAAAGATTTGTAACACGATATTTGTATGGTGGTTATATTATTTAATGATTGGTTATTATTATACTTTATTATCCTTTTTTATTATCTAGCAAAAATGGAATTGTAGTTAGTAGACATTTTTTATTTGTTTTTTTTTTTTTTTTGGTTTTGCAAAACATATGTTTGGTTATTTTTTATTATTTTATATGTGTAATTAATATTTAAATTAGGGAAACCATATTTATAATACTTCTTTAATTCTTTAGTAATCATAAAGATTTTTAAATATGTAACGGTTGTTTTTGTTTTTTTTTTTTGTGTAAATACGACATGTAACGGTAATTTTATTCTCTCTTGATTTTTATGTCACCATTTCATCACTTCAGTTACGAAACAATTTTTGAAAAATTATATTACTCTTTTTCTTGGTTATAAATAATTATTTTGTAGCCTTTTAAAATATTTTATTTGAAAAAAAAAATTAATTAAAAAAACAACTGACATTTTGTGGTTTATTAAAATATTTCATACTATTTAATTTAAATCTATTATTGTTTTAAGTTGTGTTGCTGATGTTATTGTTTAAAACAACATTATGTTAATTTCTTTTTCTGTCAAGGAGTAGCGTTAGAATCCTAGAACTACCGTTAAAGAACTGAGCGAGCCTAAAAACGCAAATGTCTTTACTACCAAACAAACTGACGAAATTAACAGCAAATCAAAAGCAAATTGTACATGTGTATGCATGTCTGTACGTTTGTATGTATGTAACAAATGTATGTTCCCCTGCATGCATATGTATGTATATATGTATGTATTTATGTACTAAATATATTTCACATACATACATTTTTGTTTGTATTATTATTATTATTATTATTATTAATATTATTGTTGTTTTTTCTTTTCTTTTATTTTTTTTATTGTTTTGAAACGTCAAAAAGCGTGCCACGCTAAAGTGGAATCAGCCACATTTCAAATATTAGCTGGCTGGATGGCTGGCTGTTTGTCAGAATTAATGCACTAGAGTTAGTCTGACGACGGTATGTCTAACTCCCCAAATAACTGAACTAAGCAGCTAACTTATGGTGTGGTGACTGTCTACTAAGTTGTTTGGTTTGGTTAAATAGTTTATTGGTTTGAAATGGCTAAATAATAATGTGTTTTTTTTTAATACAAATGCAATAGTTTTTATTTAAACATCCTTCAGCGCAGTTCATACATGGGAGTAATGCATTAAATTGACTAATTAATTGCCTATTTTCATTAAAAACGAATGCATTCATTAGCATTCATTTATAAACGAATGCTAATGAATTTTTTCCCATTAACATTATTTTAAAGAATGCCAATGGCTTTTAATGAATCCCTTTCATTAGTAATTATTAAACAAAAAAATCATTATCATTAAGCAATAATAATTAAATGAATTTAAAATAAATGAGTCAAGGGCGAGTGAGACTCACACTCCTAGGGTTTCTTACTACTTTCAATATAAAGGGTAATCCATTTCGAGGTACTTTTTTAAATAGCCTTTTTTTGACAGATTACATGTGAGTCGTGTCATGCTGTCATGTTATTTTTGTTCAGTATCGTTTGGCATTTCATAATGAAAAGACTTACGCCTGAATCGCTTCGCTCTATGGGCTCTTGAAATGTTCCAAGAAGATCTGACGTTTTCGAGGCAAATTTTGTTTAGCGATGACGCCAATTTCTGGTTCAATGGGTATGTAAACAATCAAAATTGCCGCATTTGGGACGAAGAGCAACCTGAAGAGATTCAAGAGCTGCCACTTCATCCAGAAAAAACAACGGTTTGGTGTGGTTTGTGGGCCGGTGAAATAATCGGTCCATATTTCTTTAAAAATGATGCCGGTGCGAAGGTAACCTTCAATGGCGACCGTTACCGTGCCATAATAACCGACTATTTGATGCCTCAAATTGATGCTCGTGATCTCGGCGACATTTAGTTTCAGCAAGACGGCGCGCCACTTCCCACAGATCGCATCAATCAATGGATTTATTGAGAGCACATTTCGGTGAGCACATAATTTCACAGTTGTTGGGCCGGTCGATTGGCCAACATGATCGTATGATATCACACCCTTAGACTTTTTCCTGTGGGGACATGTAAAGTATCACGCGCGTCATTCGCCAGTTACCAATTGAAATGCTTGAACGAGTCATCGAAAATTGGATTCAACGGATGAACCATCTACGACGTAGCAACGGCCAACATTTGACAGGCATAATCTTCAAAAAATAAATGCCAAAGAATGTTCTTTCAAATGATAATAAATATTCTCCATTAAATTTTAATTTTCTGTGTTTTTTTTTTTTTTGTTTCTTTAAAAAAGTAAGGAACATCGAAATGGTTCACCCCTTATAACCTTAAAAGTGCATGTTTCAATTTGTTTTATTTTTTTATACTAAATTCCCTGTGTAAATATCAAATATCCACATATGACGTTTAGAAGACAAATTCGTAACTTGTAGGGACATGTTTTTAGGTGGTTGTCTCCTACAGCTCGAGAAATAAAGATATAATCGTAATTAAAACGTCACTTTCTGAACGCCCCATAAGTTTTAGTATTGGTTGCTATAGCGGCCACACGTATACACCTTCTCTGAAAATTTCAAGAGTCTACCTATTATGGTTTCAAACTTAGGCCATATACATGCAAATCATGTCAATATTGATACACCCTTTAATTTTTCGGTATATTTTTTTATACATCTTTATATAGTGAACTAAGTGTTAATTACTGTTGTAAATTTCAAGTGTCTGTCTCTTACGGCTCAAGAAATAAAGACATATACGCGATTAACACGTCACTTTCGGAACACCATATAAGTTTTAGTATTTTAATAGCGACCTTAGTAAAAATTTAAATAGTCTACATTTTATAGTTTTAGAGATAGAACGACAGACGGACAGACATTGTAGCAAAAATAATATGTTTGGGAACGGAAAAAGAACAAATTTACAGTGATCAATGTTAATCCTTGTTAGCCGTCATTTAATAGATTCGAATCTTAATCATCTCGCACCATTTTTGCACATCAGTTTTGCACAGTTGTTGTAGAAAAACGAAGCTCATAAGACACTAGTCATAATATTTCACTGAATTCATGTCTGTTCTTTGCACACGAGTAACGATGAGTGAACAATATTACACGCAGAGTTTTCATAAGCAAGTTTAAAGAAGTATGAGTAAATGTTGAACATTGTAACAATGAACTCGGCGAGTTCAAGCAGTTTTATGCTTTGAGTTAAACAAAAACACAGTTCGGGTGTACAAACAAAAAAAGTTATACCAAACTACAAAACAAAACACACTTAGGCCCATTATTATAACTTGCCTTTAAAGTACGTTTTAGTTAAATTTCAATTTTGCTCAAGTGAGCGATAAAGTGAACAATAACTATTTTTCGTTATTACAACTTAATTGTAAAATAAAATTAATATTTTTGAAAATATGGTAGCACAAGAAGAAACACCGACTACTTTTGACAAAATAAAATAAACGTAGTGGCAACATCATACCTTTAATTTATTATTTTACTTTTGTTGCGGGTAAAATAATTTTGTATGCCGGCCCACCACGCTTGCAGACTGTCTGCGGCGACAGAAAAAAATTTTTCGTGGCGGAACCTTAGGGGCTTATGTTCGGGAGGAGGCAAAAAAATTTTCCTGTGGCCTCGAGTCCCTCATCAAAATTTTAGAATGTTAGGGAGGGGCGTATTGGTTATGGAGACACTTACTCCTGCCCTTGTCCTAGTGTTTTTCTATATTTTGTGTTTTTCTTTTTTTTTTTTTTTGTTCGTTGTATTTTATTTTTGTTAGTTTTTGTTTGTTTGTTAGTACTGGTACCTGAAAGAAATAAGAAAGATTTAATTAGTTATATTAAAAAAGATATGTATCAAAAGGATACATAATTACCGAAATAATTTTGTCCCTGATTCGCCTGCCCAGAATTCCTGAAAATAAATAAAAAAGAAAGAAAATTAATTTTAACAAAGATACTTACCTTCCATTTGCGTCTGCCCTTAAAAAAATGTGTAATATAAAAGAATTAAGCACAGCTGATCGCATACATGTATTAAGTTTAGTACTAAGTAGTATCAGTGTTACCAAACCTCATTGCTAATTTATCTTGGAAGTAAACATAAATTGTTGTTTTTTTTAACTTTTATTTTAAATTAATGAATGAATAAAAACTTCTTGCTACTATTCTGATCGCCTGGTGTTGTAAAGCCACTTTATATGGGAAATTGTTGGATATATCTATCTATTGATCTGTTGATACTGATAATTTGGTAATAATAAAAAAAAAATAACGTTAATAAATAAATAGTTAACCACCATGCCGTACTTAAACCGCCAACATTTATTAATTATTTATATAAACAAAAAAATATCTTTTGAATATAATTTTGTTGTTATAAATAAACTTTACCGCGGGAACATAATACACTAGGTAGTTTTTTTTATAAAGATGAGCGGGAAGATTAGTTTTTACATATGTATCTCATAGTAAATAATATTCAAAAAGAAAACGTTCTAGTGTTTTCTTTAATCGCGGGAAATTCTTTAGGTAGAACATAGACTGCCGATGGTATTTAAGAGGGAGTAAGAACGAAATTAAGCCAGAATCAAAAATAAGTCAGAGGTGAACGTTTTGAAAATTAGTGAAGTGAACAAATAAATAAATAAACAAAGATTTGTGGAAAGTTGAATAAACTTAAAAGTTTCTTTGAATAATTGCATTATTTTTTCAAATAATATTTTATTTAACCGCCCACAAAAGGGGAGAGTTTAAAAATGCCATTTAAGAATCTCTTGAGTCCAAATTTAAGTTTTTCAACATTCTTTGACCTTAAAAGTTGTAATTGCTAAACAAAATGATGGGAAAATTAAAAAAAAAAACTTGCATTTTTCAGAGGTAGGATTAGTTCTTCCAAGGGGAACGTTTTTCTCCTTGATCCCATTTTTTTCTATTTTCTAAAGTGATGTGAGTAAATTTTTCTTCATTCTCCATTTTTCTAACCATTTTTCCAATTTGACTATGTGGTCTTGTAAATGTTGTGATGCTACTTGGGGGCTTTCATGAATACTTAATAAAGCTGTGTCATCAGCAAATTTTGATGTGTTAGCTCGGGTGCTAATTCGCATATCTGATGTGTACAGTAAATACAAAATTGGTTCCAAAACACTACCTTGGGGAACGCCGGTTTCAATGAAACGAGCTTAAAAAACCATCTTCTTTTAGTAAAAACTTTCGATTCGTTAAATAATTTTTTAAGAGCTTATAAAAGTTTTCGGGCAAGTTCAGCTTTAACTTATATATTAGGCCTTCGTGCCAAACCTTATCGAATGCTTGGAAAAACGTCGATAAAAAGCGCAGAACAGTATTTTCTTTTATTTTCTTCGAACATGACACGGTGCTCACAAGGATAGAAAGTTCGTCTCACTGGGTTATCTCATTGCGTTTACGATGCAAACAGAGCAATGCTCACTTATATTATGGTATGAGTAGGCAAGTGTTCAGTAAGCTAGTTTGTGTTCGAGTATGACCAATTGCCATGTGCTTATGAGTCTAAATGCAAAAGGGATATTTTTTTAATATATAATAATCCCATATTTGCAGTTACACTTTCATTACATTAGCATTACCATTGGGAAAAAATAATTGTAATTAAAGAAAGGTCACTAGCATTGAATGGTAGTTAAGTTCTTTGACTGCAATAGAGCGCGAAACTGTCGAAAAATATGTCATTGCATTTGTAATTCTTTTGGGGACCCAGGTTTTTAGTCTGACAGAAACCTTATAGATGGGGCCGTCTATTTAAAGATAGCCATCTTGTAGCTCTCGAATATATATGTATATATAGTGGACCAAACTGGCAGAAAATTTGTCATTCAATTTGTAATTTCTTTATTATTCTTATTTTTCGGATCCATAAATTATAAATTTTTAGTCTGAAACCTTATAGGTGGGGTAGTCTATTTAAATAAGAACGCATATATAGTACACCGAACTGTCGGAGAACGTGTTAATTCATTTGTAATTTTTTTAATAATATTTTGCGGATCCAGGTTTTTAGTCTGAAACATGATAGTCTAATTAAAGATTGCCGTCGTGTAGTTCACGAATATAAATAGTGGAACGAACTGTCAGAAAATTTTTCATTGTGTTTGTTAAATTTTATTTATATTATTTTGTGCACCTATAAATTATAGTTTAAACTATTTAAAATTATATATTATAATTTAAACTATTAGTCTGAAACTTTAAAAGTGGGGTAGTCTATTTACAGATGTCCCTCGTGAAGTTTACATATGTATATTGTGGAATGAACTGTCAGAAAAAGTTACCAAAATTTTTATATTGAAAATTAGAGCGAAAGTCCTCACAATATATATGTGTGTACATTAGACTAGACTTAAAATATTTTTTCCCGCAAAAAGAGTGTACCGCCCCCTCAAATTGTTCCTTTTTACGTAAATAATGAAAATCCAAAAACTTAGACTGATAGCCCTAGGTTAAGGCGTGGCACATGCCCACTAAAGTGGCTAAAACCGGTTTATATGGACTTTTCAAGAGACAAGGCACAAAAATATGTTATATATGTTTCTCAAATATTATATATGTTTCTCAAATATTATTTTATTGAAATTAACTTACGTTTACTTATTTCTATGCTTTATAAACATTAAAACTTAATCACAAAGGTCTGATTTATTAATGCTACTGTATTTTTTCCTATAATCAGTTACTACTTATTCATTGAATATGTAAAAAAGGGAAAGTCCCTTTTAAGTAAGCAAAATATTATTGTAAGTTCTTTATCCATCAGTTAGTTGATTTCAAGCAATAAACAAAGCAGGAATCATAGAAAAATTATTGCTATTAAAAGAATTGATTTTGATGGTATTTGCAAAATGGACACAAGAGCTAGTGAAAAAATTTATTTATTAGAATATGATGAAAGCCAAATCATTGGATCTAAGCTGCTTTCCAATGGCCAAATTTTGAAAGTGTTGTTTTATAACATGCGCAAAGTAAAATTGGATCTTCGTTCAAGTGCGTATCTGGTTATCAAAGAGGCTGAAATTATTTGGAATAAAGCTCGTATTCCAGTTCGTCAAATTGATAGAAGCGTTCAAAAAGTCGAAGCTTTATATCAACAATGGAAAAATCTGCAAAAAACGTGCAAACGCAGCACACCACTTCAAAAAAAGCGAGAAGATGAGTTTATTAAAAATATGAATAACTTATTTGACATTGCGCACGGAAATGCGTTAGATTTAATTAAAATAGAAGAAGATAAAGAGTTTTTGAAAAATCAACGTAAAGAAGGTAGACCTGGTGCAATGGCAGGATGCGATCGTTCATTATTTGAAAAAGAAAAGCGAAAAAATATTCGTATTGAGAAAGGGGTATTGCGAAAAGAAAAGCAGAGCGAAGAACAATTCCAAGTATTCCTGACAGCGAATGATTATAGTGACAATACAGAAGAACTAAGTGATGAATACGATAGTGACTATAATACTGATCAAATTGCTAACTGTAACTCTCAACCAAAAAACAGAAAACGAGGAATGACACATTTTATAACTCCAAAGCTTGTTGCGACCTTAGACAAGTGCAAGGTAAGTGACAGGGACGCAGTACGTATTCTGATATCTGTGGCTGAAGCATTGAAACATGGTAATCAGTAAGACATCGATTCGGCTTTGCCGTAAACAATTTCGTTCGGAAACTGCTACAAATCTGATGATGGATTTTAAAAACAAAAATGTAAATCAAATCACGGTACATTGGGATGGAAAAATTTTACCATCAATCACAGGAAATGAAAAAGTGGACAGATTACCAGTTGTGGTAACAACAAATGGCATTGAACATCTACTTGGAGTACCTGCCGTGTCAGCTGGTACTGGAAAAGAACAGACAGACGCCATACTAAAACTATTAAATGAATGGAATCTAACAGAAAAGGTATTTAAAAAGCAATTTTTTCTTATAACAGTAAATATTACCAACATTTTTTCCAAACAAGGTACAAGCTTTATGTTTTGATACTACAGCGACAAATACAGGAAGATTACAAGGAACTTGTATATTATTGCAACAACACCTCAATAGAGAATTGTTATATCTTCCTTGCCGTCATCACGTGTATGAACTCTTGCTGAGGAGTGCTTTCGTAAAATATGATTTAAAATTAAGTGGACAATCATTAGATATATTCCAGCGTTTTAAAAAAAATTGGCCCAAAATCAATCAGCAAAAATTTGCAAGTGGAATAGTCGATGAAAAAATAAATCTTGCTCTTAACAAAACTGAACAAAATCAATTAGCTCAATTTGCTCATGACTATGTCACTCAACAACATCCCAGGGCAGACTACAAGGAGTTATTGGAATTAAGTCTTATATTTCTTGGTCGAAACACAGAGCCTGTAAAGTTTAAATCACCTGGAGCGATGCATCATGCTCGATGGATGGCTAAAGCTATATATACGCTTAAGATTTTTCTTTTTCGCAACCAATTCTCAATGTCCTCAGATGAGTCAAATGCTATACAAGATATAAGTGTATTCATTTTGAAAATTTATTTGAGACCGTGGATTGAGGCGCCAATAGCCGCGAAAGCACCCTTAAATGATTTAAATTTTATTAAAAATATTATTAAATTCAATGAATTTAATGAAATAATAAGCAATGAAGTAGCTCGCAAGTTTTCGAATCACTTGTGGTACCTGACACCAGAAGCAGCAGCTCTTTCATTTTTTGATAATGCTGTAGACATTGCAGATAAGAGAAAAATGGTTGAAAATCTCAATGAAGAACATAATAATGAGCACAAAAGAATAGTAACCAACTTGATTGAAATAAAACAAAAACAAATTTCAGATTTTGTTAATAAAAAATCATTGAGCTTTTTTGAAAGATTTAATATTGATACTAAATTTCTAAAACTTGACCCTTCCAAGTGGCACAATGAATCCGAATTTCAAAAAGGAATGAATATTGTACAAAACTTACATGTTGTTAATGATACTGCAGAGCGTTTTGTTAAACTCATGGAAGAATATAATGCAGCTTTAGCAAAAAACGAAAAAGAGAAACAATATATCTTGCAAACAGTAACTGATTATAGGAAAAAATACAGTAGCATTTATAAATCAGACCTTTGTGATTAAGTTTTAATGTTTATAAAGCATAGAAATAAGTAAACGTAAGTTAATTTCAATAAAATAATATTTGAGAAACATATATAACATATTTTTGTGCCTTGTCTCTTGAAAAGTCCATATAAACCGGTTTTAGCCACTTTAGTGGGCATGTGCCACGCCTTAACCTAGGGCTATCAGTCTAAGTTTTTGGATTTTCATTATTTACGTAAAAAGGAACAATTTGAGGGGGCGGTACACTCTTTTTGAAAAAAAAATTCCCATACAAAAAAAGTCCAGTCTAGTGTACATATATATAAGAAATATAAGTCAAAATCAGGTGTTGTGTGGTGCCACCCTTTAATTTTTAAATATATTTTTATACTGTAGCGCTATAGCGCACAAAATTAAAAACGGACTTTGCAAATTTCAAGAATCTACCTTTACGATGTCAAATATAGGCTTATATAAATAAAAATCACTTCTAATATAGGGCACCTTGAAGTATTAGATTTTTACTTTTATATTTTTAATACTCTAAAGGAGTCTATGTACAGAAATAAAACGTTATTTTTGCCGAAAAAATATCTGTTATCCAACCAAATTGTAAGACTCTTACGTATTTACTTTATATAAAGGTACCCATCCCTGGATAAAATTCTAAAATTTATACAAAATTCTAAAAGTGATTGTAAAACTCTGTAAAAGATGTTCAAAATATTGAATATTTGAAATTTTGAATTATTTTTTCCTAGAAAGAATAAAACGAACTTAAGCTTGACTTCAAATTTCATCTGTATGGGTGTTTAAAATATTCGAATAACATATAATTCCACAAAATAAAAATACAAATCATATACAAATTTTATTCAATTGCCTATTTGGCAGTAACTATTTCAATTTCAATTTATTTTTATTCATGATCTGTAAGCCAAAGACTGGCCAAAATGATTACAGAGTAATTGTTTATGACACTTATAAATAATTCAGTTATATTCTTAAATCTAATTTATAATACATATTGCTTATAAACTAACATTATATCTCTTTTTTATTTCATGAAATACGAATAGTTTTCTGTTAAAAACCAATCAGTAGAAGATAATATATCTCCACCATCACCAAAAATTTTTAGAAATTTAAACAATTGACATTATCTTAGTTTTAAATTTTTTGAGAGAATGAGCGAAATGTCTATCAGAGTACGGTAAAAATGAGTTCCAAAAGCGGCAGACTCTAACCACAAAAGAATGTTGCATCACCATTGAGTTGAAACGAGGGCATAACAAAATATGCGATTTAGAGGTACATCCGAATTCAAATCTAGATAACATATAGTTTGGTGAACCGTTTTTCACAAACTGTGTTCTAACTTTTAAAAAGTGTTCAAATGTGCACCCTAAGAAGTTTATAACATAATCAGTTACATGATCACGTGGTCTAAGTTTATATACATACCTTACAATTCGATTAAAATATCTTCTTAACCGCGTTATATTATTGTCGGTAGTCCCAGTATATATTTCAAGACCATAAAGCAATATTGGCATAAGCGTAGTATGGGCCACATATTTTCGGATAGATATCGGTAACGAACAATTAATATTATATAGCTTGCGTAATCCAAATGATAATCGGGAAAACACATAGTTTAAATGAAAGTCAAAATTAAGTTTATTGTCAATGAAAATTCCAAGAGTTTTAAAAAAATGAAAATATTCTAGTTCCTCATTATTGATGCGAATTCGTGGCAAGAAAATATTAATTTCATTGAAGGCAATAGCTTTAGATTTCCTTATATTTATTACAATAATATTTTGCTTACACTATTTTTCAACACCATTTAAAATATTTTGAATATTAGATATAAAAGAACTGACATTATCAACCCTAGATGAGAAAAGTAGCTGAAGATCATCTGCATATAGATGACTACCAATGCTAGGTAAATGCTCAATGTAATGTACATATTGAAAACCAAGGGACCTAATACCGATCCTTGTGGGACACCTCGAACTATCTCTTTAATTGTTGAAATTTTCAATTTGCGTTGAATAAATTGTCTTCGGTTACATAAATAAGACCTAATTAGAGAGCAAGCGTTTCGAGAAAATGAGAATAAAGCATAAAGTTTATTTAGTCAAAGTTCATGACAAATTGAATCAAATGCTCTACTCAAGTCCAAACTGACTAATACTGAAATATTTTTACTATCAATATTGTTACGAATTTCATCAACTAAGTTTGTCAAAAGAGTAGTAGTATTGTGGTGCTTTGTAAAACCTGACTGAAAATCTGAAATAGGTTTTCATGAATTTGATCACTAATTAGGATCTCTAATATTTTTGAATAAACGGGTAAAATGCTAATGGATCTAAAATCAGATGGATGTTGCGGATTTCTCACTTTTGGGATTGGAACAACCCTTGCAATTCATATTGTGTTATTATTTTAAAACAGCTCCATCTGTTGCGCAATTGAGTTTTAAATATTCCGCTTTCAATTCATATTTTGTCATTATTTTAAAATAGAGCAATCTATTGCGCAGTCGTGTTTAAAATATACTGCTTTCGGTGAAAAATCGGCGTACTTTTAATGCCTTTTCTCCACTTTCCCTTTGAAATAAAAAAGTATCCTATATTGGAATCAGGTTACTAAGGTACCTCCTCACAAAATTTTGTTAAAATCCATTCAGTAGTTTTTACGTGATGCGAACACAAAAAAGAAAGGCAGACAGACATGAGGAAATGAGTTACTATTTTATTATATGTATAGACTAGTAATTTTGGTTTTAACTGTTATTTATTTTAACACACACACACACGCATACATACATACATATATATGCATGTTTTCTGGTATAAAAGAAATAATAGAGTCTGACCCAATCACAAGAATACTTATATAATTAATCAAACCACTTACAGGTGTTTTTTATTATACAATATCTTTTAAATACAGTATGTCAGGAATGACTTTCCCAATTGCACATAATTCAACATTTTCAATCTTATCGGGAAATAATTCATTCATTAATCCGGCTACCAAATAGATAGGCAGACATCAATTTCAAATTTAAATTAAAAAGTTTGCAATTTTTTATAGCATTTTTTTTTTTTAAATTTTTAAAATATAAAATAAATAAAACAGATGAATAATATACGCCAAAATGTCGCCTTGAATGAGGATGAGAGCGCACAGTGGTTTAAAACCTTTTTATTTGGGAAATAATATGGTAGCTCTTGAACCATTAAAACTTGGAGATGTCGTACACTTTAAATATATGTGACCGCGCACAAAGAATGGGACCGAAGAGTTGGTTGCAGTTTTTACGGAACCCCACATGAACTCACGTTAACATTTTCGGTCATAATCGGTAATTTTGAACTTATTACAGGTATGTTAACAGTATTTACACTCGTAAAAAACGTTGAAAAAATGGATCAACTTTAAACGGCTTTTACCCTTACGTCCCTTTCTATTTGCTTAATCATACATACACATATAATTACAAGTAATTAGTATCAGAGAAAAGTATACTAGTAAAATCCACTCGAAAACGCCTTTACTTTGCCTTTGCTAAAATTCATTACGATATCTTTAGTAGTTCATGAGCTACCTACCGATTTATATCAAAAATAAAAACTTAAACAATTGTGCAGGCTGACTTCCAAAACGATAATTACTTGTCTTCAAACAAAGTGTAGAATTTCATAACGCCGCATTAAAACGCATTGACATCGTGTACCCTTTAAAAACGCCTTTGGCAAGTATTAGCAACACATTAAATGCCATCACCCACTATCATACTCAGTCGTACGATCTGTCAAAAATAACATGTCTGCTCATAATGTATGATAGTGCGGATTAAAAGTGTATGTTTGTAACAGACTTTATGACAGGTCTTTACAATTTGAAAAAATTAATAAAATATTTTTATTCGTGTACGATTAAAGTTGCAAAATCTTTTTTTTTTTTTTTTCTATAATAGTGTGGTACCTACAATGCCATTTTGAAACGTTTTTTTTTTAAGTGGGACAGAATTCTGTAAGATTTTTTTGTGATTGAATTGTACAATTGTGTAGGATGGCTTGAAAAGAAAACAATCAGGCCATAAGATTTGCTTTGATTTTTAATTGCTGACGCTATTAGAACTTAAAATAAAAGGAAAAGGGAAAGGGGAACAAACGCCTCACAACATAAGTTAATTTTTTTTTTTTTGTAAATTATTAACAAAACAACTAAAAATATAATTGTCGCATCACCAATATTTCATTATAAACCAAGCACATGATTGCATTGTTTCGGAGCTTTGTATATAAACATGATTAAATGCGGTAGCACAATTGTATAGAAACTTTGTATAGATAAGTTTTAAAAGTCAGCCAGACTCTGCATAGATTTCGAAAGTGTGCCTGTTACGTTTCAAAACATAGGCTTATATTCATAAAAATTACCTCCTATAAGGGACACCCTATAGATTTAACTAATTTTTGAACTAATATTGAATCGCGTATAGAAGTACACACTCTGTGTAAATTTCAAGCGTGTGGCTATTAAGGTTCAAGGGATATGCACCAAAATCAGGTCTCTTATGGGGACACCCTTTAATTTTAATCCTTTTCTGTTATACAGGACATAGCAATGCACCTACTGTGTTAATTAGATAGGGCCTTATAGCGATCCAAAAAATGCATTACTTTATCCTAAAAATCCTAAAAATTTTTGAATTCATTTATAAAAATAATTTCCAGACTCTACCTATTGTAATTTTTCACTTAAAATGTGAGGTTCCACGCCCACTGTCCCCATCCAGTCTGTATTTTGCTAGACTATGAGCATTAGCATAGGCGTTGCTCGTGCAAAGTTTCAAGGCCCCAATCCAATTCATATTCGTACCCTATATGCATTAGCATAGGGGCTACTCGTGCAAAGACTGCCCACTGTTCCAATTAATTTTGTATTTTGGTAGACTATGCACATTAGTATTCTGGTTACTCGTGCAAAGATTCAAGGCTCTGTCTATTATAGTTCGACAAGAACACGATAATAAGTTTTCACTTTGTATGGGAGGTCCACGCCTACTATTTCAATCCAGTCTATCTTTCTCTAAACTATGCATGTTAATATAGAGGTTCCTGTTGCGAAATTTCATGACGCTACCTATTACCGTTACCAAGATATACGATAATAAATATTTACTTTGTATGGGAGGTACTACGCCCACGTCGAATATCAAAAAAATAAGTACCCTATTTTACCATCCGTATATCCAATAACAAACTGTGAAAATTTCAAAAGATAGGTTCACTGGTGTAGGCAGCTATAGCTTTCCGACAAACAAACAAACACATTTTGTGCTTTATATGTGTATAACAAGATAAATAGATAAATAATGCAAATATAAACGAAACTGTATAAAGTCATTCTTGACATACGGTATATTTACAATTGCATGCAAGTGTGTGTAATTTTGTTAGTAAAAATAAGTCTGTAGTTAGATTTATTTAACTTGCTGTTTTTTTAACTTTTATTACATTTTATTATGATTTTTATATGAAAAAAAAAAAATTACGATTCGTGAGTTTAGTATTCTTATTATTGTCAGGGTTGGCAAACATAATTACAAATATTTAAAACAATACTTTGAAAATCATTGCTTCTTTTTTTGATTCAGCGTTTCCTTAAAAATGTTTTATTTAAGCGATATTTGGGCGATTCGTTAAGGTCTTTTTTTAACGTTAGAAAAAAGTGATCTTTAGAGACAAGACTAAATTGTATGGAACTAACACTGACAGTTTTTGCTCACATAATGTTTTCGAGAAGCCAGCAATGTTTAGAATTGAGAAACTTAATATGAAGTGTCTACCTTGATATTGAGATTTTTACAAGCCATATGTTGACATCTCACCTTAAACTATTGCCGCATATGTTGGGGAAATTCGGCCACCTGATTGGTAATTTACTGCTGCCTTACATTTGTTGAGTCTCGTGCTGTCGACCTTCCTTCTTATCACAGAGTCACTCGTAATTGCTAACATTTATCTAGGGCTGCCGACCTAAGGCTAAGGATCTCGGTCCTTAGTTTATGCTAGTCAGAGCTGGACATTCAGACACAAGCTGCGCTACCGGCTAAGTCTCTGCAAATATCGTGTTCTACGATTTTCATCTTGACCTGATGGTAATTGAAATTTTTATCTCTTGTCGCTAACGCAGTTATCCAGCTTAAGGTATTCTGAATCTATTCAAGCTTCTTCGGGTCTTCCTACCGAGGAACCTTTTGAGTATCTTTTTAAAATATCTGTCTACATCTGTTAGCATCCCTCCACCTTTTCAGCCTTAAAGAATCCTCCAATTGTAGGATGTTTGCTCTCACCGAGGAGCTTTTTGAGCATCATTTTAACCTGTCTACATCTGTTAGCATCCCTCCACCTCTTACCACTCCATTTCCAAGAGCAACTCTAGGTCCTAGTCCACTAAAAATACCGGCAGATACCCTTTTTACAAGTTGGTCTGCTAATTCAATTGCAGTTGTATCTATGTGTCACATCACATAAGTTCCAAAACTTATTCAATTTTGAGTACATGTTCACTAACAGACTTTTCACCCCAACTTTCCAACCCACGTTTACATTAATGTTTTTGCTTTCGGTATCTTCATTCTAGAAGCTTTCCAGGTAAGTTTCTCATCATACCCGTCATCCTTGACAGCATTTATGATTAGTGTTCATTGCATTATGACTCGTTTATCCGGAGAGAATGTCTTGCAATGTTGAATACCCCAAAAAACCAACTTCCAACCCCAGACCGTCAGCTGACGCCAACATATGTATGCACCACTTAAATTGAATACGGTTTTCAAAGAAGGTCGACCGACCATGGTAATGTTCTCAAAAGAGGTACATACACTCCGCTCACAAAGACCGAGTGTTCTCTTCATCTCTTTTTTATATTCCTTCCATGGGTTCGAATCTCTTTCCACAATATAACGATTAAACCTTTTCAGGGTTCCTTACCTAAAGAGTAAAAACATAACCCTATTGTTTTCGCTACAACGTCTGGCCGCTGTCAGGTAGACTCTTGAAATTATTACAAATGTTGTATTATTATGGCCGCTATAACAACAAATACTAAAAATCAAATGGTGTTCCCTTAGTGACGTGGTTTTTTCATATATGACCACCTTATTTCTTGAATCGTAAGACGATTGAAATTCACACCCAGTAATTCCGTATTCGCAATGTTAGCAATTATGAAAAATAAAATTAAAAAATAAAGGGTATTCCGATAGTAACGGGATTTTAAGGACTTATTTTGAATCGTAATAGATAGACTTTTGAAAATTTCCAAGAAGGTGTTATCATAACAGCTATAATAATTTCTAAATATTAAAGGGTGTTCCAAAAGTAACCTGAATTTCACGCATAATTCTTAATTTGTTAAACCTTAATAATCAATCACTTCAAATTTACACAGAGTTTGTGTAATGACTTGCTCTATAATAAAATGTATAAAATATAAATATTAAAGGGTGGTGCGAAAGTGACACAAATTTTAGTATATAGCATTATTTTTGAAGCGGAATAGGTAGACACTTAAATTTATACAGATTATGTAAAAATCTGTGCGATATAACAACAATTGTATAAAATAAAACTTAAAATTAAAGGGTGTTTCGAAATTGACACGATTTTACGATCTTATATTTGAATTTGTAATAGGCAGGACACTTTAAATTTAAACAGAATATGTTTTACAACGTCTGCTGTGAGAATAAGGAACAAAAATGTATTTAATAAAAATTAAAGGGTGTTCCCTAGAAGACTCGATTTTGAGGAATTTATAGACAGACACTTGAAATTTGCACGCGGTCTTTTTTTAAAGACAACACTACCACTGCGAAGCTTTTTGATTGTCTGCAGAAAACACCCAGAGTCTTTGGCAGTAATCGAACCCGCAACCTCTAGACTGATAGACTAGCGCGCTACCAATCGATCTATAGAGGCAGTCTTAAATATGCTCGCTATAAAAAAGTGTAAGATATAATTAAAATTTAAAGGGTGTGCTTAATTCTAGGTGTAATTGTGAAGTATATGTTTCACGTATGTTTCAACCGTTTTAAGCAGTTACGTACATTTTTTTAAAGCAAGTAATAAAAGTAAACAATTTAATAAACTAAAAACTAAAATTACTGATAAAAGAAATAAAAAATGTGGAGTGACCTACACTCAACTTTACCATAACTCATGGAAACAGATATTTTCATGGATATATTACATAAAGCATAAAAGTTCAAAGTATATTCGAATCGAAAAAAAAATATTTTTGACTTGGGATATCAAGTAAACTACCCCTCCCCCTTCCCGATTATTCCCAAATACTATAAAGCTCTTCATCACCATATAACAAAGGCACATACTGCTTTTGATATGCCACACGGTAGGACCTGTAGAGAGTTCACAAAATTGGGGTGTCAAGTAAACTACCCCTTGCCCCTTCCCGATTATGCCCAAAAGCTATACAGCTCTTCACCTCCATATACCAAAGGTACATGCTGTATTTCATTTCGATATGTCAAACGGTATGACCTGTAGAGCCTTCACAAAAGTAGTCAAACTGAATTCATCGACATAAGTATACTGCACTGCGTATGGTAAATTAAAAATTAAATCTTTCACTTTTCAAGTTATTTATTTAACTTGGTACGGAACCTACATGTGTAAGTCCAACTCCCAATTGACTCATTTATTTTTTCTCTTCTTTTGCATGGATTCAAGGTCTCCGTACTACTCATGTGTACCGATAGATACTTTTCATAATTTATATGATCTGTATTCGGAATCCCGAACTGGATAACCCCGGTGTTAGGCATGGCTAGTATGTCGGTTACCTTTCCAGTCTATATTAAAACCGCATTGACTAGTTTAAAAATAAACAAATAATTCCAATATGTAAATGTCTCTCAATTAAAAATTTCAATTTCTATTTTGAGCTTAAATTTAGAATATTCCTACAAAATCGGAAATTCTCATAAACAAACGGAATTAATTTGATAGTTTTAAGTTTTGTTAAATGCAACATACATGAATATGTACATATGTATGTATATATTCATTCCACAAAACACACGACCATAAATAACTCAACAAAATAACTCAAGTCTAATTTTAACTTCATTTAACAAAGAAAACAGTATAAAAGGAAACATATTTAGAATTTAACATTTTTATTACGTACTAGCGGTGCCCACACACGTTGTGTGCGTCCTGGCAATATTTTGTTCGACTTTGCTTTGAAAGTAATCCACACCAAATTTTAAGACTCTTAAGACGTATTTACTTTATATTTTTTATATTTTACTTTTAAGCATTAAACGCATAGACGACAGCAGGATTCCGACTACAACCTGTCAAAATTAAAATGCACACGTTTATATGTATGAAACGATTATTTTGACGACATCATAACTACACGACCACACCGTTGTGGCTGTAGTCAACTTAGCCTAATTTCTATTTTTGTTAATGCGACAATTTCATTTTATTTAACAAAATAAAACGTCACAAAATTAAAAATACAAAATCATTTACAATCAAAAGGTTTTGAGCAAATATATTTATTTGTTTTGTTATGATAATAGTATTTTTTGAAAAAGTAGTAAAAAAACTGTCTTTCTACATCATTTTCATGTTTTGAAGTATGTAGCTATCGTCTTCAATATAATTCAGTAGCTGACTACACGGAGACAGTTGTAGCCAACGTCATTTGCAGTCGTGTAGCGGTGTAGCCGCTGTTGTCTATGTGTTTAAAGCTTTATCCCTGGATAAAGTTCTAAAATTTATATAAAAATCTAAAAATTTTTTTAAACCTCTGTAGTTGGTGTATAATTTATTTTAAAAACAATGTAATTCCACAAAGTAAAAATACAAATCAAATACAAATTTTATTCAATTCGCTATTTGGCAGTAAGTAATTCATATTTTGTGATTATTTTAAAACAGCGCCATCCGTGTTTAAAATATTCCGCTTTTAATTCATTTCATCATTATTTTAAAACAGCGCCATCTGTTGTGCAATAGTGTTTAAAATACACGGCTTTCAAAAAAAAATGCCTTAAAGTATGCAGTACCTTTTAATTCGGTATAAAAAATCGTTGTTTTCACTACTTTTTCTCCACTTTCTCTTGCAAATAGGATATTTTTGGAATCAGGATACTAAGGTACCTCCTCACAAAATTTTGTTATAATCCATCCAGTAGTTTTTACGTGGTTCTAAAATAAAAAAAGAAAGACAGACAGGCAGACAGACAGACAGGAAATGAGTTACTATTTTATTATATGTATAGATAACTCTTTCACTTTTATACCCTTGACCATCTAGTAAGTTGTATTTGGCCAATTATTTCTGCCTTTATTAGTCATATTAAACACACATATGGCAACTTGTAAGAATGAATCAATGTCTGTCGCTGGCTATATGAATGCATGTGTGCGTGTGCGTGTGCATGTCTGTTTGTTTATAAATATAACGGTATTGAATGAATAAACATAAGTAAAATCTTATTTCCATAGAAAAAGTAAAAGTGTGTATGAGTGTGTGTGAAAAGTGTTGAATGTTTTCAATGCATTTTTTGCCTTGTGTGTATGTATTTGTGTGCCACAAATTTTAAACCACTGAATTAGGAAGCTTTAATGCAATTTTTGTTTGTTTTGTCGTGTTTCTATTGTCACTTTTTCTCAGGGATCGTAACGTTATAAGTTTTATTTAAAAAATAACTTTTTAATGATTATCTTTCAAGAGTTACTTTTTGCTTACAAAATAATAGGTAAACGCTCCAGTAGTCGGCAGTTTAATTTTTTTTTTCGTGTTTAAAGTGTTGCCCTTATGAGTATAAATATGTTATTGGGATACCAACTTTTCATTACTGTCCAATAATTACTTATGTTTTAGAGTCCATTAACTGCTTTTTAATATCTTTTTATTAAGTTTGAGTATTTTACGTATTTTCAAAAATATACCACTTGTGCCTAAAGTCGGCACACATTTTCCTAAACTCGACACTTGATGATCCTATAGTCGGCATGGTATTTTTTATAAGGGAAATACTAAAATCGTTAAGAAATTCAAATTATTTTTTAATTAAAATAAAAGCTATTTACTTAAAGTTGAATTTATTTACATTTTTTATCATGCGGGAAATCAAAATTCATAAATAATATTAATTAAAAATTGGGTATCTTTTGAAGTTTAAAAGGAACAAAATAAAATATATATAGTTGCCATGAACAAGTTTTGGCTAAGATTTCATCATTAAATGGTTACTACACCTAAAAAATTTTATATGGTTGGTTTTAACTATACCATTTTTGCTAAACTTTAAACCATAACCAAAGTTTTATTAATATTCTAAAATTATATATTATTTTAAACCATAATATATTAACAATAAATAAAATATGTTAAATTTATTCGTAAGTATCCAAAAAATGACTAACAGCAACTATTATTTGTTTCATCGGATTTTACTGTTTTGTGCTTTAAAAAAATAATATAAAATTTAAAAGCGATTATTTCGGGGATTTATATATATACATACTTAATTATTACTAATAATATATCTCATGTTATTCTATTATGGTATTTTCATTCAAATAAAACTCGCTGCCGACTTTAGAACCCTTTATCTCCTATACTCGGCAGGTCTTAAAATACTCAACTAAAAGGGTGCCGACTACTGGGTAAACTCACGTTAAACTCATTTTTTTCTAAAGCAGTGGCAAGAGAGATAAATAATAAACTATATTCTAGAATTTGAGTTTAATATGAGAAAATACAATTTTTTCCAGAAGTCGGCATCCCCTGCCGACCATTGGAAAACAAAGAAATTTTCGTTCCTAATGCCGGCACCCATTTAAATGATCAAAAAAATAATTTTTTAAGAAAATTTACACTTTACAGGGAATATTTAAACATATTTTTAACATTTAAAACCACCATGCCAAAAAAATTATTTTAAATAACAGGTTTATTACTTGTTTAAGTTAGCCTTAGCACTAAAAAATTACTTAGAAAACAGGAATTTTACGCTTGTCGAGAGGGTGCCACTCCATTAGGTCAAAAACATATCTCAGTTAAATTCAAATTTTACACTGACAGAAATGAGTGTTTCTTTAATTAAACCTAAATCACAATTTTGTATATAATCACCGCTATTCTTATTTATTTAGATTTTAAATAAAAAATGCCGACTACTGGTACATGCCGAACTTAGGGACGTTTACCCTAGTTATTTTTTGATGGAAAAATAATAGTTATTTTTAAAATTTGTATTTTTTGCTTGTAAAATAATGATTATTTATTAAGTTTTATTTTTTGCTTAGAATATAAAAATGTTAATATGAGCTCTTTCTATATCAACTTGTTTTGAACGATAGTTATGTAAAACTTACGCAAATATATATATATATAAATTTTTAAAAATAAAATTTTTTAATTAAAAAGTAAAACTTTATAAATAATCTTTAATCTCTAAAATACTCTGTTCGAATTTGTGGCAAATGTTGCGCAACAAAATTTTACATTTACAATGTGGTGTCTACCTCGCGATTTGGAAGAGTTTTACGATTTTATTGCTTTTAAATATACCACATTATTTTATAAAATTTTCCACAACAAATTTTACAAAAAATTCCACATGAAATAATGCCCTTTTGTTTATTTCACAGCTTTGATAAAATGTTGCCTGAAACATTTCAATGTTTTTCCACAGTAAAAACAGACTACTAGTTCTGCAACATTTTTTCATGACTTTTTCATACAATTTTTTTATGCACATATATACATATATGTATGTATGTAGTTTGACAGCATTCCGCATGAAAAACTGAACAGAGTACCAGGCTTAAGATAAAAAAAATAACTTAAAAAATAATTTTTTAATCAAACAAATAAAACTCAAAAACTAACTGTTAATTTTCAAGCAACAAATAAAATTTAAAAAAACAACTTTCTTATGTACTGTTTATGTAACCTAATTGAAAAAATCGTCTAGGAAATTTGTATGAAAGGCACTCAATTTTTTGAGTTTTTTTTTTTTATTTATGTATTTATTTATTTCTATTTCCTATACAACAAGACTGGGTCTTATATTTATAGTACCGGAACGCATTACGTTACAAAATTTGATAATTAAAAAATAAATATTATTAAGTTATTGATAAAATTTAAATAAAAATGTTTTAACACTACTGGGTGGCTCAAAAGTAATCCTCCTATCAGAAAATGTCACAACCGATATGCTGAAGGATGCATTTCCCGGGCGCCTAATCTGCGGTTTTGGCGATTTGCACTGGCCAGCAAAATCGCCTGATTTGACGCTGCAGACTTCTTTTTGTGGTGCTTTTTGAAGTCGCGGGTTTATGTCAACAAGCCTCAGACTCTTGCAGCTCTTAAAGACAATATCCGTCAAGAATGTGAGGACCTCTCGCCGGAAGTTTTGGCCAAAGTGATGGAAAATGCCATAAAAAGGGCTCAAATGACAATCAACTGTGGCGGCGGCCATTTACATGACATCATATTCTCGACTTGATGTAAAAAAATTAAAAGACCAAATAAAAATAATCCACAAGAAGAATCAAAGTTTTTAATTTTTTTTTTAAATTACAGCCAAAAAACTTCAGAAGGTTATTTTTGCGCCACCCTGTATTAGCATTGCTGTTTCTTTGTTGCCATTGCCATTGCCATTCAGACACTAGACATTGATGCCGAGGTATTAAAATATTTTGGTTTCGTGGCGATTTAGGAAAACGTAATTTTTCAAATAAATATCTGGGTATTTGACTATTTATTATTTTATGCAAAAAAGTGAGAGTGCGGATTTTAACCAAGTTTTCAAAAGAGACTCCATACAAAGAAAAAGGAACAGAGGAGACCTGATCAAATCTCAACAACCCATACACATATCTTATAATATTATTAAACAATACATTCAGTTTTCTTTTACTAACTGTGTCATAGCTTCCAAATAATTCACACCCATACATCAGGAAAGGAATCAGGTACGTTTTGGCAAGTAAGGCCCTTATTCTTAATGGAGTGAAATATTGTGTGGACCAGATAGCTCGAAGCTTTGCATAAGTTTGACCAACCAGTGAGTTGATATGATCATTCCATGTCAAATTGCAATTAAATGTAATACCCAGATTTTTCGCAGTGCGAACAATTTCAATTTTTTCACCATTTAACACAATATCTTCGGAAATGTTGGGAATTATGCGTTTTTGACATATTACAATACATTTGGATTTGCTCGGATTCAAACAGAGTCCATTTGCACTAGCCCAAAGGTAGATTCAGTTTAAATCGGCATTCAGATCTAATATGCCTGAAGCAATATTTTGAAATGGGCAACTTAGAGTGAGTTGTACGTCATCTGCATATAAATGGATTTTACTTTTAGAAAGCTGATTTGGCAAATCAGCAAATACAAATTTTCTACACGTTTTGTTCAATTGGGTTACATAAAGAGCACTTTAGTAAAAAATAAATTTAATAATAAATAAATTTTAAATTTAATTGTTTTTAATAACGCATTTCATATTTTTTGTAGCATTTCTCCTTCATTATGATTTTATGGTTGAAATTTGTAAAATAATCATTCTTTACGATCCCTGCTTTTTTTTATTGCTTAAATACTTACAGAGAAAGTGTTGTTGGTAACTTAATTTGTTTTTAGGAATGCAGCGCTACGTGTTGAATAGGTAAGTTTAAAAATAGGATCTTTTTAAACTTCAAACCTTGGGATGGAGTTGTCTTATTTTCTATCATCCTTTTACATTTTTTTCACAAGCCTCTTTTTTGCACCAAACTAAAAGCAAATAAACCAAAATGTTTCTGCTTGAAACTGGATTTTAAAGGAACAATTATTTAACATAGTTAAAATTTTTAAATTTAAAGCTTGCTTATATTTATAAATACATATGTATGTATGTACAATAAGCCACTATTGTTTTCTTTAACTTCATTGTACATACATACATATGTAAATATGTACATATATAAAACGTTTTTCATGCATTTCTCTTATCGATTTGCTAAAGTTGAGGTTAGCACGTCAACCAGTTAATGTTTGTGTTGTTTTAAATCAAAACTCATACTCTATTAAATTGCTCATTTTAAAAAAGTGGTTAATTCCAAGTGAACTATAATATACATACATATATAATATACATATGTACATACATACATATGCATGTAAGTATGTACAATTTTGTCTTCTTTTTCTGTTTTCTTTAAATCATGCCGCCTAAAATAAATCAAGTCGAACGTATGCGTAACACAAATGATGTCAGTCAGTTAATAGACAAACATGTTCCGTTTTGTATTTTTATTTACGGTTTCAGAAAACACACATTTAATGTGTGACGTCAAATGTATAAAATACTTGCAAGTTACCAATTTTTGTTAAAACCGATATGTCTTGTTTTCATTTTTTTTTTCATGTCGCATTAACTACTGCATTTTTGCAAGGTAATAGAATTTTAATGACGATTTTAAACACACATTTTTACAAAAATGCTTATTGCACAATGGGTGGATTTGATATTAAATAATGGGAAGAGTGAATTATAAATACATACATATGTTTGTATGATTGTACATCTTAATATATGTAAATATTTCTCTGGCTAAAACTTAAAAACAAATTATTGTAAATAACAATGTAGGAAACCACCCATATATCCATATAAATAATTTTCACTTTTTATAAGTATTATTATTACCTATGTGTAGAAAATATAAAAGTATTTTAAATGTATTATTAAATTTAACGACTTTCGAAACATATTACAACAGCTTTTTTGTAGCTTTTTCATAAAATGGTAACGATTTTAAGCTTGTTTGTGTAAGTTTCTGTAAGACGTATACAAAAGCTGCGCAAATTTCTGTTAGAACTTACAAATTTGAATTGGCAATGCTACACAATGGCTTATTTGTTGTAATTTAAAAACGTAATTTAAAAATAATAAAATAAAAAGTGAGGAAAGATCAGTTAGTTCCTCAAGTCGGTAGTGTTGCTTTACCTATAAACCTGTCTGTAAAGAATGTCGGGGCAGAATTATCCCGGGAATTGCTAGAGTATGTGAAGAATCAAGACTGATTAGGTCTGTGCCAGTTCAGTCCTGTGGTTTTATTCGTATTCTCATTAAGCCTTCTCAATTGAGCCAAATCACTAATGACAACGTCGATTTGTTGCTTGCTGGGTGAAAATAGAATTTTACAGAACTTATTGTTTTAAGTGTGCGTTAACCCATCATTTACTTCTGACAACACTGTCATGACAATAAGAGAATAAGTATTTGTTATCAAATACGCTGAAAATTGTCTTCGTAGTATGGGCGTCCAGACAATAACTATGGCAATTCGTTTAAGTTTTTGAATTTTTTCTATACACATAAATTAAAATTATTGTCTGCCTGCATAAAATCACGGTCCTATTTACTGCCTTCAAAACATTCAAGGCAGTAATTAAGACAATTGAAAAAGTGTGCATGGATTAGAGAAAAAGGATGCATCTGTTGTTATTGTCATAACAGTATTGTCAGGTGTAAACCTAGCCTAATATATTTTTAGTACAAATAGTTGGTAATGAAAAATAATAGGTTTTGTGACTAATAACGATTTTACACTAGAAATTTAATGATAATAGTCTTACCTCAATTATTTTTAAAAAATTAATGAAGCCGGTTGGTACAATCCATAATTTGAATCATTTGTTTTTTTTTGGATTCTGTCAAAAAAAAAATTTGTAAATTGCAAAGGTACTAAACCAAAGCGCCATGATGTGATTGCCTGAGGTTCCTCCAAAATCTGCAGCGCGACCTATACCTTCGTATAGGAGGTGAGAATCCAAATTCAGCTAGGTAAAATTAATAAGAGTTTAATAGTGCTCCTTCAGTGAAAATCTTGAGTTTATTGGTTCTCAGTGAGTTTTTAAAATGGTGCTCCACCAATGTCCAACTTATTGAAATTAAAATTTATAGTTTATAAACTATAACCAAACGATTACACGTGGCTGATTAAGAAACCACCAATAACAGTACCGTAGTACAGCTATTCGAGGTCGCCAATCAGCCAGTGTGAGAACGAGACGCAAACCACTCGAAAGCCGAACAACAAGGACGGACTGATTGGCTTTAAGCGATAATGACAATGACTCACGTGTTGCCCGACCCAGAGCTACTTTACGACTGGAATCATTTGTTCTGTATATATAGTGTTGCCACTATTTTTGTGGAGTCTCTACAGGTTATACCGGTTGACATATCAGAATGAATATGCCTTTGGTATATGGTGATAAATAGCTGTATAGTTTTTGGGCATAATCGGAAAGGATCAAGGTGTAGTTTACTTACACCCCAAACCGAAAATAATTAATTTTTCGATTTGAATACACTTTGAACTTTTATTCTTTATGTAATATATCCATAAAAATATCTGTTTCCATACGGTATGGTAAAGTTGAGTGTAGGCCAGATTTTTTTGTAAAAATATTGAAATGTACTCTTTATTTGATTTATTTAAAAGTTATAGTGCATTTACACTTGAGCGAAATCTAGTACTTACGAGATTTCGAACAAAATCTAGTTATTTTTACAAGATTTCCCATACAAATCAAAATCTACTTCGTCACTAGATTTTGACGAAATATTCTCAAAATCTAGTAGTACTTAACGAAGCAACTATGGTTTTGCCCAAATTTTACTTTAAAATATTACGCTGTACAACAAAGAATGACATTTTAATTAAAAAACATAAACGAAAATTTAAATTACTAAAAAAAATAACAGTCGTAAAGCATCGTCATTATTTTGTAAGGGCGATCAGGCCTGATTCTGTTTAATTCAACTCGAGAGTTTTGCGTCTTACTCTCGCATTGGCTAATGGTTAGCCTCTGATAACTGTATCGAACTACGGTTTTTAGTGGTTTTTTCCATTACCCACATGCTTTCGTCGATAATTGTCAACTGCATATTTATCTAATTGTATTTTCTGTTTAAAGATGTGAAACTGTTAAAATAACAGTATGTATGTATAAATATTTCCACAATTGGAAGGAAAAAGCTTAAAAGAAAAGAAGAAAAATACACAAGATTTTACTAGAGGAAAAACGTATTTAAAAAAAAAGGGGATGAAGGAACCTGGTGGAGTCCAAAAATAGAACTCAAAATTATTTGATATAAATACACAATTGGATGATAGAACCTGGTTGATAACCAATTAAAACTCACAAGTGAGGATTGTAACCTCACTTTTTGACGTGGTGTAGTACAAATAAAAATAACTAAGATTGATACTGGTGGAGACCAATAATACTATAGGAGTGGACACTGGCGAGCCTACTTCCTGTGCAAAGGTTCAGGTCGGCTGGATTTTCCGAAAAAATCTCCTACCCTGGCAATATAACCTATTAGTGTTGGCCATTTAATTTAAAACTCCAAAAAAATTAAAAAAATAAGAAATTGGAAGAAAAATCTAATTGGATTGGAAAGATAACTAAAATTAAATAAGAAAATAAAAAAAAGTGCAAGTTGAAAATAAAAGGTTAAGTTAATGAAATATGGTTAATGAAATCTTGCTAGTGTCAAAAAAATGAAATGTAAACGACCTAGATTTTGCAAAAGATTTTAAACGAAATATACTAGATTTCGACGTAGTGTAAATGCACCATTAATTATTTTTAGACCAAAATAAAGAATTTAAAAAATTTTGTATGGCAATACTGTTCACAGGTGTATGGCAATACTGTTCACAGGTGATTTGTTTATTCACATTTTTGGTCCACGTTTGTTTTGCAATTTAAAAGCACAATATTCAATGGAGGAGCGCGATATTAATGATATATTTGATGACATTATTTTGACCGAGGAACGTTGTGTAGAACAGGGTTATAAAGAAGGTTTCGCTGAAGGTTGCGAACAAGGTAAGGCGGAGGGTTATCGTTTGGGGTTTGCTCAAGGAGTGCAGCTGGGAGAAGAACTGGCCGAAATTTATGGTTTAATAATAGCATTGCAACAAGAAGACAAGCATACAGAAAAGGTAAAACGTTGCATGGAGGAGCTGAAATCATTAATAGAACTATTTCCAAAGGAAAACGACCCAGAAGCTGATATAATTGGCTCCTTGGAACAAATAAGAAATTTAAATAAAAAATTCCGTTTATTATTGGGTATTAAATCTGCTCCAATAGAATCAGTTCATAAAGAGGCGAAAGACTTATCGTTTTAATAGCAAATATTGAAAAATCATGACTGCCCAATCAATACGTATGCGCCTTGACAATATTCTAATGTTTATGGCTCCCCACTGGTCTTGGGTTAACTGTCATATGGTTAATTATTTAACAGATGATCACTGGAAAACCTATGTACCTTTAGAACTACAAAGAGAGATTTCTACCCAGGAATCTATAGAAGATTGCATAGAAACAGTTTTTTGGACTTTAACTGATGTCAGTTCAGTGAGTACCGCAAGGGAATTTCCACAATTTACACTATTTTGCCAGCAAGCCCTGCAACATAGTTTACATCATTTCAAAGAAATCATAAACGCTCCGCAACAGTTTAAAGAGGACATATTGGGAATAAAGACAGATTTAAGACAACAAATTAAAATTAAAGAATTCTTAACAGAAAAGAAACGTCATGAGGTAAGTGTTAGGGAAAAATAATTAAAATGTTTTGATTAATTTGATAAAAAAAAAATAATTAATGCAGGTGGAAATAACTGCTGCTTTAGTTAATGATTTAATTACATCTAGTCCACGGCAAGAAGAATGTGTAATAGTTGATGCTGGTGATGGTAAAGGTTATTTATCATCACGTTTAGCTTTGGAATATGGTCACAAGATATTGGGCATAGACAGTAATTCTACAAATACTGAAAATGCCATTGAAAGAAGTAAAAGGTTAAAGGTGAGATTATTTTGAAATATACATAAGAATCATTTTTAAAAAGCAGTTTTTCCTTTTTGGAGCAGAAGGCTTGGAATGGTTTAAAAGAAAGAGCTGAAATAGAATCTAAAGGCCTTACTCCCGCACGACGTGGTACTTGTAAACAAAAACGGCAACAAAACTCTTTAGTAGATGAAAAAACTGTTAACGATACCAAATATAAAACGATTAATAAGTTTATTACATCAGACATGGATTTAGATGGCGTTTTAGAAGAACAATTTTGTGAATCTTTTTCTACCATAAAGCCAACAATATGTTTAACTGGTTTGCATACTTGCGGTAATTTAGCTGTCACTTGTTTAAGGCTATTTCACAGCCAAAGGTCCTGCAAAATTATGTGTAACATAGGCTGCTGTTATCACCTGCTAAAGGAAAATTTCTCTGGACCAGAGTTTTTTGGCAATAAACAAATTTTAGACTTAAATCAAGAAATAGGATTTCCTCTTAGCCGTTATTTACAAGAAAAGAAAATTACATTGGGTCGAAATGCTCGAATGCTGGCAGCTCAGTCTATAGAAAGAACTCTAAATGCCAAAGAATTGCCAAATATTTCCCTGTTTTATAGAGCCTTATTGGAATTGTTAATATGTGAACAACATCCAGACTTAAAAAATAGCGTACAGGTGGGCAAATTACGTAAATTTAGTAGTTTTATAGAATATGTAGATTTGGTTAGAAAAAAGTACCCAAATTTAAATTTAAGAATGGAAAGAATAGAAGAATTCATGCATTTAGAGGAGCAACGTCAAGCTAAAAAATATTTAGATTTATTTTATTTATTGCGTATGACTTTTGCTCCAGTTCTTGAGTCCCTTATACTATTAGATCGTCTTTTATATTTAAAAGAATTGGGTTATAGTCAAAGTTTTTTAATACCGGTTTTTGATCCTATAGTCTCTCCCAGACATTTCGCTATAGTGGCTTTAAAAAATTAGCGGTAGAAATATTTTATAACTATAAATTATAAATTTTTGTATTAACTTAACTTTATTAATTATTACTTTTAAGAATAAATCTTATGAAAATTAATATTAAAATTTTATTTAGTAAAACTATATTAACATATAGATGAATTTTTGAAGTTAGGCTTAAGTTCGTTATATTCTCTGTAAGTTAAAAGAATATTAATTACAAATTAGGTGATTAATTTTAAAGAAAAAATGAAATTTTTTTTTCTAGATACTAGCAGAAAGTAATTCATTTTCTAGGTAGTCATCTTTTTAATGAACCGAACTCAGATAAAGGAATACGAGAAAAACTGTATTCAACATCGACAGATTGTGTTTTCTTTATCACTTTAATTATGCTTGATATGGGAACGGGAATATCTTAATAGAGAGAAATTTTTATTTCTCTCTATTAAGATATTGTGGGTAAACTTTCGTTTTTAACCCTTGAATTGGTGAAACAAATTTTCCGCTATTTGTAGATAAGTTTTGCTGATTTTCTGAAGCTAAATCCACTTCTAACAAAACATACATCGTATATAACATCTTTACGTATTGAAGATCTCTTATATCTCGAATGTTTTCCTCAGAATCGTATTTAAAAAACCTTTGAATACAAAACATCAATATTTACCTCAAGCCGAATAGACTTTTTTTTAGTAAAATCAATAATTCGGGCTGCAACAAATGAATTATACCTACATTAAAAAATAATAAATTCTCTCTTTAAAAAAATCCATTTATTTCATTTTTACATTGTTATACAAAAAAAAAAAAAATTTTAATTCTGAAGTTCTTACAATACCATCAACAAAAAAATTATTTTTTATTTTTCTTTTCCTCTTCATACTTGTAATGAAGTTCCATGCAATCGGTATTAGATATGTTGATCCAACCGTTTGGTGTCATATGATAAACACGTACAATACCGCCGGAATAGGCATCTCTGTAGGTGGCATGATAAATGGCACGTCTACCCAATTCTTGAGCCTCTTCATCTTTCAAATCCCAATGATAACCCGAATCCAAAACACCAAAAGCATAAACTGAACCACTACCCACTGAGAAAACATTACCGGGTGAGCGTGAACCTTCCGAATCGACATAGTAAAGGCCAGGACCGCGTTTATCATAACCAGCCAACATCATGCCCATACTTAGACCCATACCCTTGTATTCATGAGCAATATTAGCCATAATTTTACTGGCGGCAGCCACTGAAATACGTTCCTTATTGCGCAATTCATGCAAGCGACATTCCTTAGCCAGAACACGATCCCAGTAAACACAATCGGCAGCACCACCAGCCAATGTGCCCAATAAATATTGATTTATCTCGACAATTTTCTTCATTGTTTGCGAGCCAATAAATTGACCGCCAGTGGCACGGGAATCAACTGCCAATATAACACCTCCCTGATATTTAAAACCCAATGTGGTGGTTCCATGATCAAATTCAATTTTAATTCCGGTTTTACCACTATTCGCCTGAATTTTACACAAGTTTTCTACGGGATTTTCGAATGGTGGAGCCGTCAACATGTATGGATTAACCAAATTTGCTGTATACTGCTGGCAATCTTTTTCGAAATCGCTAGGCGTATAATTACACGATTTCATATATGGAGCGTTGGATATATTGCAAATTTCAGCTAAAGCCATTTTGTAACACTTATTTACTTTATATATTGTAAAGAATTAACAATTTTTACAGACGGCTTTCAAGTGACAAACAAATTTCAATACTGCTGTTTTTGCTAATTCATTCACTCGGTTCATTGCTGCTTTTTCTTGTGTACATTCACTTTCAATTGTTAGTCTTTTAGATTGTGTATAAAATTTGTTAATTTTAAACACAAGATGGCGATAATGCTATTTATATTATAATCATGGATGGGAAGCTGCGTGCGGTTTTACTTTTTTAGGAGAGAAATATTGCAGTTCCTTCAAGAACAAACTATTTTTTACACCCTTCAACACAGGGATATACATATATATAAGTTTGTAATTTCTACAATGTTCATTTCCGATTCCATAAAGAATGTGTATTCTGGATCCTTATACAGATGAAAGTCGATTGAGCGTTGTCGTCTGTCCTTCCGAGCTCTTGTATACCTTAGTTTTGCCTAGGCCACAGAAGAACTATAGAAAATTTTGCAAAATTTCACTGAAATATCAAATTTTCACCCAAACTTCACTAAAAATTTTATATTTTATAAGAAAAAATTTAATTTTGATCATAGTATTTGAATTTTCTATTCATTTTATAGCAGAAATTATATTTTGAATAAACACTCAGATATTTTTAAGCTATAATGCTACCTTTTGCTGAGAAAAAGATCCTTAACGATATTTTTTCAAAAAGAAACCAAGGATTTATTAATTTTCTCAACACAATTAATAAGTCCTTGATCTTAGAGAAATTGTATTAGTATTGTGGAGTGACGTGTGACATGTACATCCATTTGTAGGCTGAAATAGCCTTTTCAGATACCTCAAAAATAATATAATTACTATTATATTGCAATCCATAGAAAGCACCTAAGCAAATAAACATTTTATTTTATATATAGTACTAGCTATCCCCGGTGCGCTTCGCATCACCCATCCACAAAAAACACAATAACCACTTGGAAGAAAAGTATGACCAAATTTTAACGCGAAAACGCACGCTATTCTCAAGTTTAAAATGTTCCCATCCAACCTGTTTGTTGCTAGACTATACGTATTAACACGATAACAATTTTTACTTTTAATGGGATGTGCCACTCCCAGTATTCTTATCCAGTCTGTATTTTGCTAGACTATGCACATTAGTATGTTTGTTTAAGCTGAAAAATCATAAATGCTTAGAAACCAACACTTCCGCACGATATAAAAAAATCAGCAAAAATATCGAAAATTAACCGAAAAGTATAATGTCCACAAACCTATTTATTTAAAAATCACCAATCACCAAGTTTCAATTTATTACTTAATTTTCGATTATTTTAAATTAAAATTAAAATTCATCGAAATTTCAACAAAAAATATTAAAAAAGAGCAACGGCAAAATAACTTCACTAAGAAATTATGGTTTTAAATAATAAAGGACGTAATTAAAAAAATTTAAAGTGTCAGATATCAAAATGGTTTTCCTTGCCAACACTTCCTGCACAAATGTCGCCAAATTCAAATAGTACGTGACTTTTGAGCCACCCTTTAGGATATCACATTTTTTATTAATTTATCTCTTGTTTATATACATATGTATATGTTTGTCAAATTTGGTTTCAAGCTCAAAAGCATTGTGCGCTAGTCCGTTCTAGGGTCTAGGTTATTGACCTAAAAATTTACTTATTTAAATTAAATCAATTTATTAAAATCTGGATATTTGCAAAAAATAATGGAATAACATTAAACACATAGACAACAGCGACTACACCGCTACACGACTACAAATGCCGTGTAGTCAGCTACTGAATTATGTTGAAGACGACAGCTACATACTTCATGAAAATCAAGGTAGATTTATCTTACTAGGTAGTATTTTATTCAACAGAAGAAAATTTCACAAAATTGAAAATGCAATTACAATCAAAAGGTTTTGTTTTTATATGATAAAAAATTTTTGGAAAAAGTAATTTTTTAAAAAGAAAAATATGTTTTTCTACAACATTTTCAAAGATTTGATGTATGTAGCTGTCGTCTTCAATATAATTCATTAGCCGACTACACGGCGACGATTGCAGCCAACGTCATTTGTTGCCGTGTAGCGGTGTAGCCGCTGTCGTATACATATATATGTGTTAAATGCATTAAGTAAAAATAATCAGTATAATATTGCGGTATCATTACACTGTGGAACAATTTCAAGTTGGCAAAAGTTAGGTCGATTCTGAGAGTGAGGGGTGAAAATAGAGGTTAAATTGTAAGACCCGTATCGCGGCGTTTGTTTATGTTAGTTCGAATTTTTTTTAATCGACCTTCGAAAAATATATTTGAACTAATTTCAATTGGAGAAATATCAATTACGTCACCGCCATACAAATATGTATGTATATCAGTTATTTAATGCCACTGCACAATTTTTTTAAATTCACGACATAAAAACTTCTTTAGAAATAACATTTTGATGTGAGACACCATGAAAAAGACAGTCTGAATGAAAATTCTAGAATGACCAATGTATCTGAATATTTAAAATTAGAGTCGAGCTTTTGCGTAAACGTTGGCCTAATAATTAGACTACAAGTTTACTGAAAAGTAAATTTTCCGCAAAGGAAATTTTAAACTTTGTAAAAAAAGCAAATAAATAAATTTGTATGTTAACAAATATGTAGTTCGACTAATAAAATTTAAATATATAAAAATAAAACCTTAAAACATAAAAATTATATTCGAAAATTGGAAAGCATTTTCTTATACTTAAACATACTTCATCTCTTAATATTTACGAATTTTCGCATATAAAATCATAACTTTTTTCATTAAAATAGGATTTTAGAATAAATCTTATATTTTTATAAATTTAGTTGGAAGTTGTGAACATAATCGGAATTCAATTAGATTTGTTTTTTTTTTGGATGCCATAAATCAAAAAAAAAAAAAAAAAAAAAATTCGAATTAAAAAAATATATTGTTCTTAAATCGAACATTGAAAAATGGGCTAAAGTACTTAAAAATCGAAGTTTTGTCATTATCTTGCCTTTACTAACATTTTCTCTATATTTTTAAATTAAGTTCGAATTTTCGAACACAAGGGAAAATCATATATTTCGCTTTCTACATAAAAACAACATGTAAATGACATTTTTTTAATAATTTCTTCCATATTTCGTAACCTCGAAATTGAATTCGAATTTTCGAACATAATAAGAAATAGAATATTTTATAGGTTTTGCATTAAAAATAATCTTCTATATTCAGTACAACTTTAAAAGTACAAGTTGTTATACTTTTTACGTCTTATGGGGCCCCCTTTAATTTTCAATTATTTTTTATACTAGAGCATAGTACTAAATACCCTAAAAATTGCAAGAGTCTACCTATTACGATTCAAAAAATAATGCAATATACGTGAAAAACATGTCACTGTGCGAATATCCTTTAATATTTAATAATTATCATAGCGGCCGTGGCAACATATCTTATGTACAAATTTAAAGAGTCTACCTATTATAGTTCAAAAATTAGGCCATATAAATGCAAAACACATCACTGTCGGAAAACCCTTTTATTATTGCTATTTGTTATAGAGGCCATTATACCATCTGTGAAAATTTCAAGAGTCTATCAATTATGGTTAAAAAAAGTTAGACCAAATTCTTGCAAATCACGTCACTATCGGAACACCCTACAGCTCAAGAAATAAAGATATAAACGCTAATAACATGTCACTTTCGGAACACCCTATAAGTTTTAGTATTTGTAGATATAGCGGCAACAGTTATACATCTTCGGTGAAAATTTATATAGACTACCTATTATGATTCAAAACTTAGGCCATATACATGTAAATCACGTAACTATCGGAACACCCTTTGATTTTTAGATTAATTTTTGTATACTTATTTATATAGCGAATTAAGTTTTAATTACTGTTTGTAAATTTGAAGTGTATGCCTCCTACAGTTCAAGAAATAAACACATATACGTGAATGGCACGTCTCTTTTGGATCACTCTATAAGTTTTATTATTTGTTGCTATAGCGGCTATAGGGAAAATTTCAAGAGTCTACCTATTACGGTTCCAGAGATAAAAGGCGGTGACCCTTTGGGTACGAAACCCTCAAAATAACGTATGTTCCAATAGTAACATGATTTAAAGAGTGTTCCAATAGTGACATGATTTTTGTATATATGGCCTCTTTTGAACTGTAATAGGCAGAAACTTGAAATTTATACAGAACATTTAAAACTATTTTCACTTTTTAACCGACTTCAAAAAAAGAAGGAGGTTATCAATTCGTCTGTGTGTTGCTTTTTTTTTTCTATGTTTGTGCCTTTAGAACTCGGTCATTTCTGAACCGAAATTTTTGCGCTATTAGATAGGTTATGGCTACAGATTGGTCCCATTTTAAAAGAAGTTCAAAATTTTAAAAATTAAAGGGTGTCCCCATACAACATACATGTTTTTTACGTGTATTATGAACTTTATAGGTTACCAATTTCAAATTAAAAAAAGTTCGTATCACTATAGCTCCCAATAACAAAAAGTAATTAAAAAAAAATTATAAATTAAAGGGTGACCCCATAGGTGACGTAATTTCACCTTTATTCTCCTATCTTTTGAACCGTTATAGACAAACACTTGAAAGTTGCACAGAATGTTCGTTACTATGTCTGTTATAATAAGTATAAATATTTAAAAATATAAATTAAAGGGTGTCCCATTAGTTGGTTTATTTTGATATACATTGTAGAAAATGTAGTTTTATATTTCGGTTTTATTTGAAGACTAAAGAAAATTATTAATATAATTTATTTTTCAATTTGTTACAAAAACGAAATGCTACTTATTTAAATTCAAAAAATATTTATATAAACAAAGTATATAAAATGCAAAGTTGTAATAATTATATTCCAACACCCTTCCTTAATTAATACAAATAGAACAAACTTCTAAACTTCGAAAATTTAATATATCCTAGTGGTTTAGTTAATATATCAGCTTGCATGTCTTCTGTAGGACAGTAGGACAACTTCATGATATTTTTATTCAATAGATCGCGTATAAAATGATATTTAGTGTCTACATGTTTAGTTCTTTTGCTAAATTTTTCACAACCGACTAACTTAATGCAGCTTTGGTTATCTTCAAACAGGGTTGTGGGTTCGTCAAGCTGAATTTTAAAATCTTCAATAAGCTTCCTTAACCATAAGGTTTCTTGTGCTGCTTCAGCTAGTGCTATATATTCAGCTTCTGTTGACGACAGCGACACACATTGCTGTTTACGACAGGACCAGCTTACACACCCACCATTGTATTTAAACACATAGCCGCTGAATGATTTTCTGTCAATTCGGTTTTGTGCCCAATCGGCATCCACGTAACCAATAAGTTTTTGCAATCGATTACCACCGAGTTTTAGTTTTAAATCCTTAGTACCTTTAAGATACCTTATAAGCCTTTTCAGTTCTACCCAATCTTCTTTGGCTGGCTGTACAACATGTTGACTAAGAATGGAAACTGCAGCTTAAATATCCGGACGGCTGTTAACGGAGAGATATATCAAACATCCGATAAGTTTTTGATATTTTTCGTTATTATCCATTACACTAAAATTATTTCTGTCTTGGGCAATATATCTCACATCCATTGGAATTTTTGAAACTTTGCTTTCCTCTAAATTAGCCCGTAAAATAATTGAATCAATGTATTGGCTTTGATGAATATTATAAAAACCATCACTCGATTTTTTAATTTTAACACCAAGGTAAAAATTCGCATCTCCTAATTTAGTATGTTCAAAATTGTGCTCCAAAATTCTTTCAACCATAATAAATTGTTCATCCGTTTTTGCTGTTACCAAGATATCATCTACATAAATGAGAATGTAAATAAAATCATTACCAACCCATTTTGTAAATAAGCAGGGATCGGCATTGCCCTGAATATACCAAACAGTTTTGTGTTCCAGCAACGTGCTGCCTGTTTAAGACCATATAAACTTTTTTGTAGCTTGCATACCATTACTTCTTTACAGTTTTTATTCTTTTCATAGCCAATTGGTTGACGCATAAATATCTCCTCATCAAGTTCACCATTCAGAAACGCTGTTTTTATGTCATAATGTTTAACTTTGCAGTTGTTCGAACCAGCAATAGTTAAAAACATTCTTAGTGTAGACTGCCTTACAACAGGAGCAAAAACTTCGTCGTAATCGACACCAAATTTTTGACTAAAGCCCTGTGCAACCAATCGTGCCTTGTACTTGACAGTTTCTCCATTCAAATCTGTCTTGATTTTATAAATCCATTTGCAACCTATTGCTTTTCTTCCTTTGGGTAATGGCTGAATCTTCCAAGTTTTATTTTTAATTAAAGAATTAATTTCATCATTCATGGCTTCAGTCCATTGTTCTTTTTCATTACTTTCCATAGCTTCTTTATATGTGCAAGGTTCCACAATTCTAACCATATTTGCGTACCTTTTTGGCAAAGCACCTTTCAATCGACTTGATCTTCTCAAATTTGTTTGAGGTTTTGAAATGAGATCTACATTATTACTATCCTGTGCATAAGAAGTCATCTTTAGGTCATCGGTATCATGGGTTGTAGTCATATTTCCAAATTCTTCATCAGCTGAATAATAATCGTCAGCATTATGAATTGAGATTTCATTTATTTCAGTATCTCCGTTTGAAATTTTGTTGTTTAAACTTACTTCAACTTCATCAGTTCTCGATTTTTCTAGTTCCTTTACCATTGAGTTCGACTTTAGTATTTGATAATCTCTACTTATTACGATTTTGAAGGTCGTTGCGTTTAAAAACCGAAGAGCTTTTGATTCTGCTGAGTATCCAACAAAGATCAGTTTTTGTGTTTTTGTATCTAACTTTTTTCGCATCTGTGATGGTATTAACACATGTGCTTCCGAACCAAAAACTTCAAAATGTTTTATATCAACCCTCTTCCCTTCCCAAATTTCAAAAGGAATATTTTTGTTAGACCTTGTCACCGTTTGATTTTGTATAAAATTAGCTGTTGATACTGCTTCACCCCAAAAAATATTTGGTAACTGTGCATCTGTAAGCATGCATCTTACCATTTCCACCAAATAACGATTTCTTCTTTCCGCAACACCATTCTGCTGGGGAGTATATGGCGCTGTTAACTGTTGTTGAGTACCCACCTTTTTAAGAAATTGTTTAACATTTTCTCCAAGATATTCTCCACCACGATCTGAACGCAATATCTTAGGAAACATAGCAAATTTTGTTTTTGCATAATAAAAATATTCTTTAAGTTTTATGTAAACGTCACTCTTATTTTTTAGCAAGTATACTACGCAATATCGACTGAAATCGTCAATAAAAGTAATAAAATAGCGATTACCACATGGTGTTCTTTCATTCATAACAGCTAAGTCAGTATGCACCAAATCAAGAATATTTTTAGACTGCTTATCAGATGTTTTGGGAAAAGATTTTCTCGACATCTTCCCACTTAGACAAATTTCACACATATCATCATGACCGCATTTCTTTATCTTGATGTTTACATACTTCAGCATCTGCTTTACAGCATTTACATCTCTGTGACCCATCTTTCGATGCCATTCGTGTATACATCCACTATATTGTTCATTGTTAACCAAGTTTACTCCATTATAATTCAATCTAAGATTGTATAGATCTTTTACCAAATCACCAACTGCAACAGTAAAATTATTTTTTAAAATTCTGCATATTTTGTTTCCAAAATAGACACAATAACCCTTTTCAGTTAACTTTTTGACTGATAAAAGATTACATTCAATTGAAGGAACATAGAGAACATCCTTGACAAAAATTGATTCACTAGAGATATCTTCTTTAAGGACTTCGATTTTTCCATAACCTATACCCTCGGAATGAAGTTGATAACCATTTGCAACATTTACTGACTCAACGTGATTTTCATTTAGACTCGTAAAAAAAGATTTCTGATTAGAAATGTGGCAAGTAGCTCCCGAGTCCAAAAACCAGTCCTCTTTATTGCTCTTACCAACCCAAAAACAATGTTCTTGATGACTAATATTTGACTTAGGATGTGTTGTCATGTTAATTTTATTCTTCTTTGCAATGGCTTCTTTAAAAAATCTGCAGTCCCTTTTAAAATGGCCAGGCTTATCACAATAAAAGCATTTCTTAGAATTATCCTTCTGTTGCTTTCCCTTGTGAACCTTCATGACAGTTATATCTGCTGCTGTCCTTTTATGGACCTTACGGTTTGCTTCTTCAATCAATTTGCCCTTTACAAAGGCAATATTTAAATGTTCTTCACTTCTAGCTTCTAAGGCAACAATTAAGGGATCATATGTATCAGAAAGGCTTCTTAATAACATTGCTACAGCCCAAGATTCACTTAATGGATCACCCATCACGGCAAGTTGATCAATAAGCGCCAGCATCTCATTGACATGTGCCTCCATTTTTTCATCATCTTCTAGTTGTAATTTACATATAGTTTTCATTATATGAACTCTTGTGTTCAAAGATGGTTTTTCGTAATGATCTTTTAGATTTTTCCAATAATCATAAGCATAACCCGAATTTTTTAAATAAATCAGCTGTGAATCTTCCACCATTAGTCCAATACATGCTCTTGCTTGTCCGTCCCTCTGTATCCAATTTGCATCTGGCTCTGCGGGTATTGGTTTTGAAACAATATCCCACAAATTTTCTCTAATTAAGATTAATTCCATCTTAATTTTCCATACAGAATAATTTGCTCCATTGAGTTTGCTGACGGTAGCCTTTATTTCTTCTCTTGAGTACATTTCTAAATTTTAATGGCCCATAGCCTGTAGAAAATGTAGTTTTATATTTCGGTTTTATTTGAAGACTAAAGAAAATTATTAATATAATTTATTTTTCAATTTGTTACAAAAACGAAATGCTACTTATTTAAATTCAAAAAATATTTATATAAACAAAGTATATAAAATGCAAAGTTGTAATAATTATATTCCAACATATATATCGCCAAACTTTTGAACCGTTATCGGCAGACAGTTGAAATTTACAAAGAACATATATTGCGTAGTCCGCTATTACAACAAGTATAAAATTTGGATGTATAAATTACTGATGTAATTTGACCATTGTGTCCTCATCTTTGGAACCGTTATAGACAAACACTTGAAAAATAGACAGAATGTTCACTACTATATCTGGTATAACAACAAGTATAAATATTTAAAATTGGAAATTAAAGGGTGTCCCAATAGTTGATGTAATTTGATGTATATGGACACAAAGTTAAAATTTAAAAAGAATCTGTATGATAAAGTCCTCTTTAAAAAGTATTTATATTAAAATTTGAATTTAAAGGGTGTCCCAATAGGTGACGTCATTTGATATATATGACCCTATCTTTTAAATAGTTATTGACAAACACTTAACAATTAGACAGAATGTACATTACTATATTTGTTATATTAAGTTAAATATTTAAAATTGTAAATTACAGGGTGTCGCAATAGTTTATGTAATTTGATGTATATGACCAAACTTTTAAACCGTTACAGACAGACGGTTGAAATTTACAATGAACCTGTATTGCTACGAACGCTATAACTGGTATAAAATTTGACTTCGGAAATTACAGGGTGTCGCAATAGTTACCGTCTTAAAGAAACATGATTTTAAGTTTGTCTGTTCTGAAGACGGTTTTTTTTTTGCAAGAATTATTTAACAAGTATAAAAATAAAACTAAAAAATAATGCTTGTCCCGATTGTGGGGCGTGATATTCACGTATGGGTATATGGTTTTATTTTTGAACAATAATAGATAGACTCTTGAAACTTGCGCAAAAGGTAATTAATAAGGCCGCAATAATATCGAACAAAAAAAAACAAGATATTGATATAATTCTCACGTACATTGTTTCGTGTGTATGGCCCTTTCCAAAGAATGTGCATTACTATAGTCGCTGAATATAGGATACTTTTTTTCGCAAAAATATCTCATTTCCAAGGGAAAGTGGAGAAAAAGCAGTGAAAGTACGCCGATTTTTTACCGATTTAAATGTACTGTATCTTTTATTTTTGAACACGGGGTATTGTGCAACAGATAGCGCTGTTTTAAAACAATGACAAAATTAATGGAAAGCGGGATATTTTAACCACGGTTAAGCAATAGATGGCGCTGTTTTAAAATAATCACAAAATATCAATTACTAACTGCCAATATGTAAAAAATTTAGTAATATTTGTATGTGGTTTGTAGTTTTACTTTGTGGAATTACATTCTTATTAAAATATTTTAAACACCTTTTACAGAGCTTTTTTAAAATTTTATATAAATTTTATCCAGGGATGGGTACCTTTATATAAAGTAAATACGTAAGAGTCTTAAAATTTGGTCTGGATTACTTTCAAAGCAAAATGAAATAAAAGATTGTCAGGACGCACACAACGTGTGTGGGCACAGCTAGTAACAAATATAATAAAACTAAAAATTAAAGTGCGTTTCAAATATATTTTACGTTTATGACCTTAATGTTCAGCTGTAATAGGCAGACAATTTTAATTTATACAGAGTATGTTTTACAATGTCTACTATTACAACAAGTGTTAAAAATAAAGTTTATAAATTAATAAAAGGGCCCCATAGCAGACGTAAAGAAAATGAAATCTCGTAATATTTAAGTTGTATATTTTACATAGTACAAAACCCTACGCGCGTGCGAGTCCGACTCGCACTTAATGAATATATTTAATTAAGTCAATTCATAGCCAAATCAACAGAGGCACCTCCATGAGCAATATTAGAAGATCAAGGACATTTTCGAATGTACCTCTTATAAGAAGTACAGTGAATGCAGGAGGTAATAACCAGAAACTTATATTATTTTTTCGTGGGAATGCTATATCTCGTGCTCCTGATATTAAGTGTACTAATCATATTGTGTACTAATCATATTGCAAGTCCTCCAATTATGACAGGTAATACTATAAAGAAAATTATAATAAAAACATTTTAAATTGGTATTCCTATTTTATACTCGTAATAGCGATTTTCGTAGAAGTTGTTAAAAAGTAATGGATGACTTTGTAGAAAAAACTGGTTTCAGTTAAAAAAGTTCTAGATAAACAGAAAATACCAGAGATTGTAATGATTATGAGTTTTATTTAAAAAATTGGGTTTTAATGATTATTTCTTGATTTTTATTTTCTACTCAAAGAATAAAAATTATTCTCTGAGCTTTATTTAATGCAAGGCATATTTAACCAGGTGACTGCACAAGGCGGAGCTAATATTAAAGAGAAATTTTTTCAATTTTTTTTATATGGAGTTTGACATTAATCAGGTTTTTTAAGAGAGAATAATATCTATTTTACTGTCAAAATCCATATAAAAAAATTCAAAAAATTTTTTGCTCAAATTTCCTCTCCCTTACGCTATCACCTTGTTTAATATGCCTTGATTTAATGCTTAGAACATAACGATTATGTATTAAGTTTTATTTTCTGCTTTGGGAATAAAAATTAATCTCTAAGTTTTATTTTCTGCTCAGAGAATAAAAATTATTGTCTGAGTTTTATTCTTTGCTCGCCATTTAATGATTGATGTTTAAGTTTTATTTTTCGATTGAAGAATGAAAAATACTCTCTGAGTTTTATTTTCTGATTGAACAATAAAAATTACTTTCTGAGTTTTATATTTCACTTAGAAAATAAGGATTATTTTCCAAGTTTTATATTTCGCTTAGAAAATAAAAATTATTTCTTGAGTTTTATTTTTTACTTAAAAATAAAAATTATTTCTTTCTTTTGTTAATTTGGACATATGTAAGTATATAAATAGTACTTTTTGGAACTTTTGTACTGAAACACATATCTCACTGAAACCCTATCTCAAATAACGATACTAATATTATTTCTATGTGTTTCAGTAAAAAAGTTCCAAAAGAGTACCAAAGTACACGTTTTATGCCCCAAATATTGAAATGAAGAAAAAGTACCAAACACTAGTTTGATACTTTTACTATATCAAAAGAATGCCAACTAAACTAATTTCTATGTTTTTTAGTTAAAAAGTTTCAAAAAGTACTATTTATATACTTACATATGTCCAAATTAACAAAAGAAAGAAATAATTTTTATTTTTAAGTAAAAAATAAAACTCAAGAAATAATTTTTATTTTCTAAGCGAAATATAAAACTTGGAAAATAATCCTTATTTTCTAAGTGAAATATAAAACTCAGAGTATAATTTTTATTCTTCAATCAGAAAATAAAACTTAAACATCAATCATTCATGGCGAGTAAAGAATAAAACTCAGACAATAATTTTTATTCTCTGAGCAGAAAATAAAACTCGGAGAATAATTTTTATTTTCCAAGCGAAAAATAAAACTCAACAAGTAATCATTGATGTCTGAGGAATAAATAGAACTCGAAAAAATAATTTTTATTTTTGATTTTTGTCAATAAAACTTAAAAAATAAAAATATTGGCGGAACGGACAGTCCCCTTAAAGACGATTGCAATGGTGTACTCCTTGTTCATGTAGCATATCCCTAACATAATGATTTTTTTCTTTTAAAATGTGATGGATAATCATTATTTGCGATCCCTGGAAAATACTGTTTTACGCTTGTCATTGACGATTTCCTAGCATAAAGACATGCAATAAGTTAAAGCAAAATATGCCCACAAATTTCTTCCAGCTGATAGGAAGGTAAGTATTTAACTGGCCAACAATTTTACTTAAAGATAAAAAAATATTTAAAGCATTATGCATTAAACACATGGATCAAAGCAGGCTACCAACTACAATCTTTCAACACTAAAATATATGTACACGTTGAATACTAAAGGTGTGTTTAGATTGAGTGTACAAGTCATATGTACTGTCAAAATTGCTATCCATATGGAATTTCATGCGTATGTCAAAATCAGTGTTTTACACATGGTATATAATTTGTGTGTTTAAACGTACACATGTTACGTACATATGACATAACCTCCTGTTATTAAAAACAAAAATCAATTATTAAAAACAGCTGGTCTTCAAAGTGTGGTTTAGATGGATTATTTTTTTAAATTATTAGTCTATATAATAAAACTAATAATATTATCTTTATTGGGACTTGCTATAATAAGTTATTAGCCAATTTTGCATATTTTTGCCGCCATTTCATTTTATTAGAAACCCGCTAGTGATGTCAACTATGCAAAGAACTACCATTTTGTGTTATCATTTGGGAGCTTCTACAATAGTACAGAATTCAATTTGTAAGAGAGAAATTATATAAAAACAAAAAATAATTATAATAAATAATACAATAAGTATTAATTAATATCATTTGAACTATATCAGCAACAATTAAATGAATAATTTTGTTGATGTTAATGTCAATTTATTTTCGCTCTTTTTTATTAGGAATCAAGGTATATTTATTTTACTAGGTAGTGGCGTCCCTACAACAAATACAACAATACAAGAACAACATGGCATTTTGTTGTTGCTTTGTAGTTCGAAATATCAAAAACTATGGAAGAAAATTGAGAAGGCGTGTATGTGTTTTATTGCCTTCTCACTTCTACACTATTAACTTTCTGAACACATACAACTTTTGACATGTCGAACTACTGAATCAGCTGGGCGGACGACACTACCTAGTAAGATAAATATACCTTGTTAGGAATAAAATATTTTTTATCCTAATTCTTATGATAATAGAAAAGACTTAAATTTCTTTAAAAAGCCATTGAAAATGAAAGAAAGAACTCCATTTTATTTTATGATTTGCATTTGAAGGGCGTTAAAAAAATCACAAGCCGTAATAGACTTATTATTTTGTGGTCTTATTGCATGTAAGTTTAATAAGGTTTTGGTATGCGCCAACGTAGTTGTCTCATTTTCAAAGGCAATGTTTGATGGTGCACTCTTGTTAAAACTTATTGCTTTTGGTGTCGGTGATAGCTTTTTCGATTTATATCGAGCTTTCTCAGGGATCGCACTATACGAGTTGTTATAGATGGGATTTCATCAAACGAGTTCAAGATTAATTCAGGGGTACCGCAAGGCTCTGTTCTTTCTCCTACCCTGTTTCTTATTTTTCTAAATGACCTTCTCTGTCAAACTTCCAACCCTATCTACTCTTTTGCAGATGATAGCAACATTTGCCATTCGTATTCATTCTGCAGACGGCCGAGCCTTTTAGAGATTGGGGCCAAGCGGCAAAACATGAATGATACGCTCAATCGCGATCTCGTAACAATATCTAATTGGGGCCGGGCAAATAGAGTCGACTTTAACGCTCGTAAGACTCAATGTTGTATGCTAACGCACCGGCGTTCGGCCGATAATGGTGCTACATCCGTAATTATGGGTGGTATAAGTATTAAGGAATCAGAAGCTCTTGATGTTCTTGGCATGAAAATCCAGTGTGACGTTCGATGGACTAAGCACATTTTTCAAGTCTCAAAAGAAGCTTTCAAGTGTCTCGGTTTTCTCAAACGGTGTAAAACATATTTCACCTCATCCGATCTCCTTACTATTTATACCACTTACATCCGGCCAAAAATGGAATACAACTCTCATATATGGGCCGGTGCTCCAAAGTCTATTTTGGAACTACTTGACCGCGTGCAGGAGATGGTGAAGAAGCTCATAGGTGACAGTAGGGTATCCAGCTCTATTGACTCTCTTGAACATCGACGCAATGTGGGTTGTGTTTCGCTGTTTTATCGCTACTACAATGGAATGTACTCTGATGAGATTAGGGAACTAGTTCCCGATATCCGCACGTTTTCGCGCACAACACGCTTTTCATTAAGAGCTCATCCAGTTGTGGTCGATTGGCCAGTGAATCGCACAATGCATTACAGAGAAAATTCATTTTTTAGCCGTACAGTTCGCTTGTGGAATCATCTTCCTACAGAGATCTTTCCTGTCAACTACAATGTTGGAAAATTCAAATCGAATGTCCACAAACATTACTCCCTCTATCCTCCTTCCCTTAACCTAATTTCCTAGTTCTGGCACAATGCTTTGCATGAGTAGGGGTCATCCCCTGAGTGCTGGTCCGAAATAAAAAATAAAAAAAAAACGTTGATTTTCTTCTACTGGAATGTAATTATAATACCCAAAAATTGAATAGTTTATTTACTTACATATACACATACATATTTTATTTCAATATCATTTCATTCTTCTTTGATACAGAAAAACAAAAACCCAAAAAAAACTAAAATTAAATAATTAAATTTTAAAGTAAAAAGTAAAAAGTGAAAAAAGAAAGAAATTACAATTGATAATGCTTCTTAATATATTTCAATATAAAAATAGAACTATTCAACATGGATTAACAACATAAAATTTTGTTAATTTGTAATAAGATTCATTCATTTTATTTTTTTTTTTTCGCAAAATGGAATTCTCTCATTTTCAAAAGCAACGGCTCAATTAAGTGATTTGCAGCAGTTTCGATACCCACAATACCTCAATAGCATTTTTTGTCCTACAGTCCAAAGTTGTTAATTAGGTTATATTACAGTTTACACAGCTACCGTCTTAAAAAAGATTTGAAAAATAATGCACTATAGTAAAGTAAAATTTTAATTTAATTCAGTCTTTCTTTGTACCGGTAATATAGATAAGCACATCTTGACTTTCGTCACTATACATTTATGAAATTGTGTTCTCAACTTCCATTAAAATTGAGTCATTCGTATAAAAATGTCCCTTATACCCTCCTGGCCCTAGTTTTGAAAACAGATATATCCCAATAGACCCACAAAAAATAAACATCTGTCTATGTTTTAAATATAATTAAATTCAATTTGGCCGTGATTGACGTACAAATAATCAAACTTGCAAATAGATATATAATATATGTATCTATATTATATTACATAACTTTATTATTAATATCACCTATGAGGTATCGATATAAATCTTCGAACATTAAGTTACTAACAAAAGTTAGAATAAAGATATTGGTTAATTTTAAACTCCTTAAATGTATGAGCGGAATTTTTGAAAATAAAAGTGAACATCACTGAAAACAGCTGTTGTCATATAGTTTTACACATCAAATAGAGCGTGCTTTAAATAAAAAAACTAACACATGTTATTGCACATAGGTAAATAACATATGTTATGTTTCAAGAGGTTTACACTATGTGTATAGTTTTACATATGGAAAATCTGACATTCCATATGACTTGTACACTCAATCTAAACACACCTTAAAGGTGAGCATAAAACGTCTTGTTAGACTAACTTCATAATGTTCTCTTGTTTCTTGCACTTGATTTCATGTGTATACAAATATTGTTGAGCTCTTAAATAAAAACATACAATAGCATTTGCTCTTCTTCCAACCAATGCAATATTTGTTGTTGTTTGAAATTAAATTTCAGTAGTGAATATTTTTAGTGTCTCTTGATATGAAATACTGTTATAGCAGACAACATGTATGTAAATGTATTATGATGTTAAAAACAAGAGTTTGTACTTTGTATTTTAGTTATTTTATATTAATTTGCGCGTTAAGTGGTTGAAAATAGAAAACTGTAGTAGATTGAATTTTTTTAACTTTTATTGATGAATAAAAAAATCTAATTTAATTTTTTCTCTCAAAAATCAGAGATTTTACTGTCAAGAAAATTTAAGTAAAATGAACTAGTGAACAATATGAAATGCTCAGCATATTTATTGCACTTGATAAAACTGTCCGGTCAAATCAGGTGCACTGATTTTTGCACTGTTTACTCTCTGTATTTACCGTTTAGTAGTATTCGACTACACATACAATCAATATTTGCGTTTCAAAAACATGCAATACTGTACACTTTTTAACAACTTGCGCTCACGTTTATTGAATACACACAATTATTGTGGTGTCATCTAATATATGGCTACACGTCCACCGTCTGAATTCTAAATTCTATTTTTGTATGCGACAACGAGCAACGAGAGCTAAGACCGAGGTGTCAATATCTTAAGAATAAAATACACGTTGATAATAAGACGATTATTTTGGAAGGAACAATTTCTATTTTTGTAAGCGACAATGAAGGCTAAGCTACCTGGTAGCCTTCCAGAGCATGTCGGTTGCATGATAAGTAAAATTGATATTTTTCACAATACATATATCGATTTTATTAAGAAATAAGTGATATTTTTAGGTTTAACCTTCACTCTAAATAAACACTTTCAAACTCTTAAAATTGTTATTTTTGTGTTTATTATTTTTTCAGTTTAATATTCCTTAAGGTCCATTGACACTGTCACTAATTTTATTTATTTCTCAAAGCTTGCGTGACCTGAAACTAATTAGTGTTAATAATAATTATAGCTTAAAATTAAACATGAAATTAAAAACACTGTATTTCATTTACTCTCAATGTTATGATGGGTTACATACTCAAGATTAATTAATATCTGTCATTAGCAATATAAATCTTAAGCAAGCCATAGACGATGCGACGGTCGTAACAACAATTATAGGAATCAGTTGTATGCTTGTTCCACAATCGATTCTTTAGTGTACGACAGTGTTGGGACTTGTAGGACAATTGTACCAAATTTGGTACAATAAATATCTCAGTTGTACACTGGTACACTTTATGCTTTTTTGGTACTATCTATACAGTAACTTATTTCCCTCTGTCTTTCTCTTTGTGTTCGCATCACATAAAAAACTACTGGATGGATTTTAACAAAATTTTGTAGGAAGGTACCTCAGTATCCTGATTCCAATACAGGATACTTTTATAGGATACGCAAAAATATCATATTTCCAAGAAAAAGTGGAGAAAAAGCCGTGAAAGTAAGGCTTCTTTTGTTTTTGAAAGCAGTATATTTTAAGCGATGTTGCGCAACAGATGGCCCTGTTTTAAAATAATGAGTAACTCATTTCCTGTCTGTCTTTAACAGAACTTTAAACATTTTTTAGAATTTTATATAAATTTTAGAATTTTATCCAGGGATGGGTACCTTTATAAAAAGTAAATACGTAAGAGTCTTAAAATTTGGTGTGGATTACCTAAAAAGGAAAATCGAATAAAATATTGTTATGACGCACACAACGTGTGTGGGCACAGCTAGTAAAATATATTATTAATCAATTGTGTATGATTGTCTTCTGTCATTGAATACAAATTTTTTAAATCTACGCGATTAATTCGAGTTATCCGAACAATTTAAAAACCATAATCGATTAATCGAGGAAAAGTTAAATTGCAAAATCGAATAAAATCAAAACACGATTAAATGGATACTCTAGAATATAGTAGTGCTAAGAATTTCTACTATTTTCTATTACTCGATACTACTAAATGCTAATCAATTGGGTACTTAACACTTCCGTTTACAAAAAACCAACGGAATTTTATTGTCGTACCCTATTGCATTAAACACATAGAAGACAGCATGCTACCAACTGGTAGCTGTCAAAACTAAAAAAACACCCGTTTATAAGAAAACGATTATTTTGACGCCATCATAGCTACAAATCCACCATTGTGGCTGCAGTCAACTTAAGAGATTTTTAATTTTTGTATGCGTTCTTTAAGTGTCAACAATTAAAATTTACATTAGGTTTGGGACACCCTTTAATATTTATACATATAATAAAACAGTAACTCATTTCCTGTCTGTCTGTTTCTCTTTGTGTTCGCATCACGTAAAAACTGCTGGAAGGATTTTAACAAAATTTTATGAGGAGGTACCTTAGTATCCTGATTCCAATATAGCAGAAAGTACACCGATTTAAAGGTACTGCATACTTTAAGGCATTTTTATTTTTGAAAGCAGTATATTTTAAACACGATTGCGCAACAGATGGCACTGTTTTAAAATAATAATGAAAAAATATGAAATGAAACCGAGATATTTTAAACACGGTTGCGCAATATATGGCGCTGTTTTATGCACAAAATTGACAAAATATGAATAACGGAAAAATAGCCAATTGAATAAAATTTGTATTTGATTTGTAATTTCACTTTGTGGAATTATACTGTTATTAAAATATTTTAAACAACTTTTACAAAGCTTTACAATAACTTTTAGAATTTTATCCACGGATGGGTACCTTTATATAAAGCAAATACGTAAGAGTCATACAATTTCGTGTGGATTACTTTAAAAGCAAAATGGAACAAAATAATGCCAGGACGCACACAACGTATGTGGGCACAGCTAGTTTCATATAAAATTTATTCAATAATTTGTTTCATATAATCAATATTTTTTCACTTTTTCTTACAATAATAAACATTTCTAAATTCACAGCTCTCTAACCCTGTCTACAGCTAACTAAATTGCAACATTTTTGATTTATGTTCAGAATTTTTACAAGTTACTTTGATAACCGCATTGTGTACAGGAATAAGTAATAGGTAATTTTGTTACAAGGCCTTTTTGCATCGCCTCAATTAGTTTCCATCAGTATTCGGCTGATATATTTTTACATTCCTTCTAGTAAAAAATCGTAAATTATGTTTGGTAACTAGATGACTCTAATTATTCTTCCAAATAAATCCAGGCATACTGTATCGGATTAAGATCCGGTGTCTTTAATGGAGTTTCAAGCACTTAATGGAAATTGTGGTGTAACCAGCTCCTAACATTGTAAGCCTTTTGCTTATTAAATAAGTAAGTATTTTAGCAGTGCCCGCCACGTATTGTGCGTCCTGACAATATTTTGTTCGATTTTGCTTTAAAAGTAATCCACATCTTATTTTAAGACTCTTATTTTTATAGTGCTACAGATAAGGATTATGTATTTACTTTCTATAAAGATACCCATCAATGGGTAATTATCTATAATATTTCATTGCATCGGTAAAATTACAAACTTTCACTACTTTCTCTTTATTTTATCTTGGAAATGAGATATTTCTACGGGGAAAAAAGTATCCTTTATACGAACCGAGATACTGAGGTACCTTCTCACAAAACTTTATTAAAATTCATCCAGTTGTTTTTACGTGATGCAAACACAGACAGATAATAATAATAAAAATTGGCTTTTTGTATTCCATTTCGATTACGATTTGCACCAGCAACACAATGTACAGAAATGGTCCGGTTACAGTTTTATTATATGTAAGGATATACAAAATTCAATTATTATGTTAAAAACTTAATTGAGTATTAAAGATTGCACCAGAAAGTCGTAACGTAGCACTAAATACTTCAAATTACATATATGTACATATCGCACCCTATATACAAAAGGGTCACAACTCAAAATACTAAAATTTTCAGGAGAGAAAAAACTGTTTATGTGCAGAAGCAACACACTTAACATAAAAAAATAAGTGTATTTTTCCAGTTAAAGAAGGTAGTGATGTAGTAGTTAGAGATATGTACTCTGAATTAATTTATGGAAAAAAATCAGTTTTGGAAAATTTTGAGTTGTGACCCTTTTGTATTTAGGGTGCGACATCTAATGAGAGACTATACCTCGTGTAAACGCCTAGTTTACGTACTTTTGGCTCCTTTTCAATAACACTTTTCACTATCATCGTGGCTTTATATCTTCAAATTATATTTTTTAAATGTCGAGCCATTTCTGCTACAACTACAGTAGAGAACAAAGATTAGAAGCCATGTTAAAGACCAAATATGCTTATCTACGTAGATGCCAAAAAAAAGCAACTCTTCCTATTTTCTTTTAATTTATCTGCAATAGTTTTGTTTGAAAACACTGATTTTTCATTGACGGTGAAGCTTTAAGATGCCGAAGAATTGCAGTTCCTTTCGAAGTACAAGAAAATTCCAAAATTACGCCATATATTGTTTCTTAAACCTCCATCTACATCAACATGTCTTAACAAAAGTCAAACTTCATATAAAAAACAGTATTAAAAATAATGTTTTTCTCTTATATGAAGTTTGACTTTTGTTAAGACATTCCTACAAGAACAGTGACCATCAATTGAGCAATCATTTGAGTGTTACTGATGAGAAATTTTTTCTCATTGCGTAAAACAGAGCTACCATCACGTTATTAAGGGCATGGTACAAAAATGAGGCAAACATTTGTGTACGTGTGATTTTGCATCTCTCTCGAACTTATTAACTCTTTGGACTAATGAGCATATCTCTGTACTGCTCACTCTACTGCTTTTTACTAATCAACTATGCTGTAAAAATTAATCAACGATGACTACTCAAACTAAGCAAAATTGTGCAGAAACAGATTCAATATTTTTATATTTATTAAAATACATTTTAAAATTAGTTTATAAATATTTATTTAATATATTTTACATATATAAATATTTTTATTCAATAATGACTGCGTTCTACTGCCTTTCGTAGGCTTTTTTGAAATTCAATCGCTCCCTGCTACTGTAAAGCATCTGAAATATGAAGAAAAATGTATATAAGTTATAAAATATTTTAAGTGGACCAGAGTATGTATATACCTCGAGGATGATTATCAACTGACATAAGCTTCCCGCAAGCATATTTTTCTCATCTACCTTCCTCATTGTACTTCTCCAGCAGGTCTTCCGAGCAGATTGCGGGGATGTCAGCAGTATTCCCCGACGTTGATTTTAGCTTATGCAAATATGGATGTAGTCTGTCAAGAATAAAATAATAAAGTAAAAATTTGAATTAGTTACTATTGCTTAAGTGAAATTGGCTGTTCTTAATTTCAGCCCTACCTCTTCCGCAGCAACAAGGGTCTTCAAGGAAAGAATGCTGGCGACTCCATGTTAACACATTCTATACTTTTAATAACTTTTTTATGCACCAAACTACTTTTAACATTTATTTTCTTTTCATATTTCATATTTATTTCATATTTACTTTAAAAACACGCGGATATATTTTACAATTTACGACTCAAATTACAGTGGCAGAGTTGTATTTTACAAAAAATTCAACTCTGCTACTCACATTAATTTTTTTATTTTTGTTTGTATGTATGAGTTTTCATTGTTCATGTGTTAGTTTCAATCATCCATTTCTTGTAGGGATGTTAATGCCTAATGGAGAATGGGGGTAATGGATATGCAAATAAAATAAATCGTTAAACGAATCGAGTTACTTAGTATTGAGTACTCAAAAAAGGATCACATACTTGCTACCTACCATTCAAAATTTTGCCAGCTCTATTTACTACGAATAAAAGTATTTTTTCTATCAAATTATTTTCGTATCAATTACAATTGTATTTACATTACATAATATTACATACATGCAATACAATTAAAATAGAAGATATTTAAAACAAATAAACGTAATAATAAAGAGCTTAAATGCTATAGAGAGAACCGTAGTTAATTGATTGTTAAGATCAATAATTTAAACCACTAATGTATTCATTTCACAAACGTTACAGAGCGTTTTTCAGCTTTGACAGGCCATTGCTACGATCGAAAGACAGTTTCTTATCTTATTTGTTTACTATAAAATAACGCATTAGGTTTTTTAATATTATATATTAAATTAAATATTGTTTATTATCAAAAAAAAAAATATATATAATAACAACACAATTTAAAACGATTCCAGAATTTTATAATTATTTGTTTTCTCATTCGTTTGTATATTCATTCATTCAGTATAAAAATTCTACAAATTGTTAGAAAATGTTTAGTCTTTAAAAATCATTGCAGAAGGTTAGTTGATAAAGTGAAATTAAGAGAATTAAAAAAAGTTTTAAATTTAAGATTTTTAAATGTTTAATAACCGCCGGTCTCCATTAGCCATCAACATGTCTTAACAAAAGTCCAACTTCATATAAACAGAAATAAAAAACATTATTTTTAATACTGTTTTTTTCTTATAATATATGATGTTTGACTTTTGTTAAGATATGTTAATGACTAATGTAGATGGGGGTAAAGTAAACGACGCAAAGAAAAACATTGTGTTATCCTTATGGATTTCAGTTTCCCCTTTTACGTGACGTAATATATTAGAATGTTATATAATACAATATTCTGATAAACATTTGTAAAAAAAGACTTTAATAATCAATTGAAAATTAAATTACCAGTGTCATTTAAACGATTTTATTGCTAAGATCCTTGAAAAAAAAAAATACAAAAAAAAAAATTTATGATACGTTACGGTACGTCATTAAAAATTACTACAACAGCGCTAAAAATTTATATAATTAAAAGTTTAATAATAGCCTGAGTACTATTAACAGTTTTAACACAATTTTGTCAAATCCCATTTTGGGGATGACGCCTAGTCATGCCACAATGCACTGTCCGCGGAACTTTGGTTATGAGAAGGAGGATAGAGGCAATAGTGTTTGTGGACATTTTACTTGATCTTATCACATTAAAATTGAGAGGAAAGACATCCGCATACAGACAAAGCACGAATTTTGCCTTTAATGCGATTCACTGACAAATCGACCATAAATGGATGGATGAGCTTTTAATGAAAAGCGTGTTGTACACACAAATTTGTCGGTAACGGGAACAAGTTCCCTGATTTTATTAGAGCACATTTTATTGCTGTAACGATAAAACAGAGAAACATATTCCACATTGCGTCAATGCTTCAGCGAGTCAATAGAGTTGGATACCCTACGTAAGGATTATTCGCCCTCAAATGCACGCGGTCGAGTAGCTCGAAAATAGAATTTGGGGAGCCTACCCATATACGAGAGTTGTATTTTATTTTAGGCCGGATATAGTTAGAAGATCAGATGGAGTGCAGTATCTTAATAATAATAATAGGTATATCTTCTATAAAACTTTCATCTTATAACATTAATGTCATGTAAGACTGCATAAAACTTGTCTTAATTATAGTTAGTGATTATTTTGTCAAATACTTGCTCCGTCTGACCTAAAGTATAATTTCAAAATGAAGGCTATTAACAATTTGCATGCCTTGCACTTGCGTTCGTTCAAAAACTATAATTATTTAACTTAACAATTTATTTGTTTAGATATTTTGAAGTTTTATTATGTAAAGAAAGCAAACTGATAAGATTCTAAATAAATTAATACCAGTTTGTCTTTTTTCTAATCTAATTTTAATTATATTTTTTATTTTATTTGCAGTTTTTACAATAACAACAACAAAAATAATTATGATTGCATCCAGTATATTGATCTTTATTACTTTTATTCTTGCTGCTATTTATTATTGGTGCAAACACACCTACAGCTATTGGCAGCGTCATGGTATTCCCCACATTAAGCCCACACCAATAATTGGCAACACTAAAGAAGCTCTTCAACTAAAAACTAGTTTCGGTCTCCATCTCTCAGATATTTATAATGATCCGAAAATGTCCGAAGAAGCTGTTGTAGGCATTTATACTTTCCACCAGCCGGGACTGATTATACGGGACCCTGAACTCTTAAAATCAGTATTAATTAAGGATTTTAATTATTTTAATAATCGTTTTTCGAGTTGTGATCCTCACGGTGATGCTCTAGCTAGTAATAATTTGTTTTTTGCTCGCGATAGTAATTGGAAAGATTTGAGAACGAAAATTTCACCAGTCTTTACAAGTGGAAAGATAAAGCAGATGTATCCGTTGATGTTGGAGGTAAATAATTTTGAAATAATGTTATGGTTAAAATTTTGAAAGTTAATCTTTTGGCCGTTAACTTAGTGTCTAGACCCAGTGAAAATTTTTCTTGACGTTAGTTTGATTTAGTTAAGACATGTTAATGACTAAACCTCCGTCTACATTAGTTATCAACATGTCTTAACAAAAGTCAAACTTCATAGAAAAAACCCAGTATTAAAAATGTTTTTTTAGATGAAGTTTGAGGTATTAGGTTTACGAATTTATTTTGCTTACTAGCTGTACTCGCCACTTCGTGAGCGTACTTGCATATTTTGTTCGATTTTGCTTTGAAAGTAATCCACATCAAAAACCCTTATTTTTTAGTGCCGCCAAAAACTATGCTTCAGTTATTGTTATGTATATACTTTATAAAACAGCGCCATCTGTTAGGGGTTAATGCTTCAGTTATGGTTTATGTATTTTATTACTAAAATAACTGCGTACTTTTACTGCTTTTGCTCCACTTTCTTTTGGAAATAAGATATTTTTGCGGAAAAATTGACTGCAATCAGTATACTAAGGTAACTCCTCACAAAATTTTGTTAAAATCCATCCAGTAAAGTAAACGTCGTACACTTAATATTAGGAAAACTAAAAAAAAATCGAAACAGTAGAAAAGAATTGCTATTCAATTTTCTCTTTTCAAACCTCTTCTTTACAGATCAGTTCGCAACTAGAACAACATTTAGCCAACAAAGGCGATTGCTTTGTAACCGAAGTCAAGGAAATTAGTGCACTCTTTACAACCGATCTTATAGCAACCATTGCATTTGGAATTAATGCCAACAGTCTTAAAAATTCTGACGCCGAATTTCGTACACACTGTCGAAAAATTTTCCTTTTTAACCTAAAACGTGCTATAGACTTTTCGATAGCTTTCTTTTTTCCAAAACTAGCCACTCCACTACGAATTAAATTATTTACACCAGAATTCTCTACATTTCTACGTTCTACGATTAATTACGTAATGAAGGAACGTGAGCAAAGCGGCAAACAACGTAACGATCTGATTGATATTTTAGTAGCCCTCAAGCACGAAAAAGGTAATGCAAATATTAATAAGGAAATTGCTAAAAATCCAGATGTACTAGTGGCTCAAGCTGCTGTATTTTTGACAGCTGGTTTTGAAACTTCTTCATCCACCATGACATTTACACTTTACGAGCTGGCTAAACGTTGTGATTTACAGGACAGATTAAGAACGGAAATCAATGAAGCTTTAATCAAAGAAAATGGTACTTTATCACATGAAACGATAACAACTTTAGAATATTTACATATGGTAGTTGAAGAGGTGTTGCGCCTTTATCCAGTGTTACCATTTTTAGATCGACAACATAAGAAGCCAGCAGAAGCAAAGAACGGTATTAGCCTAAAACCCTTTTACAATTATACTTTGCCCGATGGAGTTCCCATATTTATACCGGTATTTGGCATACAAAGGGATCCGAAGGTAAGTGTTTTTTGTAAATTTATCTCTTGTAAGTTTAAAAATTAACAACTTTTTATCTTTAGAACTGGCCAAACCCTAATACTTTTGATCCCGAAAGATTTTCTTCTACAAATAAAAAACTGCACAACCCCATGAGTTATATGCCTTTCGGTACTGGCCCTCACAATTGTATTGGCAGTCGTATTGGTTTATTGCAGACTAAATTAGGTCTAGTACATTTTTTGAAAAATCACAGAGTTGAAACGTGTGCAAAAACTCCAACCGAATCTATTTTTGATCCAAAAGCTCTGTTACTACAGTTTGAACATGGCATGCATCTCAAGGTTATACGAGACAATCTTTATGATAACAATAGAAAATAGATCTTTAATCAACTACCCGCCAATTTTGGTTAACGTTAAAATTGTTGATTATTTACGACTAAAGGAAATAAATTTAAAATATCCATAAATAATTTGTAAATAAATTTTAGCTCTTTATTTAATAGATATTATTTGCTTATATTTATTTGATAACAAAACAAATTATAATGCAATTAACAAATTAAAGCTACAGGTTAAATTAGTTAAAACGTAACACATTAAAATTGTTTTTAAGTTTTAACTTAGTTAAAAAACAACACATTCCTCAAAAATGCATTTCCTATTTCATGCAAAATATAAACAGTCAGATTAAAGCAAACTAAATTCCCAAAAAACGCTTATTAAGAATAATAATTATTATCCAAAAAATTAAACTCTAATTCATTTATTTTTTAATAAATAAAAAATTACTTTAGTACTTAATTTATTTATCAAAATATCATCTATGTACATATATTAAAATTATACTAAAATAAAAACATTTATTAATAAAAAATTTAAAGCATTATGCATTAATCACATAGACAGCTGCAGGCCACCGACTACAATCTGTCTGCACTAAAATACACACCTTGAATGCACAAGATTATATTAACGCCTATATAGCTACATGGCTGCACGACCACCGTTGGGTCTTATGCTAATTTATATTTTGTTAGCGACAATGAGAGCAGAGAGTGAGGGAGAGAGAAAATTATTTTATTATATTTAAAAAATGATTAAATTAAATTCATTTCCAATCAAAAGATAATAACAAAAAAAAAAAAACGTATTTATCTGAGTTTATGATAAAGTTGTCGTAACGCCAACAGCGTTTTTAGTCTTCTAGCTGTATAGCCGCTGTCAAACTTATTGTAGACCACAGACTAATATGCTTGTCTCAAGCATTCAACTTAGTTTATTAAACAATTGTTAAGAATCATTTCACAGTAATATTTACAATACTTTTCTAAGTTTAGTAAGTTTGTTAAAAACTATTCTAAAGGGTTTTGGATGGTTGGGTATCCTTTGAACCACTGTCTTCTGTGTTATTTAAATTACAATGTGTGTAACATACATTTTTTGTTAGAAACCCTGAAAGTATACTTTCTTAAAATTAGTTTAAAGACAAATTGACTTACCTATGTACGTACCTTTAATACTAAAGCCTGCATTTTCTACTAATTTTAATTACTCGATACTACTCAATACTTCTCAATTGGGTACTCAATACTATTGTTTACATAATAGAAACGCACTGTCAATCAGAGTTATAATGAAAGCGTTAAATAATCGCTTCAATTTGTTTCTAAAAATGAAACGCTAAAAGTATCGAGTAAAGGATCAAATACTCGGTACCCACTACTCAATTTTCTGCTATCACTTTTTACTATGAATACTCTTAACGTATTTTGTCAATCCAATTTTGTTTCTTATCAATTACAATTCGTCGCGTTTATTCTTAAACCACGTAAGCGCCAAGAAGTCGTTTTTCAGAAAACGAAAAAAACTTAATAACTTAATACTATGGGTTTCAAAATATTTTTTTTTTGCAAAACATGGCTGTGCGACTCTCTGAAGGGTATAGAAACTTTTTTTTTTAATTTGTTACTTACAGTTAATTGTAGCCAAATCTATCGCTTACGTAGTTTTGGCTCAAACAGCAAATTGCAAATTTCTGTGTGTAAATAAACATTTATTTTTGTATTTATTAAAAAAAAAAAAACTTTTAACTTTCCTAAAAATGCTCCAATTGGCCTGCAACTTTCATGATTTTTTTAATCTTAAATACAAAAAACTTGGTGGTTGAGACTTTAACATTTCCAACTTGAAATATAAAAACCATTTTATTTCGCATGCAAATTTCATTTGTATGGCGCTTACGAGGTTTTGAAAATGGATTTATTTATTTTTCATTCAAACTTGTTAAGATGAGAATGTAGTCTGGTGGCAAATGTTATTTTCTACCATAAAAACCAAAAAAGTCAATTTCGAAAAAATGTCGCTTACGCGGTTTAAGAAGAAAAGCGACGAATTGTATTTAGATTACATAATATTACATACATACATGCATTACATTTAAAATAGAAGATATTTAAAATAAATAGACGTAATAATAAACAGCCAACCCTTGTTAATTAATTGTTAATATCAACAAATTAAATCACTAACGAATTCAATTTACAAACGTTACAAAGCGTTTTTCAGCTTTGATAGGCCATTACGAGTACTGCTACCGAGAACAATATTTAATACGCCGGTTATTTTATTTGTTTACTACTAAATAACGTATTAGCTTTTTAAATATTACATTAAATATTGTTTATTAGGAAAATAATATAATAACAACACACTTTAAAATGATTCCAGAATTTTATAATTATCTGTTTTTAGTTAACAATTACAAGTGTCATTCATTCAGTATAAAAATTCTACAAATTGTTAGAAAATGATTTAGTCTTTCAAAATCATTGCAGAAGGTTAGTTGATAAAGTGAAATTGGTGGAATTAAAAAGAGTTTTAAATTTAAATTTTTAATGCGTCAAACAAACATTGTGTTATCCTTAGTTTGACTTGTTAATATGGTTAACGTGTCAAACATTGTGTTATCCTTAGTGCTGCCATTTTCTTCTTTTACGTGACGTAATATGTAAATTAGAAATTTATATTTATGTAAAAATATTCCGATAATTATTTGTTTAAAATTAAAAGTGTTGTAAAAAAGAAATAAAAAAACAAGTTCAGGATTATACTTAAATACCAATATCAATTAAGCGATTTTATTTTTATTTAAGGATATTGCAAAAAGGAAAAAAAAACAAAAAATAACTTCAAATTTGTATACTTTAACGCACGTCGCGGAAATAATTACATCAACGCAAAAATTTTTTTATATAATAAAAAGATTAATAATGACCTGAGAACAATAAACAATTTTGTCAAATTCCCCGGGTGTTTTTGTATTGGATCTGCGCTCTGTGATGACGCCTACTCATGCCAGAATGCATTGTGGCGGAATTAGGACATTTGGTTATGGAAAGAAGGATATCGAGAATAGTGTTTTTGGACATTTCCTTGATCTTATTAAAACATTAAAAATGACAGCAAAGATATACATACATACATCTGCAGGGAGTTCATCCTCCTACGAACTGTTCGGGTAAAAACCGAATTTTCCCTATAATGCGTAGTGCGATTCACTGGCAAATCGACCACAGATGGATAGGCTATTAATGAAAATCGTAGCGTACACAAAAATATGCGGGTATCGATAGAAAGTTACCTGATTGCATTAATGCACTACTGTCACCGATGACCATTTTCACCCACTCCTGCACGCGGTATCGGCGCCTGCTCCATTTATGAGAGTAGTATTACATGTTAGGTCGCATATCGGTAATTAAAATAATAAAAAGATCAGCTCGATTCAGAAAAACCTCTGCTTTGCTTCTGTGAAATTTCATTAAGATATCTTCAGTGGTTCATGAGATACCGAATTATGTCCAAAATAAATCGTTTTCAAACCACTGTGCATCGCAAAGTGGTTTAAAAGCTTTGTATTTTTTAAATTATGAAAAATAAAAATATGTTAACGAGATTCAACGCAGGCATATTATTGATGTTGTTCTGCAAGCGGACGGCTTTCTAATGGGAAGATGAAGGAGATCATGTGGAAGATACAATGAGATCAGTTTGATAATTCAACGACTTTTTGGTTAAAGGATGTTTTTTTTAGCAAAAAAGAATTTTTAAACTAACGTAGTCTCTTTGAAGCTTTATAGTCCACCCACCGTCTTTTCAGTTTTTTTCTATTTCCTCCCACTATAAGATTTCTCTAGGACCTTTAAAATGGACGTTTGTTTTAATGATGAACTTTTGATTTGACCCGAATCGTTTACCACTTAACCATTTCTTCAAAGTTTGAAAGAGGAAATAGTAGCAAGGGTCTAAATCTGGAGAGCAGTAGGCCAATTCATGGATTCTTGCCATAGAGGCTACACAAGTGTGCAACCATGTCTTGTCTTGATGGAACAGCGTTTTTTGAATCAATAAGAAGTATGTGCGTAAGCTCTAAATAATATTGATAGTTTTACCCAATTCAAGGTAATTGTTATGAATGACACCGCGTGCATCACAAAAAAAAACCCACCTTAGCCATCTTTGGTACTCGCTCATCCGAAAAAAACGCACTGTTTGGCCTCTGGTGTCTTGTGATATATTAATTTTCGTCCATAGTCACAAAACTCATTCGGATTGCTTCTGATAATCGCACTAAAACACTTCTTTAAAGTGACCATACTTAAGTCGGGTGTCTACGCTTTTTCAAATGAAAATACTCATGCAAAACATTATGAACCTACTTGGTTAAGATGCCTACAGGATCACGCAATTCGAATCTGCGGTCGGCAATTATCATTCCGTACATTTTAAGTACTATATTATGGCATGGCATTGACATTGACGAGCGATTTGTAAGAATATGTTTAGACGGCAAAGGATTTTGTTCAGTTAGAATAGTTCCTACTCATAATAATAAGTATATCTTCTATAACACTTTCATCTTATAACATTAATGTCATGTAAGACTGCATAAAACTTGTCTTAATTATAGTTACTGATTATTTCGTCAAATATTTGCTCCGTCTGACCTAAAGTATAATTTTAAAATGAAGGCTATTACAAATTTGTATGCCTTGAACTTACGTTTGTTCAAAAACTATAATTACACTGTCCAACAAATTAAGACTTTTTGAATGGAATAGAATAGCGACCCCATAATTCTGAAAGGGTATGTTGAGTAGATCATTTTTGTAGAACAAACTTATGGTCCAGCACGTCTGAGTTTTTTTTACAAAAATGCTGTTGGACAGTGTTATTAACTTATAAAACAATTTATTTGTTTAGATATTTTGTAGTTTTGTTACGTAAAGAAAGCAAACTAATAAGATACTAAATAAATTAATACCAGTTTGTCTTTTTTCTAATCTAATTTCAATTATATTTTTCTTTTATTTGCAGTTTTTACAATAAAAACAACAAAAATAATTATGATTGCATCCAGTATATTGATCTTTATTACTTTTATTCTTGCTGCTATTTATTATTGGTGCAAACACACCTACAGCTATTGGCAGCGTCATGGTATTCCCCACATTAAGCCCACACCAATAATTGGCAACACTAAAGAAGCTTTTCAACTAAAAACTAGTTTCGGTCTCCATCTCTCAGATATTTATAATGATCCGAAAATGTCCGAAGAAGCTGTTGTGGGCATTTATACTTTCCACCAACCGGGACTGATTATACGAGACCCTGAACTCTTAAAATCAGTATTAATTAAGGATTTTAATTATTTTAATAATCGTTTTGCAAAGTGTGATCCTCATGGTGATGCTTTGGGGTCTAACAATTTGTTTTTTGCCCGCGATAGTAATTGGAAAGATTTGAGAACGAAAATTTCGCCAGTATTTACAAGTGGAAAGATAAAGCAAATGTATCCGTTGATGTTGGAGGTATAGAATTTTATTTTGTTAAAATTATGCATCTTTTTTTTAGTAAAGACTTTTTTTTGCTTTGACGGATGAATTAGATAGGATAATAAGATAATATTAAGGTACGTTTTACTAGTGCACAACTTTGCTGCCACTATTTGTAGTTTTTGAAAATATGTATATGTAAAAGTTGTTTGAATGCTAATTTCACAGCAGATAGTAGAAGTACGGTTGGGCAACAAATGGCGCTGTTTGGAAATAATATTGTAAAATTAAAATATAACAACAACGTCATTGTCATGTTATAAAAGAGATTTTATAACAAATGTTTTAACAACCATGTTAAGACGTGGAAAAAGCATAAACATGGGCAGTCTACACCTAAGCCCCCGTCTACATTAGTTATTAACATGTCTTAACAAAAGTCAAACTTCTTATAAAAACACATTATTTTTAATACTGGTTTTTTATACGAAGTTTGACTTTTGTTAAGACATGTTCATGTCTAATGAAGATGTGGGGTAATGCTAACATGAAGTTAGTGTTAATGATTATAATTTTATGTCTAATGTAGACGGGGCTTAAGACTTTGGGAAATGTAGAACATTGCACTGGAAAAAACTTGCATTTATTGTTAAACAAAGCTTTTTTCACCTGAACGACTTTGCAAATCATCAAAATGGCTAAGGTTCAAAGAACCCACCTGTAATTTTCAAAAAGTAAATGATTTCACAGCATGTCAATGTTTGATGCTGATTTTCTGCTTGAGGTATCATTTGCTATACTTCTTCGAAAATGAAGCAGTCATCGAATTTGACTGCAATATGATAAACAGGTTCATTCCGCCAAAAATTTATTATATTTGGATGTTTTGAACAATAGATACGTGCTGTTGCTCTAGACTTGGGTTAAAACCTCTCCGAACATTCCGAACTGTGACTTGACCATTTTCGCCTAATGATCTCAATCATTTTTATACCGCAAAAACAGCTTATAGTATTTTTCAATATGTTACGGTGAATCGTCTTTTAATTCTCAGCTCATAAGCATTAATTAAGTATGACAACGTTCATATATAATGGTTCCATTCTGTTTTACTAGTTTGTAATATCCAAGCAGGATTTTGGAACATGTCTTAACAAAAGTCAAACTTCATATAAAAAAACATTATTTTTAATACTGTTTTTTATATGAAGTTTGACTTTTGTTAAGACATGTTGATAGCAAATGAAGAGGGGGGTTTAGAACCCCCCTCGGAATCTTCATACATATATATATCAAACGTGTTGTTGCTGAAAGTATATGCTTTTATTAATATGTTTTAAGTAACATAAATTCAAATTTACAGTTATCAAATTTACAAGAAAGTCTTTGAAAGCAAACAAAAGCCTTTTAATATTTCTTGATTTTAACTTATACAGCAACTAGTTTAATTCTGCATTCCTGAAGCCCTCTCTTACCGCTATGGCAATGATCTTAGGCGAGAAAAACAAAACAATTAGAACATCTAATTTTATTAATAGCAGCGTGAAAATAAATACTTAAATGCACTCAATGAGCAACAGCCATTCAGTCGTGCACATTTTCGAATTTCCTATACTCGCGAGTTTAGGTTAAAATATTTCTGCTAGCTCAAGAGCGACGCACATACATATACTATACGTGTTGCTATGTTAACATTTCAACAACGAAAATAAAATTAATTCCCTATTACGATTCTCCTTACAATTGATAACCACTACTATATATTGCATCACAAAAAATTTAGGTCTTTCGCGAACGACGAGAATGTGGTTCGTTAACTTCTATATCAAATAAAAAAAATGTTTATTAGGCTGAAACAAATCGACTGTGTTTTTTTTTACAGCAATCTAAGTTTATTGCATGACTACTGCCGTTAATTTTAACCACTGCTTACCTAAAGCCATCTATAAGCAAACGCTCTACAATTAATATTTGGAAAAAATAAAAATATAAGCTTAATTTTCGAAAAACATTGCTTTAAAATGTTCCTTTCTAAATCACATCTTTACAGATAAGTTCACAATTAGAACAACATTTGGCCAATAAAGGCGAATGCTTCGTAACTGAAGTCAAGGAAATAAGTGCCCTCTTCACAACCGATCTTATAGCTACCGTTGCATTTGGAGTTAACGCCAATAGTCTTAAATATCCTGAGGGCGAATTTCGTACACAATGTCGAAAAATTTTCCTTTTTAACCTAAAACGTGCTATAGATTTTTCGATAGCTTTCTTTTTTCCAAAATTAGTCACTCCACTACGAATTAAATTATTTACACCAGAATTCTCTAAATTTCTACGTTCAACGATTAATTACGTAATGAAGGAACGTGAGCTAAGCGGCAAACAACGTAACGACTTGATTGATATTTTAGTAGCCCTCAAGCACGAGAAAGGTGATGCAAATATTAATAAGGAAATTGCTAAAAATCCAGATGTACTCGTGGCTCAAGCTTCTGGATTTTTGACAGCTGGTTTTGAGACTTCTTCATCCACCATGACATTTACACTTTACGAGCTGGCTAAACATTGTGATTTACAGGACAGATTAAGAACGGAAATCAATGAAGCTTTGATCAAGGAAAATGGTACTTTATCACATGAAACGATAACAACTTTAGAATATTTGCATATGGTGGTTGAAGAGGTGTTGCGCCTTTATCCAGTGTTGCCATTTTTAGATCGACAACATAAGAAGCCAGCAGGTGCAAAGAACGGCCTGAGCCTAAAACCCTTTTACAATTATACTTTGCCCGATGGAATTCCCATATTTATACCGGTATTTGGCATACAAAGGGATCCTAAGGTAAGTTTTTTTTGTAAATTTATCTCTTGTAAGTTTAAAAATTAAAAAATTAACAACTTTTTGTCTTTAGAACTGGCCAAACCCTAATACTTTTGATCCCGAAAGATTTTCTTCAACAAATAAAAAATTGCACAACCCCATGAGTTATATGCCCTTCGGTACTGGCCCTCACAATTGTATTGGCAGTCGTATTGGTTTATTGCAGACTAAATTAGGTCTAGTACATTTTTTGAAGAATCACAGGGTTGAAACGTGTGAAAAAACTCCAACCGAATCTATTTTTGATCCAAAAGCACTCGTACTCCAGTTTGAAAATGGCATGCATCTCAAGGTTATACGAGACAATCTTTATGATAACAATAGAAAATAGATCTTTAAGCAACTACCCGCCAATTTTCGTTAAAATTGTTGATTATTTACGACTAAAGGAAATAAATGTAAAATAACAATAAATAATTTGTAAATTAATTTTAGGTCTTTATTTAATAATTATTATTTGTTTGTATTTATTTATTAATAAAACAAATTATAATGCAATTAACAAATTAAAGCTACAGGTTAAATTAGTTAAAACGTAACACGTTAAAATTGTTTTTAAGTTTTAACTAAACATTACTCAAAAAACAAAACATTACTCAAAAATGTATTTCCTATTTCATGAAAAATATAAACAGTCAGATTAAAGCAAACTAAATTCCCAAAAACCCTTATTAAGAATAATAATTATTGTCCAAAAAAATTAAACTCTAATTCATTTATTTTTTAATAGTTAAGAAATTACTTTAGTACTTAATTTATTTATCAAAATATCATCTTTGTGCATATGTAGTAATGGGTGATTTTTTTGAGGTTAGGATTTTCATGCATTAGTATTTGACAGATCACGTGAGATTTCAGACATGGTGCCAAAGAGAAAGATGCTCAGTATGCTTTGGCATTTCATCATGAATAGACTTACTAACGAGCAACGCTTGCAAATCATTGAATTTTATTACCAAAATCAGTGTTCGGTTCGAAATGTTCAAATGTGACAAATTTTGTTCAGCGATGAGGCTCATTTCTGGTTGAATGGCTACGTAAATAAGCAAAATTGCCGCATTTGGAGTGAAGAGCAACCAGAAGCCGTTCAAGAACTGCCCATGCATCCCGAAAAATGCACTGTTTGGTGTGGTTTGTACGCTGGTGGAATCATTGGACCGTATTTTTTCAAATATGCTGTTGGACGCAACGTTACGGTGAATGGCGATCGCTATCGTTCGATGCTAACAAACTTTTTGTTGCCAAAAATGGAACAACTGAACTTGGTTGACATGTGGTTTCAACAAGATGGCGCTACATGCCACACAGCTCGCGATTCTATGGCCATTTTGAGGGAAAACTTCGGAGAACAATTCATCTCAAGAAATGGACCGGTAAGTTGGCCACCAAGATCATGCGATTTGACGCCTTTAGACTATTTTTTGTGGGGCTACGTCAAGTCTAAAGTCTACAGAAATAAGCCAGCAACTATTCCAGCTTTGGAAGACAACATTTTCGAAGAAATTCGGGCTATTCCGGCCGAAATGCTCGAAAAAGTTGCCCAAAATTGGACTTTCCGAATGGACCACCTAAGACGCAGCCGCGGTCAACATTTAAATGAAATTATCTTCAAAAAGTAAATGTCATGGACCAATCTAACGTTTCAAATAAAGAACCGATGAGATTTTGCAAATTTTATGCGTTTTTTTAAAAAAAAAGTTCTCAAGCTCTTAAAAAATCACTCGTTATATTAAAATTATACTAAAAAACATTTATTAATAAAAAATTTAAAGCATTATGCATTAAACATATAGACAGCTGCAGGCTACCGACTACAATCTGTCTGCATTATAATACACACCTTGAATGCACACGATTATTTTGACGCCTATATAACTACATGGCTGCACGACCGCCGTTGGGTCTTATGCCAATTTATATATATTTATATATTTTGTTAGTGACAATGAGAGCAGAGAGTGAGGGAGAGAGAAAATTATTTTATTATATTTAAAAAATTATTAATTTAATTCATTTCCATACAAGAGATTTAGAGCAAAAGAATTTATTTGCTTTGACGTAATAACAAAATAAAAAACATACGTCTTTATCAGAGTTTATGATAAAGATAAATTTGTCGTATTCAATATTAATAAGTAGCTGACTACTCGGCGACGATTGTAGCCAACAGCGTTTTTAGTCGTCTAGCTGTATAGCCGCTGTCGTTTATATGTTTGATGCATAACCCAACAAACCGTTCCATAAAAGAAATATACCTTAATCAGAAAATAAGGTTACCATTAGCAATTTTCTACTATTTGTCTTAATCATTCTTATGAAAGGTTTATTGAAGTTTAGTAATTGCGTTATTAGAAAACTATTTTCCTTTACTGCTATACCATACTAAGACTTAGGAACTAATTGTAGACCACAGACTAATAACTTTGTCTCAAGCATTCAACTTAGTTTATTAAACAATCGTTAAGAATCATTTCACAGTAATATTTACAATACTTTTCTAAGTTTATGACTTCTGTTAGTAAGTTTGTTTGTGAAAACTATTCTAAAGCGTTTTGTATCCTTTAAACCACTGTCTTTTATGTTATTTAAATTACAATACATACATACATTTTTTTAGAAACCTACTTTCTTACAATTAGTTTAAAGACAAATGGACTTACCTAGTAGGTAAGGTAGGTAGAAGAAAATTGAGAAGGCGTGTATGTGTTTTATTGCTTTCTCACTTCTGCATTATAAAATTTCTGAACACATACAACTTTTGACATGTCGAACTACTAAATCAGCTGGGCGGACGACACTACATAGTAAGATAAATATACCTTGAGTGGAAGCAAAAATTAAACAAAATACAACAAAATAATTTAATTTAATAGAGTAAAATGGAGAAAAAAGCTTTTCTAGTGTTTTCTTTTCTGATTTAATATCCGTCAACAAAGTACTCATTGTGTCAACCTCTTCCGTTGATACTTTGTTTTCAGTTGAGAACGTTAAAGTACATATAACGTACGACAGATTCTATGTGCCCCGGCCTTTATTCTCATTAATTCATACAACATGTTTGAACCGACCGTCTATCTGGCTTAAGCAATATGATATACCAACAATGCAAACAACATAACCAATTCATATTTTTTATTGTGAAACATGTGTCCGTTTAATGGTTCAAATTTAGTTGAATTGCATACGCTGAAATACACATGCAATACATATGACAGACGGTAAAAATTTTGTCATAAGTCAAATTTCCAACAACGTTTACACCTTGTCGCCGCACCGTAAGGGAAAAAGAATAATATGGTCCATATTAAGTGAAATAATTATGGAAAACAAAGAAGTACTCGAGGGCTACTTATACTACAGTAAATGCTCCAATGTTTTAAAGTATTCGCCGAAACAAACATCAAATTTGAGCCGTAATAAATGTTGCCAATTGCTGAAAGAGCCGGCTGTTTTAAAAAGTGTTGCAGCAGAAGACAAAAACGCTGCTGATAACCGCTGTGTAGCATGGGTAAGTGAGGACTGTCAGCCTTTTTCTGCTGTCAGTGTTTCTGGTTTCATGAAATTGGTAAAGTTTCTAATTAATATTGGTGCTAAGTACAGAGAACAAGTTGTTGTTGAAGCTTTGCTTCCTAACGCGATAACACTTTCCCATGCTACGCAGAAGCTCGCTGATGAAAAAAAATTAGTAATCAAGGACGAGATATATGAAGCTGTTAAAAGAGGAGGCGCATCTGAAACAATTGATATTTGTGTAGATAATTCAGTACACAGATATTTTTTGGGAGTAACTTTACACTACAAAAAAAAATTAAAATGTTATGACATTATTTTGGGACTGAAATCGATGGATTTCGAAAGATTGACAGGTTCCAATATTAGCAGCAAATTGCACAGTTTATTGCAGGAATTTGGCATTAACAATATAGATGACATAAAATTTAGAACGGATAGAGGATCGAACGTTATTAAAGCATTAGAAAATAATGTACGACTTAATTGCAGCAGTCAATTGTTTGCAAATGAGCACTCTTTAAAAAACAGAGGAGTTACAAGAATTGGTTGAGGCCTGCAAGAAAATTGCAAAAGATTTAAAAAAGTCAACCTACAGCACCAGCTCCCAACATTATTAAAAAATGAATGCCCCACCCGCTGGAATTCAAATTTCATCATGTTTAAATCGATAGTAAATAACTGGTACCATATAAATGAAGAAAGTCAGCGATTATTGTTAATAAGTATTTCAACTCTTAAAGAACTAGTGGATTTATTCGATGATTTCGATACCATATTTAAAAAAAAACTGCAACTATGCAGCTCTCCCCCTTTATATTATGTCATACCGTCTATTTAAAAAGTCAAGTAAGTGCGATAGCTTCATTAAAGGAAAAAAATTAATAGCAATATCGACAAAATTTGGTTAGCAATCATAAGTTTATGACATAAAACAGCATTTTTTATACCTGTCACCCCAGGTGGAAAGGGTATATATAAGTTTGTCAATCCGTGTGTAATTTCTACAATATTCATTTCCGACCCCATAAAGTATATATGTATGTATATTTTGGATCCTTATACATAGAGAAGTTGATTAAGCGATGTCCGTCTATCCGTCTGTCCGTGTTCGGGTTGAAATGTCATTTGCCAAGGCACCAGAAGAGATACAAAAAATTTAAGCACACCCATCTGTCAAGAACAGTTTCGAAAATTTTGGGATTGCAATTCAGCAACATCGGATCATTCCTTTTTTAATGTTTTTCAAATTTTTTTTCGGCTTAATGATTCTCTTTTGCTTTTTTATTTGTCATATAAATAGTAGACCGCGACAGGTAGATCGCAAGGAGTGCATACAGATCTCGGGGGGTCAATAACCCCCTGTGAGGGGCGACTTTTGTTTGTTTTTAGGTTGGTAGGTGTTTTCTGCTTTGATTTGTATTAAAGACCTTTATAAAGGGTGTTTTTTATAGAGGTATAGAACTTTAAGTTGCAATAAAACAACGATGGATTATTCGATTGACATGAATTTTATTTATCCGAAAGATAATCTTGTGGCATTACATTTTAAATATAATTTCTGGCATATGACCGCCACGGCTGGCGCGGGTGTAGTCCAATCTGGACGTCCAATTTTTGATGACTTTTTCCAACATTTGTGGCCGTATATCGGCAACAACACATAGACCAATGACTTTACATAGCCCCACAGAAAGTATTCTAGCGGTATTAAATCAAAAGGTCTTGGAGGCCAATTCACAGGTCCAAAACGTGAAATTAGGCGGTCGCCAAACGTGTCTTTCAATAAATCTATTGTGGCACGAGCTGTGTGACATGTTGCGCCGTCTTGTTGAAACCACATCTCCTGGACATCATGGTTATTCAATTCAGGAATGAAAAACTTAGTAATCATGGCTCTATACCGATCACCATTGACTGTAACGTTCTGGCCACCATCGTTTTTGAAAAAGTACGGACCAATGATTCCACCAGCCCATAAAGCGCACCAAACAGTCAGTTTTTCTGGATGTAACGGTGTTTCGACATACACTTGAGGATTACCTTCACTCCAAATGAGGCAGTTTTGTTTGTTGATGTAGCCATTCAACCAGAAGTGCGCTAAACAAAATTCGCTTATGAAAATCGGGAACAACGGTAATCTCGTATTGGGCTCAAATTGCACTATTTGCAAGCGTTGTTCAGGCGTGAGTCTATTCATGATGAATTGCCAAACCAAACTGAGAACAATTCACTTGACAGCTGTTAAATCGGTCGCCATCTTGAAAAGTAATGGCAACTTAAAGTTCTATACCTCTATAAAAAACACCCTTTAGAAAGCAATACACATATAGGTAGCCAATTGACCCACAGGGTACCCATTTTTTAAAATAAATTAAATTTTTTTTTTTAAATTTACTAAAAACTTTACAACCCGTTTTCAAGACGATATTTCCACAGAAAAATTTTCCAAATTTTAGTATTTGTTGCTATAGCGGCAACAGCTATAAATCATCTGTGAAAATTTCAAGAGTACCTATTACGGTTCCAGACATAAAATGCGCTGACAGACGGTACGGTACCCTAAAAATTAATCTTAAGTAAAAAAATAATAAATAATAAGTAACAAAATTATAATTAAAAAAATGAACAGAAATGCAATTTTACTTTATTTGCCACTTTGTAGTATTTTTTGTTATTCACTAAAATCAAGAATTGCTTAATCACTTTCTATTCGTTTTAATTATTGCAAGTGTTCATAGTGTTGTCAAGACGATGAAATAAAAACGCTTATGTTAAACATCCATAATTATAAAGCGCGATTTGTTGTTGTATATAGATACATATTAAAATTTTGGTGAAAAAGTAACCAAAATCAAAAAGAAAAAAAAATACACATCTACACTTTAAAAAACGAAATAATTTATTTTGGTTAAAAGTAACCAAAACGGCAACGCTGATCATGATGTACATCAGAAACAACTATAAATTAAAATAAAAAAATAATTATTTATTATTGACCTTTTTAATGTTTTGTTTATTAAAGTTGAAATTTCATCTATTTTGGGCTTTTAAGGTCTTAAAAGTTTAAAAAATGTAAATAAAAAACTATTATTTCATTTTTTTATCCAACGTTTCGCTGGTATTTTCCAGCTTCATCAGGGATAATTTTATTTATTTATCAGGGATAATTTTCTCTGTTACCTACGCAGTACGTACCTTAAATATTAAAGCCTGCATTTTCTACTAATTTTAATTACTCGATACCTCTCAATACTCTCAATTGGGTACTCAATAGCAATCAATACTATTATTTACATAATAGAAATGCACTGTCAATCAGAGTTACAATGAATGCGTTAAATTGTCTCTTCAATTTGTTTCTAAAGGTGGCTACAGACCAGTGTTGGGATTTGTGGTACAATTGTACCAAATTTGGTACAATCGACACATCGTTGGTACACTGGTACACTTCATGCTTCTTTGGTTCAATTTCAAATAAAATTTATTCGATAAATGTTTTTAATTAATCATTATTTTTTTACTTTTTCTTAGTAAAATAAACATTTCTAATTGCATAGTTTTCCAACCCTGTATAAAAGTAAATTGCAAAATTCTTGAATTATGTCCGGGACTTTTATTATTTACTTTGATATACAAGTAAGAGGCAATTTAGTTGCAAGGCTTTTTGCTGAACTACAGCTTTTGAACAATTTTGCATCGTCTTAGACAGTTTCCGACTGTATGGGGCTGATATATTTTCCCACTATTTAGTGTGGGAAATTGTAAGGTGTTTTTTTTTTGTAATTATTCTTGCGAATAACTCCAGTGACTTTGGTGGAGTATCAAAAGCAGTTTCCTTCTTGATTTGTGGTTATGAAAAGATGTTAGTATTTTGGCAAAGCAGTTTTTAGTAAATTAGCAACACAAAAACAGAAATTTGATAACTCAAGGTCAATTACCATTATTCTAAAATACACTAAAATAAAAGTTTTGATGTGTTCTATTTCAAAGTTTGGCTTCTGTATGTACGAGTATATTAAGTTTTTTTTACTTAATGCCAAATTTTGGTACGATTGATACTGATTTGGTACAATTTTATCATTGTGGCGGTACAATTTAAACATTGTCAGACCCCAACACTGCTACAGACAACGCAATGTGATTCTGAAATCTGTTTCATTTCATTACAGATTGCATCGTCTGAATTCGTGTTTCGTGTTTCACTTCGGGTTGCAATCCAGGTTTCATTAACATCAAAATGTTTTTGGTTGCATTAAAACAGATTTCATTGTTTGTATCGCTGTTTCATTATTTTATGTGTTTAGTATAGCTATAAACACATTCGAGACAGCACTTCACGCGACAGCTCTAAAACCCGAGCTGTCAACAGCCTGAGCACTATTTCAGTAAGCGAATAATTATTTTGAAAGCAGCAGCAGCAATAAACATGTGGTTTTGTTTTCTTAATATTTGTTTACAAAATTTATATGGCCCAAGTCATATAAAATTGGACGGTTGCGAACTTCTTCAATAAATTTCTCATCGAAATCCATACTCTTCCAAAAAAATTTTAACTTTAATATATTTAAATAGTAAATAAAAAAATAAAATACTTACGACAATCCCAATCCAAATATAAATTTACAAATCCAAAATTAAAATGAAAACAAGAAATATAAACAGCTGACTGTTGTGTTTTAGTGGTGTCACTTTACATTTTTTAGAGCTTTTTAAACAATTTTTTCTACGGTACGTCATAGAAAAATAAAAACCAATCACTAGAATATTTTAGAATGGAGGAAATTTCTAAAATGACCAAGCCTCTTTTCGTAAATAAAAATTCCGGAAGTTTTTAGGGAACGCGGAATTTTTCGAGAGCTCGGGATTTTAAGAAAGTTTAAAAGTTCGTTAAGAAGATTAATTTAAAAAAGAATTATAATTAAAATTCTGATTTTAGAAAAACATATTACTTTGGGATGCGGAAATAAATGTCCCGGGATTCGGGATTCAGCACATTTCGGGATTGGCATTTCTAGTGTAGACCGAAAATTGCTGCAATTTAGTTATAAGTGTTGATTATTTTTGCCTTATTGCTCAAATTATTGAGACTAGTGTTCGCCTAGTGGTTGAAATTCAACCTTTACTGCAATAATACAAAACCACTCATATAAAACGTTATATTTTTCTTCGTTCTAATAAAATACCTTAAAAAATTGGGAGTGAAAAATATGTTTGCTAAAGGTCATACGGGTACCTGCTCTCGATTTTTTTTACTCTGTGACACCCCAAAAATAAACATCTTCTTTCACAAAATATTTTCTGCACTTTATCTAAAACTAGCTAACAAACAAAAATCACTTTTAACAAGCCACTCCTTGTTGTATTGGCAGTACTTATCCCTTTGTGCTGCCGACAAAAATAGAAATAAATCTAATCTTGACAGCAGCAGCACTAAAACCCGAGCTGTCGAGCAGCATGCTGTCGTCAATATAATCATTCTCATAAGAATGCATGTGTTTTAATTTTGACATATTGCTGCGGGCTGTCTGCTGTCTCGAATGTGTTTATAGCTTATATTGACTACAAGTAAGCTGTAAACATCTATGTAATTAAGAAAGAACAAAATGGCGATTTTTTTAATACATTTTTCTTTTCTTCGGTTGTAACTCCTCTTCTTCCTCTTGATATCACTTCATCAATAACAACACTTGCTGCTAATTGAATTACTTCACATTCATTTTTGCATCCGCTCTTCCGCGCGATGATAATGTTATAATATAAAATAACAGAACTGAGATTGCGTTTATGTTTTCAGTTTCAAAACATTAAACCTGAATGTGAAACGTGTTGCAGAAACAAATTGCGTTGTCTGTAGCCAGCATAATAATGAAACGCTAAAAGTATCGAGTAAAGGATCAAATACTCGGTACCCACTACTCAATTTTTTGCTATCACTATTTACTACGAATACTCTTACCGTATTTTTGCAATCAAATTTTGTTTCTTATCAATTGCAATTGTATTTACATTACATAACATGTGAACCACACCTAAATGTCAAGTTTTTTCTGCATTTAATTTGACCAACGCTCGATTGTGTATCTTTTGCGCGACAAATTCAATGGCCGTGTTATCTCACGTAGTGGCGGTATCAATTGGTCGCCAAGATTATGTAATTTGATACCGTTGGACTTCTTTCTTTGGGGTTATTTGAAAGAAAAGGTGTACGTCGTGAGATAATACGAAACATTAACGGCATAGAACCTCAATTATGCCTCAGCGTCATCGATAATTTGGAGCATCGGATGGAGGTGTGCCGCCGAGGTCGCAGAGGCCATTTGGCCGATATTTTGTTCCATATATAATTGAACCATACCAATACTATCAAAATAAAAAGAAATGACAATAATTTCCTAAATAATTTGTATGATAATCAACATCGGCCCTTAAAATTTAACCACCCTTTATTACATATGTATGTACATACATGCATTATTAATTAATTGTTAATATCAGCAAATTAAATCACTAACGTATTCAATGCACAAACGTTACAAAGCGTTTTTCAGCTTGGATAGGCCATTACGAGTACTGCGACTGAGAACAACATCAAATACGATCTGTGTGATTGTGTAGGCGGTTATTTTATTTGTTTACTACAAAATAACCTATTAGCATTTTAAATATTACATTAAATAATGTTTACTATGAAAATAAAACAATTCCAGAATTTTCTACGAGTAATTAATTATCTGTTTTTTGTTAACAATTACAAGTGTCATTCATTCAGTATAAAAATTCTACAAATTGTTAGAAAATGATTTAGTCTTTCAAAATCATTGCAGAAGGTTAGTTGATAAAGTGAACTTAGATAAAGTAAGAGTAGATTTAAAAAGTGTTTTAAATTTAAAGTTTTTCAAAGTTTAATAAAGTCAAAGAGTCAAACAAACATTGTGTTATCCTTAGTGCTGTCATTTTTTTCTTTTACGTGACGTAATATCTATATTAGAAGTTTATATTTATGCAGCACAATATACTGATAATTATTTGTTTAAAAGTGTTGTAAGTCGATCACTGTAAAAAAGAAATAATATACCAAGTTCGGGATTATACTTAAATACCAGTATCATTTAAACGATTTTATTGCTAAGATTATTTAAAAAAAAAATATACTTTAACTTACGTCGCAGAAATAATTACATCAACGCAAACATTTTTTTATATAATAAAAAGATTAATAATAACCTGAGCACAATAAACAATTTTGTCAAATCCCCGGGTTTTCTTTTTGTTTTTGTATTGGATCTACGCTCTGGGGATGACGCCTACTCATGCCACAATGCATTGTGGCGGAATTAGGACATTTGGATATGGGAAGGAATATATAGAGAATAGTGTTATTGGACATTTCCTTGATCTTATTAAAACATTAAAAATGACAGCAAAGATATACATCTGCAGGGAGTTCATCCTCCTACGATCTGTTCGGGTAAAAACCGAATTTTCCGCATAATGCGTAGTGCGATTCACTGGAAAATCGACCACAGATGGATAGGGTATTAATGAAAATCGTATCGTACACAAAAATATGCGGGTATCGATAAAAAGTTACGTGATTGCATTAATACACTTCACCCACTCCTACACGCGGTACGGGCGCCTGCCTCATAAATGAGAGTAGTATTCCATGTTAGGTCGCATATCGGTAATTTAAATAATAAGAAGATAATAAAAAGATCAGCTCGACTCTGTGAAATTTCATTAAGATATCGTCAGTGGTTCATGAGATATCGAATTATGTCCAATATAACTAGTTTTCAAATCATTGTGCATCGCACAGTTTAAAAAGTTTGTATTTTTGAAATGATAAAAAATAAAAATATGTTAACGAGATTCAACGCAGGCATATTAGTCATGTTGTTCTGCAAGATACAATGAGATAAGTTTGATGATTTAGCGACGTAGTCTCTTTTAAGCTTTATACATTTGCGATTTGAAGAATGTGTTTAGACGGGAAAGGGTTTTTGTTAAGTTAGAAAATTTCTTACTCATATTAATAGATGCCATGATTCACTATAATACTCAGTCGTACGATCCATCAAAAAATGCATGTGTGCTCAAAAAGTATGATAGTGTGGTTTAGAAATGTATGTGTGTGACACACTTTTTGACAAGTCGTGGGATTTGATAATCTTTTGAAAACATTCATAAAATATTGTTTTACCATGCGATCAGAGTTGCAAAACCTTGTTTTGTATGATAGTGTGGCATCTACAACTCCATTTTTAAACGATTTTTAAAGTAGGAAAGAATTCTGTCAGATTTTTGGTTGATTAAATCGTACGATTGTGTAGGATAGTGAAGCCTGGCCTTAAGTATATCTTCTATAACACTTTCACCTTATAACATTAATGTCATGTAAAGCCTAGTACTCTGTTCAAATTTGTGAAAAATGTTAAGCAACATTTATTATTTCACAATTTGGATGAATGTTACGATTTTATTGCTTTTAAATATACTACATTATTTTAAAAATTTTACACAAACAATTTTACAAAAAATTCCACATGAAATAATGCCCATTTGCTTTATTTCATAGCTTTGATAAAATGTTGCCAGAAAAATATCAATGTTTTTCCACAGTAAAAACAGAGGACTACTTCTGCAACATTTTTCGTGACTTTTCCATACAAATTTTTTATGTACATACTTACATATGTAGTTTGACAGCATTCCGAATAAACTGAACAGAGAACCAGGTTTTAGACTGCATAAAAACTTTTCCTTAATATAGTTGGTGATTATTTCGTCAAATATTTGCTCCGTCTGACCTAAAGTATAATTTCAAAATGAAGGCTATTAACAAATTGTATGCCTTGAACTTGCGTTTGTTCAAAAACTATAATTATTTAACTTACAAAACAAGTTATTTGTTTAGATTTTTGTAGTTTTATTACGTAAAGAAAGCAAACTGATAAGATAATAAACAAATTAATACCAGCTTGTCTTTTTTCTAATCTAATTTTAATTATATTTTTTATTTTATTTGCAGTGTTACAACAACAACAAAAATAATTATGATTGCATCCAGTATATTGATCTTTATTACACTTATTCTTGCTGCTGTTTATTATTGGTGCAAACACACCTACAGCTATTGGCAGCGTCATGGTATTCCCCACATTAAGCCCACACCAATAATTGGCAACACTAAAGAAGCTCTTCAACTAAAAACTAGTTTCGGTCTCCATCTCTCAGATATTTATAATGATCCGAAAATGTCGGAAGAAGCTGTTGTAGGCATTTATACTTTCCACCAACCGGGACTGATTATACGAGACCCTGAACTCTTAAAATCAGTATTAATTAAGGATTTTAATTATTTTAATAATCGTTTTGGACAGTGTGATCCTCATGGTGATGCTTTGGGGTCTAACAATTTGTTTTTTGCCCGCGATAGTAATTGGAAAGATTTGAGAACGAAAATTACGCCAGTATTTACAAGTGGAAAGATAAAGCAAATGTATCCGTTGATGTTGGAGGTATAGAATTTTGTTTTGTTAAAATTATGCATCTTTTTAGTAAAGATTTTTTTGCTTTAACGAATAAATTAGATAAGATAATATTATGGTACGTTTAAACGGAGGGTTAAAAAACAATTTGACAGTTGATAGTTAAACCCCGATTTGAACAAGACATAAACATAACGCCGTCAGAGTAACAATATTAATGAACATAATGAACATAATTTTCTGTTTACCAACAATGTTCCTTGAATGCTTAGACATAAACAAGACAGACAGATTTTTGCACATTCTATTTTGGAATTTATGTATGTACTTTACATGTGTGTTTTTTTGAAAATCTGTGGTAATTGTACTTTGTTGAGAAATTTTAAGCAAGTAGACGCCGACTTGAAAAAAGCGACACAGAAAAAAGCGAAAAGAGAAACAAAAAAATGTCCTGTACGATAATCATGAAATACACACTACCTCTTCAACCCATTGCCTACAATTCTCGTCTGTCTGCCCTGTTTCTGTCCTATTGTGAAAGGGGACTTATTTCACAACAGATAGTAGAAGTATGGTTAGGCAACAGATGGCGCTGTTTGGAAATAATACTGTAAAATTAAAATACAACAACAACATCATTGTTACGGTAAAATAGTTATTATAACAAATGTTTTAACAACCATGTTCAGACGTGGAAAAAACATAAACATGGGCAGTCTACACTTAAACCCTCGCCTACATTAGTTATTAACATGTCTTAACAAAAGTCAAACTTCATATAAAAAAACATTATTTTTAATACTGGTTTTTTATACGAAGTTTGACTTTTGTTAAGACATGTTCATGTCTAATGAAGACGTGGGGTAATGCTAACATGAAGTTAGTGTTAATGATTATAATTCATTTTATTTTAAATTGAACAAAACATAAACATGACCCCGGCAGAGCAACGGAAATAATTTGTGCATGTTGTTATTGGTGACGAATGCGTGTTTATGTCATTTTCCGTTTAAACATAATTTTCTGTTTTCCAACAATATCGTTTGAATGCTTATTGCACAGCAGATAGCAAATACTACTGTTAGCAAATACTACTGTCAACCTAAAATACAACAACAACGTCATTGTCATGTTATAAAAGAGTTTTTATAACAAATGTTTTAACAATCATGTTAAAACTTGGAAATAACATTAACTTGGACAGTCTACATTTAATACTAACATGATGTTAGTGTTAATGTTTATCATTTTATGTCTAATGTAGACTGTGGGTAATGTAGACGGGGGTTAAGATTTTGGGAAATGTAGAACATTGCACTAGAAAAAACTTACATTTGTTGTTAAACAAAGTTTTTTTTCACCTGAATGACTTTGCAAATCATCAAAATTGCTGCATTCAAGGTTCAAAGAACCCACCTGTAATTTTCAAAAAATTATTGAATTCTCAATATGTCATTGTTTGATGGTGATTTTCTGCTTGAGTTATCATTAACTATACTTCTTCGAAAATGAAGCAGTCATCGAATTTGGGTGTGACATGATAAAGAAGTTCATTCCGCCAAAAATTGATTATATTATGATGTTTTGAACAATATATATGTGCTGTTGCTCTAGACTTGGGTTATAACCTCCCCTTACAACATTCCGAACTGTGACTTGACCATTTTCGCCTAATGATCTCAATAATTTCTATGCAAAGACAGCTTTAAGTATTTTTCAATATGTTACTGTGAATCGTCTTTCAATACTCAGCTCATAAGCAATAATTAAGTACGACAACGTTCATATGTTATGGTTCCATTCTGTTTTACTAGTTTGTAATACCCAATCAGCATTTTGGTGACTTAAATATTTGATTTGGCAGTCAGCATTACCAGAATATCTTCATACCATACCGGTTACAACCACAAATATTTAAAACTTTTTCAAATTCATTTTTGTTGTATCTCAGTTCAAATAACAACACCAATATTGCAAAAGAAATAAATGTTTATTTGAAAGAGCCAACTTACACCATGACATTTTTCATGAAACTGGTTGCATGCAATTTTTGTTTGTTGGCAAGAGGTGTAGAGAAGCAAGCGGGGTAAACAAAATGGCATGGCTTGAATTTTGAGGAGATTTTTGACACTTGCTTTGTGCAATTTTCGTTCGTACAGAGTTGAATTTAAAAAATTAAATTGTTTGGCTTAATTATGTATACATTTCGATATGATTTTAATAATTTCTTGTAAAATTTTATTCTTTCTTTGACTCATTTTATACAATAAAAATTAAGAATATGAAATCAAAAGAAAATGTCGAAAACAAATTCAAGTCAAGTGCATGAAAAATTGCATCGTAAAAATGTGCCATGAAATTCGCTGCAACTTTAAAAGAGACATGAAAAAAATTGTATGAAAAATGGCATCGTATAAATTCGGACAAAGAAATAATTTAACAAAAGTTGCTTGAATAATAATATTTTTCAGTTATGTATGAGTGCTAACAAGTCGCGTGCTAGAATTGACTAAATAAAAACTTTGCCTACCAAAGTGAAGGCAAATGCAAAGGTAGTCATATAACTACGGATTAACTGACGTGTAGTTCACTACACTACAGTTCCTCCCCCAAGAAGAAATCCTCCAACCGTTTCGGAACTACCCTTTGCCTTTTTGAACGCCTTGGTGTCTCTTCTGCATCCTCGCCTGCTCTATCTCTTAGATGACATTCATGGAGCACATTAGTTGACGCTGCTAAGCCGCCACGCTCGTTAACTTATTCTGCGGATTCGGAAACTTCTGTAGTGCATCTTTCTTGATCGTCTCTGTGTGTTGTGTTTTCCTCATCTATTGAAGACAAAAATCGTCATTACTCTGAGGCGTAGATTTAATCAACGTTGAAGGTCCCCAGCTCTCAGATGATACATCTACATATCGTCGCTGTAATTGATCAATGTGTCTTGAAATAACATTTCCATTTGCCCAGACTTTATAGTTCCGTGACCCTAAAGACTTTACTGTTGCTGGCAGCCATTTTTCTCCCTTTCAAAAATGTCGGTACCAAACCTTGTCACTTACTTTAAAATGTCTAGCAGTTTTGCATGTTTTCGCGTTGTAAACTTAAATCTTCTTCAAAATTTCCCCATTAAATTTTCGCCTGGACTTTTATGTGAAGTTAAAGACGGGGTTGTTCGAAGGCGTAGTAACAGGTTGGCTAAACCTTTTTCCATAGAGCTCTTTGGCATTTTCTTTAAATGATTTTTAATAGTTTGTACAAACCTTTCAGCCTGAAAGTTTGATGAAGGATGATACGGTGAAGTATTTCTAACATTCTGGAGCGTAAGCTAGATGGTATGATGACTCTTGAACCCCATAGTAAGCACTCACCATAGTTCGTGAACTCTACTAGAATAAGGCTTAAAATGAGCTGACTTATCTAGAAGCTCCTTATCATTTGTTTTAACGTATTTTAACACTTTCACCAAAAGAGGATCTCCTAAGGTTGCTTCCGCAATTTCCTTTGCCGTTATTAAGAAATGATCTTCAATTTCACCGCAATATAAAATTTCTGGAACTTCTGGGACTTTAAAGTGTACTTTTAATTGTAACCGGCTCAGAGCATCAGCATTTTGTTGTTTCTTCCCTTCCCGATATTTGATATCATACTGGTAGGCTCCTATCATCAATGACCAGCGTAACATCCTGGGCCATATATGCTGTGATATCGGTTTTTTTGTGTCAAATAACCCCAACAGAGGTTTATGGTCTGTCACTATAACGAATTTTCTTCCACATAAAAACTGATGAAACTTTTTAAGGCCGAAAATGACTGAAATTGCCTCCTTATCTAGTTGTGAATAATTCTTTTCAGCTGGTTGTAATGTTCTGGATCCAAAAGCAATAGGTGCTTCTCTACTATCTGGAATTATGTGAGCTAAGACTGCTTCCACTCCGTATGGTGAAGGGTCACCACATAAAATCAATCCCAGTTCTGCGGAGTAATGTATCAATACTCTGTCTGAATGCAGAATTTGCTTCGCCTGGCTAAATGATGACTTTTGTTCGATTCCCCATTTAAATTTTGCATCCTTTTTTAGTAGCCTGTAAAGAGGTTCAAGTAAATTACCTTTGTTCTGGAAAAATCTATCGTAAAACGTTATTAAGCCTAAAAACGCTTGTAACTGTTGTTTGTTTGTTGGCTCGAGTGCCTGTGCAATAGCTCTAATTTGTTCATCCGTTGGTCGAACCCCTTGTGAATTTAAGGTGAAGCCCAAAAATGTTACCTCATTTACCACAAACGTGCATTTGGACTTTTTCAACCTTAGCCCCGCTTCTTGTATACGACTCAGTGTTATTTTCGTTTGCTCACACATTTCTTCTAGATTACTGCCACCAATTAAAATATCATCTAAATACACCACCACTCCAGGTATATCATTTAGAAGGCCCTCCATAATACGTTGAAAAATACTGGGTGCTGTTGAAATACCAAATGGCAATCTTGTCACTGCAAAAATACCACGATATGTATTCAATGTTAATATTTTAGCTGATTCATTATCCACTTTAACTTGCGTGTAAGCCCTGTCTAAGTCTAATTTTGAATACTACTTGTAGTTTGCTAAAGTCGCGAGAACTTCTGTATTTGTTGGTAACGGATTGGGAAAGCAAACAAAAGTATTTTAATATTTCTTGATTTTAACTTATACAGCAACTAGTTTAATTTGCATTCTTGAAGCCCTCTCTTACCGCTATGGCAATGATCTTAGGCGAGAAAAACAAAACAGTTAGAACATTTAATTTTATTAATAGAAGCGTCAAACGCTCTACAATTAATATTTGGAAAATATAAAAATATATGTAAGTTTAAATTTAAAAAAACATTTCTTTAAAATTTTCCTTTCTAAATCACATCTTTACAGATAAGTTCACAATTAGAACAACATTTGGCCAATAAAGGCGAATGCTTCGTAACTGAAGTCAAGGAAATAAGTGCCCTCTTCACAACCGATCTTATAGCTACCGTTGCATTTGGAGTTAACGCCAACAGTCTTAAATATCCTGACGGCGAATTTCGTACACAATGTCGAAAACTTTTCACTTTTAACCTAAAACGTGCTATAGATATTTCGATAGCTTTCTTTTTTCCAAAATTAGTCACTCCACTACGAATTAAATTATTTACACCAGAATTCTCTACATTTCTACGTTCAACGATTAATTACGTAATGAAGGAACGTGAGCTAAGCGGCAAACAACGTAACGACTTGATTGATATTTTAGTAGCCCTTAAGCACGAAGTAGGTGATGCAAATATTAATAAGGAAATTGCTAAAAATCCAGATATTCTCGTGGCTCAAGCTGCTGGGTTTTTGACAGCTGGTTTTGACACTTCTTCATCCACCATGACATTTACACTTTACGAGCTGGCTAAGCATTGTGACTTACAGGAAAGATTAAGAATGGAAATCAATGAAGCTTTGATCAAGGAAAATGGTACTTTATCACATGAAACGATAACATCTTTGGAATATTTACATATGGTGGTTGAAGAGGTGTTGCGACTTTATCCAGTGTTGCCGTTTTTAGATCGACAATATAAGAAGCCAGCAGGTGCAAAGAACGGCCTGAGCCTAAAACCCTTTTACAATTATACTTTGCCCGATGGAATTCCCATATTTATACCGGTATTTGGCATACAAAGGGATCCTAAGGTAAGTATTTGTTGTAGATTTGTCTCTTGTTTAAAAAAAAAATAACTTTTTATCGTTAGCACTGGCCAAACCCTAACACTTTTGATCCCGAAAGATTTTCTTCAACAAATAAAAAACTGCACAACCCCATGAGTTATATGCCCTTCGGTACTGGCCCTCACAATTGTATTGGCAGTCGTATGGGTTTATTGCAGACTAAATTAGGTCTAGTACATTTTTTGAAGAACCACAGGTTTGAAACGTGTGAAAAAACTCCAACCGAATCTATTTTTGATCCAAAAGCTTTTTTACTAGAGTATGAACATGGCATGCATCTCAAGGTTATACGAGACAATCTTTATGATAACAATAGAAAATAGATCTTTAAGCAATTACCCGCCAATTTTGGTTTTACGAAATAAAGAAATTAGTTAATTGCCTTTTTATAACGTTAAAATTGTTGATTATAAAGTTTTACGACTAAACAAAATAAATGCATAAAATAATTAAATTTGAAATTCAATTCAGGTCTTTTTTTAATAAGTCAGATATCGCACTTTATCAACAAGAGGGTATTAACTCAAAATTTTTAAATTTTCACTTTTTGCGAGAAATCAACCAAGAATATCAATATCCGCTTACTGTAAAAATTTCAACGTATTCTGATTACTCTTTCATCTCGAAAACCGCATATGAGACCATTTTCTTGCGTCTTGAGTACCTTTATATCAACAAAAAGTTATTACTTTTATTTGGCAATAATTGCAAAAAATTTTAAAGAAAAATAGTGTAAATATATTTTTAAATGAAATTTGCTTACTATAATATTTTATTTTTATTTTATCTTAATATTTTATTTATCTTAAAATGTAATCACAAACAGTTTTTTACCTCTACTGATAATTTTAAAATTTTGAGTTAATACCATCTTGTTGATTAAAGGCGATATGTTTGTTAAGAATTTAGATATCGCTGAAATATGTATGTATGTTGCGTTAATGTTATTTGTTTATATTTATTTGATATTAAAAACAAATTATTAAAATAATATATGAGGCTGCAATTAAGAAATTAACTCATCGTTCATAAGTCGCCAAGTCCAAAGAGTACATTAGTTAAAACTTACTTAAACGGAACGTAACACATGGAAGTTGTTATTAAGTTTTGATTAATTGAACTATTGCCAACATGCCTTCGTGCTTTTACATATAAGTACATAAAATAAGCTAGCTTATGTCATTAATATCAGTATACTCATCTAAGTGAATTCAAAGATATTTGTTAATAATTCTGCTTTTTATATTTGTATAAATAAATGAACTAATATTTTTTGTACACCAGTTATCGTACGAGAACAGGAGAATATCATTAATTATTCGACGCAGTTCCGCGTCTTTTTCAATGAAGCTTTTTAAAACATCACTGCTTGTAAAACTTAAACTCGATAGGACAACAACACTTCGCAGCAACAACATAAGCGAAAATCCTTTGAAATTCTTGTGCGCGTGTTAATGCTCATTGTGTGAAATCAGACTTGTCGTAACGTATTTGTTAAGACATTTCGGTAGTTTGTCTGAAATCAGACTACGTTAAGACATTTCGGTTTTTTGTCGTTTTTTTTTTTGTTTGAGTTATATTTAAGTAAATAAAAGCCAAAATTGTATTAAAAAATTGTACCTACATGTGGTTACGATTTTGTAACTACATATCGTTACGATTTTGTACCTACATATCGTTACTAATTATCGTTTGCGATTATGTTCCTACATATCGTTGCGAAATCATATCAACCCTTTCATATAAAAATCGTCACGATTTCGGTTCCGAAATGGGAAGATTATGTGGAACAGTCGTTACGAACTCTTTACGAATTCGGAACATTTTGTGTGGTGGGTTTGTTTTCTTTTTTACTTTACCACACGTAGTGTAGGTAAAGTTTAGTAATGGTGAAAAAATCGATGTCGGGATTTTTACGTTTTGATATCTCCTAAATCCATTTTGACTGTAATATATCCATAAAAATATCTGTTTCCATGAGGTATGGTAAAGTTGAGTGTATGCCACTCCAGATTTTTACTATATGTATGTGGTGGAGAACAAAAGCACATGTGGTTTGTTTGCGGGGCTCTTATCCTATTTTATTTGTAAAACAATACCTGATTTCTAAAAAGTTGTAATTTTGATTAGGAGTTATAGCTCTTGTAGCTACGTTTGAGAGAAATTTTTTAAAATTATTTCTTCACATCATTCCTTTAGTATTTTTAGGCAAACGGTTTCTTCAGGACCGACCTAGAATGTGCTAGGAACGCAAAACTGACCCGTTTGATAGGATTTATTTATAAGAATTGTTTTGGGTAGCAAATCGTTAATGTTAAAGTTCGTCGGGACATCATGACGGGCTTAATGGCCCCAAACAACCTCTGTGGACAAAAAAAGGTTAGCCTAACCTAATGCCTTCAGTTATGTAAATGTTATTATTTTTTGTTGTCCACACAAAAATAATTTATTTCTGCACTTTTTTTTAATATGAAAATTAAAAAGTGATTTTTGTACTTTTTCAACATAACTTACAGGGACTACTGAATGTTTACTAACAATGTGGAAAAAATATAGCCACGGTAAAACTGAACAATAAGTTGATTTCTAAACTCTGTTTAATATTTTAAATTGTTATTTTTGGTGTTTTTTGTTTGAAATTATCAAATATAAGTATTCTTTATGGTCCATTGACACTGATATGTACTATACGATAATTTCTTAAATATTGCACGACAGAAATAATTTGAATTTATAATTATAGCTTAAAGCTATACATTATATTGAAAACACGCACATTAAAAACACATCAAGCGCTTACAAGCATATCATGGCATAATAAACAAGGTAGACTCGCGGCGAAAATCAATACAACCCTGCATACATTTTGTTTGTGGAAATATTCTTTGAATGTCAAAAGCATCTGACCAAAAATAGAAAGAAGAAGAATAAAGTTGAAAATTGTTAAATTGTAAAAGTTTCGCTTTCAGTAAAAGAAAGTTTATAAAAAAGAATATTTAAACTTTTGGTGTTATAATGTGTTGTTAGTTTTATTGTGTTCATGTAGTTCATATTTATGTATGTTTTAAATGCGATTAATTTTATTCATATACCAACGCATGTTGTTTTTTTGTTTGCAAAGTGTAATTTGCATTTTCTTATATTAAAATAAATAAAAGTTTTCATATTAAATAAATAAATTGTGTTTTATTTATGAATGTTGTGTAAAACTATGTATTTTCTTATCTTATAAGTAATTAAAAGAACACCGGCACCATCTCCTATAATATGCACATGTATGTACTTATGTACTTGGAAGGTTTCATTCATGAGGAGAGTTAACTGAAAAGAAGAAAAGAATATAATAATTAAAAGAGCTCAATAGTTAAGTGAAATTTTTTAAAAACTATATACTTTCCTTTTTCATTCATGACTAGGTTGGTTATATAGGAAGCTGCCTAGAGTTGTCACTATAAGAAAAGAAAATAGTTATTAATTAAAATGCAATAGTTAAGTGAAATAGTATAACAAATACTTTTTTTTCTGCATACTTTTAAATTTTTCTTTTAAATTTTTCTTTTAAATTTTCCTTTTAAATGCACTTAATTTTTTGTAAGAAATGCCGCGCCAAATTCAATGAATGTAACCGACAAAAAAATGTAAACAAATTTTGACATTCAAAGAAGGGTAAACAAACAAAGCAAAAATAATCACCTGAGCTCTCGAGTTTACCTGTTATGAATTCGCCTTGCAAGCATATGTATATTGTGAAACATACATATATGCATACATACGTACATACAGTGGCACAGAAAACTCTACATACCCTCTATTTATTTCAATTCTAAGAAATAAAAGCATTAGGAACAGGTAATAATAGTGGATAAAAAAACCAAAGTTTAATTCATTTATTAAAAAAAATTAGCAAATAATCATTTTTAAGGCACAGAAAAGTCTACATACTATACTATATGTACATATATACATATATAAAAAGAAGTGTACACTTTGATGTCACCACTAACTGCGGAAACGGGTCGACCGATTTTTAGGGTATATTGGGGATAGTCTGTAGATGGTTTGTGTGAAGTTTGCACGAAATCGTCCCAGTGTTTCCGGAGATATGGCATTTAAATATTCCTATATATTTCCATACAAATATCAATAAAATGCCCTCAATTTTCCATATTATGATTTTTTGTTGTCGCTTGAAAAGTTACCAAACCATGTATCGTAATGTCTTATGTGTATAATGACATTCGGTCTTTCTAATTGGAATGTTGAGCTGAATCTTTTCAGTCGTTGCTTCGATCGTCATTTTATTTGTGCGTTGACCATTCGATTTTTCACTTGCTATACACCTGCATTCTTTGCGTTTCCTTAATCACCTCCTCGGTTGGTTGAACCCGATATCTGATGCTGTTGTTGAGATGTATGCAAATGCTTTGTCGCGAAACAATAATTGTTTTTCCTTTGTTGAACTAAAGGGTGGACAAAACCGAAAAAGGTTAATCATTTCGCAAGCACTTCGAAGGGCTCTAAGGGTGGACCCAGACAACGCCGGGTAAAACATACTAGTACTATATAAAAAAATGATTTAATGTCTGTATTAAATATTTCCAAAGTTCCATTTAATATTTTATGGGTACACAAATATTCGTTAAACCGCCTCCAGCTTATTTTTCATGAAAAATTCAAAAACTTATACAAAAATGTGATTCCATTTTTCAGTTAGTGAATTCTTTAGATTATGCTTATTTTTTATATTTTTTTACCTGCGTTCTAGTTCTTCCCATAAGTACTCAATTGGATTTAAATCGGGCGACTGAGCTGAATAATGCAGTTTGTGAGGTATATAATAAATAATAAATAAAACTAAAAGGTCACACCAATTTTGTGAGCCTTGTGAAAGCTTATTGTTTGAAGGCCCCAAAGTTAATAAAGATACGAATTCAGGTTAAAAAAAAATATTAATTATTATTTAAATTAGAGTGGGGAGCAGAGGTGAGTACATGTTTGTATTCCCTGATAAAAATAACAATAATCAAGCGCTTTTCATTTTTTTTTGTGTTCTTTCCTATTTACGTAGTTCTTAACAAAAACTCACCTTAAAAAATTAAAAAACAATAAGCAATGAGAGAAAATTTAATAACAGCAAAATAACTCGTATGCACTCAGTTTTGCTCATACTTGTTCTCATCTAAATTAGTACAAAAATTTCAAATTAACCGTTCTTTTAAATTCAGTTTCCGATTTGATTGCTATAATCTTGAGTTTTGTTAATATATGTACATATGTATGTACATCTTACTTTTAAATTGTATTTGAATAACTTCATATACCAAAAAGTGTTGTTTTTGATTTTAAAACAAAAAGTTAATACTTTTTTAAAACACTGAAGAAACTATGGCGAACCGTGAAAAACTCGATTGTAAATATGACATTAGAGGGCTTAGCGTAACGTATAATAGCTAAATTTTGCCAATCAGTGGTTATTAGAGTACATGCTAGAGGCCGTAATTATTAACTAATGGGGACGCACGCCTTATGAGAGAAAAGTGATAGCTGACAAATCTTTAACGCCAACGGAATAAATAAATAAAAATGTAAGGCGGTGGCCAGAAAGAAGAGGGCTACAAAAGATTGGATACCTCGCAGCTGTGAAAAAACCTAAGCCTGCATTTTTACATACAAATGTTTCGGCACGTTTACAATTCGCGATGCATCACAAATATTGGGCTGCTGATGACTGGAAGAGCGTAAAATGATAAGATGAGTCCAAATTAAAGGGATATCAGTCGGTTTGTAAAGAGTATTACTGGCGCCAACAGCAAGAGACATTTCGACACCTTCTTAAACAAATGGTCAAGCACGTCGGAGGCATCATCATAGAGGGGGCTTTTTTATATGGTAGCACGTTGGTCCATTGCAAAAAACTGATGGCATCATGAAAAGGAAAACTACTTAAACATAATGCAGACCCTTCATCCCGATTTTTTTAGAAATGAGCTCATTCTTTTAGGAAGAACTTGTGTTTGAACAGGTTGGATACCCGAAACAAACCAGAAAAATCATTGTCTATCTAAGAAAAATATTCAATTGATGCTGCAGCCTCCGTAAAGTCCCGATCTCAACCCAGTTGAGAAATTGTGGTCAATTGCAAAAAGACGATGGGGAAAATATCAAAGACTCCATCTACATAATTTTATGGAGTTGTGGCTACGTTTGCAGCTGGAGGGTCAGAAAAATCCAGACGAAATTATAAAAAATTCGTATTGCCCAAACTCATAAACAGTGAATTACAGAATACATTAATGGCTATGGACCAAGTGTTAAAAATTCAAAAATGTTTAAATGTTACCAGAAAGTGTAAAATTGAGTACATCTGAATAATATATAAAATAAAAAAAAAATAATTTTAAATCGCTTCATTATTACTATTGTTATGCGCCTACAAATGCAGAAAATACAAACATGTACACCCAATTCTGTTTTTACACGGTTTTTTTTACACGGTTTTGATTTAACACGGTTTGAAAATAAAAAAATTATATTTTTATTCCATTTAGCACGATTCAAAATCTTTTGAGCTTAGATTTGTAAAATTTAAGCTTTGCGAAATATTTTTATACCAAAAATTTAGAGGAATTCCTCTTTTGTGCATACAAGCATTTTTACTTGATAGAGCAATTGAAATATGTTAATATTTTGTGAACTATCAATGAAACTCTAAAAGAAGACGTCGAAAACTACATACAAATAAATAAATTAGTCAAGTGCGAGTTAGACTCACACACGTAGGGTTCCGTACTATGTTCAGTATAATTAAAAAATTTCAGTTGTTTATTTCTTTATGTCTTATGGGACACCCTTAAATTTTAAAATTAAAGTAATATTCGCGAAAATTGCATCATAATTAGAACACCCTTTAAATTTTAATATGTAATTCATTTTATAGCGGCCATGGTAATACACTATCTATTAAAATATCAGAAGCCTACCTATTGCGGTTAAAAAATAAGGTAATATTCGTGAAAAACACGTTACTAATGGACACACTTCAATTTTAAGTATTTGTTATAGCGGCCGAAGTAACACATCTACTGTAAACATTTCAAGAGGGTATCTATTACGGTTTATAAAATCATGTCACTGTCGGAACACCCTTTAATTTTATTATTCATTATAGTGGCCATGGCAACTTCCTTTCTATAAATATATTAAGAGTCTACTTATTGCGATTAAAAAATAAGTCACTATAAGTGAAAAACATGTCGCTGTCGGAATACCCTTTAATTTTTAGTAATTGTCATATCGGCCGTGGCAACACATCTTCTGTACAAAATTTCAAGAGTCTACCTGTTACGGTTCAAGAAATAAGGCTTTATACATGCAAATCACGTCACTGGCGGAAAACCCTTTAATTTTTATTATTTGTTATAGTGGACATAGTTATACACCTCCTGTAAAAATTTCAACATTCCACCTATTCATTCAAAACTTAGGCTATATACATGCAAATCACGTCACTATTGGAACACCCTTTAATATTTAAGTTCAATTTTGTATACTTGTTTATAAAACAAACATACTTTTAATTACAGTCTGCAAATTGTAAGTGGTTTCCTCTTACAGCTCAAAAAAAAAGACATAAACGTAAATAACACGTCACTTTTGGAACACCCTTCGTTTTAGTATTTTTTGCTATTGTGGCCGCAGTTATACACTTTTGGTAAAATTTTCAAGAGTCTACCTATTATGATTCAAAACTTAGGCCTTATAAATCAAAATAACACCACTATCGGAACACCCTTTAATTTTTAGGTTTATTTTTTAGACTTGCATATAAGGTGAACTACGTTTTTATTATAGTTTGTAAATTTTTAGTGTATGCCTCCTACAGTTCAAGAAATAAACACATATTCGTGAATAACACCTCTCTATCGGAACACCCTATAAGTTTTAATTTTTGTTGTTATAGCGGCTATAGCATCGCTTTACACCTTCTGTGAAAATTTCAAGAGTCTACCTATTATGGTTCAAAACTTATGCCTTATACATGCATTTCACACCACTATCGGAACACCCTTTAATTTTTATTTTTTTATACTTGTTTATATAGTGAACTAAGTTTTAATAACTTTAAAATTTCAAGTGTATCCCTCCTACAGTTCAAGAAATAAACACATTTTCGTAAATAACACCTCTCTATTGGAACACCCTATACATTTTAGTATTTGTTGCTATAGCGGCAACAGCTATACATCATCTGTGCTGTGAAAATTTCAAGAGTCTATCTCTTACGGTTCCAGAGATAAATGGCGCTGACAGACGGACAGACATTGTAGCGAAAACAATAGGGTAACGTTTTTTACACTTTGTGTACGGAACCCTAAAAATGATTTGAGTTGATTTCTGGAACGAAACTACCTGTTAAGTCTTCATCATACACTAAAGATGCAAATAAATGGTGCAAATACATTATATGTACATGCATATATGTGTAAAAATAAACATGATCTCTTCTTCTCTTTTTACACGGATTTTTCTTGGACCAATCTACCGTGTAAAAACAGAATTAGGTGTACTCACCCCTGCTCCCCACTGTATATGTAATTTAAAAGAAAATAAATACAAATTCAAAGAGTGAAAATTGGTTGCAGGTGATTATTTTATTATTAATTATTATTTAATTTAATAATCGTAGATAAGAAATTTCCAACCATATTACATGTATTAAAAGCCGTTTCACACTATAATACAGATATTAATACTTTTGAGGAAAATAAAACCCTGATATGATGCGTTGTTATTGTTTTTTGAAAAATTTTAAATAACGATTAGATCAGGGATATTAAAAAGTATTACTTTACTTGTTATTATAGTGCGAAACGGCCTTAGCGAATTGTCATTAAAATACTTTTCTAAATACACATATTTTGTTTAGGGATAAATACTTGCAATTTATATTTTTTTATTATTGATTTGGAATCGTAAAGCTTTAATAAAGTAAGTATTTTAACGTTTTATCATTCTTTCTACAAAATATTGTTCTAGTGCTGACGCTTATTTCACTAAATATTTGATCAATCTGAAGTAAATAATATGTTTGTTCATTTAATGCAATATTGCGTGCTGCGTGCTTCTGTTAATTACAACTAAAACGGTGACAATTCAATTGAATTACAAAAGTTATGTGAAATGCTTTTTTTTTTGCCAAGATAAAAGCTAAAAATTTGCCTTCCTTTTTTACTTAAAGTTTAGCTTAAGTAGTATTAAGATCTAGTAATTTCAAAACTTTAATATTAGAAGGTGTTAGCGAGAACTGTTGGTACAAATATTAAGTTAAACAAAAAATAAATAAAAGATAAAACGACAAATATTCATTTAATAAGTTAAAGGATCACGTATAACGGTTAACGGAATACCTTCCTCGAATTGTAAAACTAAAGCTTTCGAATTAAATTTAAGGTGAGACGAAGTTTTTGCACTCAAAGTAACGCGATGATTGCGTAGAAAATGAATTAAACCTATTTTGATTTGTAAATAAGCAAAACGTTCTCCTACGCAGGCATGAGGTCCTAAACCAAAAGGCATATAAGTATACGGTATTATGCACTTGCGGTTTTCGGCCGAGAAACGTTCTGGTTTGAATTCAAAAGGTTGCGGAAAAAACTAAAAATAAGGAATATAGCATGATTTAGTGAAATAGTTTTTTTTTAATAATTTTGGTTAAAAGCATACCTTTTCATCCATGTGCAAAGCATACACCGATATAAAGATGGGCATCCCTTTCGCTATGCCGTACTTATGAAATGGTTCCAACGAATACAATTGATTATCTTCCACCGTGCAATCTCTATCCAAAAACGGTATAGGTGGATATAACCTCAATGTCTCACTTATTATCATTTGTAAATATTCCATTGATTCAATTAATTGTTGTGTAATTTTACCGTTGTGTTCTTTCAAGACATCTCGTATTTCTTGTCTAAGCTTTTGTTGTATGTGGGGATTACGCGCCAATTCGTATAGAGCAAACGACATGGTGCCGGAGGTTTCAAAACCAGCCGTAAAAAATATGCCTGCCTGAGCCACCAACAAATCACCTTCAAATATCAAATCGTCTTCATTCCGGGCCTCTAATTTTGTGGCATTTTTAAATTCTATTAAAATATCTATCAAATCATTGCGTGATTTTCCCGATTTTTCTCTTTCATCTAAAACATGATTCATGGTGGAGCGCAAAAATTCAATTTGTGCATCGGGCAAAGCTTTAATGCCAAAATACGGTACCAGATGAGGCAAAAAGAAAATTAAGATATAATTAATGGCCCTGCGAACATTAAAACGGAATATTTCTCGACCATTTCGTCGAAAATCGCCATTGGGAAATTTGAACGAATTAGCTTCGACTCCAAAAGCCACTGTCGCTATAACGTCGGTAGTATAGAGGGCACAGAGTTCCTTTAGTTCCAATTCAAATGAGTTGTCGTCTTTGGTAACCGGTATATTTAAAAGATAGTTGTTGAGATTTTGACCGACCTGCGATGGAAAAGAAAACAATTTTATTAAAAAACCTATATCATAACGTCCATATTTATAATAATTATAATAAAATTATTATAAAATAATTATAATAAAATTATCGATACAATAATTAGTTATTAACATGTCTTAACAAAAGTCAAACTTCATATAAAAACAGTATTAAAAATAATGTTTTTTTATATAAAGTTTGACTTTTGTTAAGACATGTTAATGTCTAATGGAGACGGGGGGTAAAAACAGTGTTTTTTAATTATGAAGTTATATACCTTACGATAGAGCAAAAACAAAAAGGACTGTGTTATATCAAGTATTGACAATTTACAACATACAAACTATTACGTTATCCTAGTTTTATACCTGACATACTTAGGTATGTCGTAACAAATGTCAAAGTCCTTAACCTAGTGGCTATACCTTACAAAAATTCGTCTTGATAAAAGTCAAACTTCATATAAAAAACCAAGTATTAAAAATAATGTTTTTTTTATATGATGTTTGACAAAGACAAATCAAGTATAGACACTAGGTAATAAAGAAACAGTAACTAAAATAGTTAGATTAGACGATTGTCTAAACAAATTAATCTGGTGTCTAGACCTGGACCAAGTGTTTAGAAATAGAAAAAGGCGATTTATCGCCAACACCTTTTCGCTGTATAGCCTGAGGTGTTTTTAATTAATTTTTTTTTAGGAGAAGTAACACTCAGGCAATTAATGCCTATATTAACTGTGTTACTCCCTTTGGAAAGGGATAGTAGTAGACAAGACAGATGGTTAGTGTGATAGTAAAGCTTCGCTTATAGCAACCCTGCAATTGTACGTTATGATTATTTTAAGAACAGTATTGCAGCGACTCTGGTATTATTTAGGCGAATTAAGGCCCAACTATAATATGCATAAGCTGGCTTAAGCTAATGTCAAAAAATGAACGAAAAGTCTGTCAAATGCTTAAGCAACTTATTGAAGACTTTTAGGTGGCTACAATGTACTTACATGAATCTAGAAACTATTATGCCACAGTTGCACATTTGTTTTATTCGTACTTTTGCAAAATAATACTTTTTTTCTCAATAAATGAAATTTGTTAACAAAAAGGTGTTAAATAAACATATTAAATATACTTAATACCATTTATATGAGCCATTGATTATGGTAGTGGTATAAGTCATATATTTTATGTTTCGATATATTAAGACGTTTGTATTTTAAAGGATTAAAAAATATTTTTGTATTATGGAATAAAATATTTTGACAATTAAATCGTGCCAACAAAATAGTATTTAATATGATTGTGAAATTTATAACCATTGTTAAAAGGTAGTGTGGTTTTAAAAGGTTGAAATGACTTATACCATTTTCAAAATTAACTGCATGACTTTATAAATGTCTTTTAACATCAAGAATAAATTTTTTGTTAGAAATTAACATTTTATTCAAAATCATTACATTGTAATTAAGTAATTTATTTTTAGTATTTAGGGAAAATAAAGAGTTTGTGGAAAATTGGTGGGATATAGGGTAGTAAATCCATCATATCTTTTTTTCTTCTATTATTGGTCTAATGGTTATATATAGTGAAAGCAAATAAATATTTTCGTATATTCTTGGCCTTCCTCTTTTGGTTGAAAGGTCTAACACTTTGAATTCGGAATTGTCATCCAAAGAAGTTTTATAAAACATTTTCTATGGAGATTTTTTTTAGAAATCTAATCCATTGTATTTTTAGCTATGATACAGCCTCTCCATTGGTGTTATTCTTTCTATTAGTCGTTGATTCTCTCAGTTATTTCATCGAAATGAAATCTTTCCGAGCCATTTGTTGTACCAAAAATGGGTTTCTCTTTTTACATAATTCTATTAAATAACTTATTCTTCTTCGCCGTATAATGTCTACAATTAATTATAAATAGCGCATTTTACATTAATAGGCTTACCTGATCATAACTGAACCGCTATCTGAAGATATGACAACATTACTTAATTATTATTAATTATTTTGCCAAACTTTAACTATATTTTGTTTACCGACCAAAAAATAAACTCAATTTATCAACTTAATTTTCATGGCATACTGCGAATTACTTCAGATTATGTTACTTTATTAGGATTTGATATGAAATAGCTGATAAACTATATTTAAAAAATTTTTGACTTATACCACTTTCAAAGTCAAGGGCTCATATAGAAATTAATAATTAGTTTTAATAGTTTTAAGGAAATTTCGAATGAAAAATTTAACATTTTTTGCTGTTTGGCCAAAAGTACTAAAAAATACAGCGGTGTGCATCAATCAACTCATAAACAATAAAATGCTCTTTCTTTTTAATTACGATTATTATACAACGCCTCCCTTTTTTCTTATAGAAATTTATTTTTTTAACATTTTATATTAAATTTAGATACAATTTGTTCACTTTCGTTCTCCATTGCAATTTTTTACGAATGTACATTCATATGTAAAACACAACGCACAAACAGCTGTTTCCGTACGGAATGTGCGATCGGTTTCGGACTTTGCTTAAGCAAATGACATTTGACGAAACTTAACGAAAAGTGTTGTTAAGTACATTATAGTTTGCCACATATGATTTATATGTAATTGCACAGTTGCTTAAATTGGCTTAAGCTAGCTTATGCATATTATAGTTGGGCCTTTAGTTTGAAGCTAGCACAGCCAATTTATAATTATTTTACTTCGCCGGCAATTTAGTGCTGTGGTAATACCGGCAAAGGAGGGCGGCGTGATATGCATTATTCTAAACAGAAATTAATGAAGTTATAGCTTATGTATTTTCTTTTTATATAGGTACCCAATCCGCGATGCTGTCAAGCCTGCAGTACCTTTAAATCGTAAAAATTGCGTACTTTCACTACTTTTACACTATTTCCTCGTTGAAATGAGATATTTTTGGGTAAAAAAGTACACTTTATTTCAACCAAGATACTAAGGTAACTCCTCTTAAAATTATATTAAAATTGCACGTAATGCGTACTTAGACAGACAGACAGACAGACAGACAGATAACAATTCAAAAAATTTGCTGTTTTGTATTCCATTTCGATTACTATCTGCACCAGCAACAAAATATTCAAAATTTTTCATTTTCAGTAATGGTCCTTTTACAGTTTTACAATATGTATAGATTTAGATTTAGTTTTTGTAAGCAACTTAATAAATTCAAGATTTACTTACCTCTTCTATCAGCGGAATCATTTGCTTTAGTTTGCCACTTTTAAAAAACGGCGTCAACTTAAAACGCACCTCCTTCCAGACAGGATTTTTCAAAAAGAATAAAGTCTGTGAACCCAGAGGATCTTTCACAGTATCTGAAGTCGAGTAACGATTACAGAATTTATTGAAGTCTCTTATTAAAACACGTTTAATCAATTCAGGATCTCTAATTAGCAAAGCCGGATTGTGAAATAAATAAATTCCGACTACGGCACAATTCTTAGCATTTGGATGTTTATAGATATCTCGCAAAACTTCGGCTGTACACTTGGCCATGCGTATTATAGGTGCCAAATTACCCACCAACAAGGTGGGTGGTATTTGTGGCACACCGTTGCGTGACCAATAAGTGTAACGATATTTAAAATAAAAGTAAACAGTAAAAACTAAAATTAAAATTAAGATGCCGAAAACTTTCAAACCTTTCAAGAACCACATCTCTTAAGGTTTGAAAATACACTATTGAATTTTGGTAAAATTTCTTCGAATATAAAACAATTTTTGTTTAAACTATTTTTTTCAAATAGTTCTATTTATAAAAGAAATTTATGTGAATTAGAACTAGAGTTCAGCAAAAGTTTATAGATAAAAAATATAGAAAGTGAAGATCTTTTATTTTCAAATTATTCTTTTGTTAAAGTGAAATGAATACATTTAAAAATTCAGTGACGTTTTTTTTTTATTTTAACCCTTTCTGTGTTTTTGGTGATTACATTCGACATTACATTTACATGTATGCATTTTATAGTTACAGAGGTAACAGTTATTAACATTTGTGTCAAACCACGCACTGTGGTCAATATTTTGAGATAGCGGCCAAAACTCCTTTTGGTTTTTGTTCTCCGATTTTAAAGTTATTAGACTCATATGAAAGTAGACAGTAGTAAACCTCGGGAGCCAAAAAATTAGAACTCTATTTCAACTATTTCACTGAGAACAGGGTGGTCCAAAATGGGCTTTTTCAGAATTTAGTAAATTTATGATATTTTTAGTTAATTTTTAAAGTTTAAATGATCATAACTTTTTTGTTTTTCAAGATTTTTGGACGAAATAAATTTTGTGTTGTAACTTATTATTATTTCCTATTACTGGTAAAAAAAATTGAAGCTGTACTGTTTTCAGAACAATTTAAATATTTTTTTTTTAAAAGGTCTAATTTCTCGGAAATTTCCTACTTCATAGAGCACAACTCCTGTGAGTCAAGCTGAGTCAAAACACAAATTTACTATTTTGTAGTCCTAACTCTCCCCTACATTCCTATATATACATGTCCATGCATCGGGACTGCACTTTTTGAGCTACAGTAATTTTTCTGACGCAAGGTAAGATATTCGGTACAAATGCACGTCATATTTTTTGAGAAGTTATTTGTATCTGAAAGTGGCTATTATGCATATATTTTGATGAAATTTTGTACAAGAGTTCTTATTGACCCAAAAAATAATTCTGTTGAAATCAGGAGAAGTTGGCCCATATTTGGACCTAGTCCACATAGAAGGGTGTATCAAAATTTTGAGAAAAATGACAATAGAACTCTCAAATTATGTGGTATCTGGCAATTCATTTGGAAAAGGTAAAAAATAATTGTATTGCCATCTAATATTACATAACTTAAATACCTGAAAATTGCAAATTAATTTAAAACCAATGGAAATAACTGGTAAAACCAAGTACCTGTTATATTATGTTTCAAAGAGGTAAAAAAGAAAGTTGAAACTTCGAGCAATTGTATATTAATCCATGCATTGTGGAATTTTTCCATCATATCGAGATATAGTTTCTGCCAAAAAAAGATTGCTTACCTTCACCAACTGCTATTAGTGTAACTTCAAGTTCAGCAGAAATGAAATTGCAGGATCTTCTTGAACACACTGCAGAACGATTATTAAAGACATTTGATGCTGACTATTTAAAGAAGTTTAAAAATTGCAGCATGACTTTAATTTCTAAATGGAAAATTCATCAGATGCCAATTTATTCATGATTTCTTTCGTTCCATTACTGTTAACAAAAACTTATATTGGTTCAGAGCCGTCAACTAGTAGAGCTGCAGAGATAGATGTATGGAAGAATGAAATTCCCTCGTCAACAAAATTTTGTAGACCAATAAAGTTTGCTTACAAAAAAAGAAACTAAAGATGTCATAACTGAAGCAGTTGGCAAAATAACAGATGAAATTAAATAACTTCAACCAGTGATATTTGAATTTAATGACCAATGCATCGAAGTTAACTTTAAAATGTCACTTACAATGATCGATGGAAAAGTTGCACAAGCTTCGTCAAGCTGCACCATATGCCAAAAAACATCAAGTCAATTGTGCCAACCACCAACACAAGACGATAGTTTTAATGAAGCATATGAATTTGGAATGTCACCTCTTCATGCTAGAATTCGTTTTATGGAGCATATTCTTAAATTGGGATACGATTTGGAATTTGGCCCGTTAGGCGAAACAGTGAGAAACAACAAAGAAAATTTGGAAAAAAAAGAAAGCAAAAAAAAAAAAAAGATATTCAAGAAAAATACCGTGAGATAGGCCTTATAATTGACCAGCCAAAGCAAGGAGAAGGAAATTCTAATGATGGAAACACAGCAAGGATATTTTTTTCCGATCCAGAAACTGCAGCTTCTATAACTGGAGTAGATTATGATTTAATACGACGATTCCAAATCACATTAGAAGTTATAGCATGTAGCAAAAAGATAGATGCAAAAAAATTTGGTCAGTATGCTAATGACACAGCAACCCTTTATAACCAAAAATATTCTTGGAGACATATGCTAACCACAGTTCACAAAATTTTGTTCCATGGGGAACAAATAATTCAGCACAATATGCTTCCAATTGGAGATCTCTCAGAAGAAGCGCAAGAAAAAAGGAACAAACACTACAGATTCTTTCGCGAGCACAATACAAGAAAAATTTCCAGATATTGTACTAATGAAGATCTTATTAATATTTTTGTGCACATCAGACCCATATATGTCCAGTATTCGACAAAAATGGAAATCAACCTCATTAGAGTTAGATGAAGAAGCTAAACAACTACTGCAAAATGAAAATCAAAGCTATTTGGAAGAAATTTTTACTAATATTGTTTAATTAATACTAGTTTAAAGATTAAAATTTGTTTCTAATTTTAGTATAAATTTTTATTAATACATTTAAATAAAATATATGTGCACTTTAAATCAATAGTAAAAGTTTACTTAAAATTTTATCGATGTTGTGTTCTGTATATAATATATCCAAATGGTATTGATATTGTTGGGAATTTCAGTGTTATTTTTCAGTTTAATCCTCACAAGAATTAGCTTTCTTCCAAAAAAACCAACCTTTGGCCCCTGTGAATATTGAGACTAAATAAATGTCAGGGGCCAAATGTTGGCATTTTCTGACCAAAATTAAGTTTTGGAATAATAAATAAGTATTGGTTGTAAAATTCGATTGAAGAAAATAAGAAATTATAAAAAAATACCTATTTAAAATGTCTAAATATTCAACTTTTACATGGAAATTCAACAAAAAATTAAAATGCATTTTTAACTCCACACTACTTACGTTCCTATCAGTCGATTTTTACGTTTGAACACGCAAATTGAAGCTTAAAGTCCCTCCTATTGAACAAAACAAATTGCGTAAAAAAATACCAATCCGGTCAAAAGTTATAGAGTTTTGACCGCTATCTCGCGAAATTGACCACTGTGCCACGGACACTTCAGATGATGATGGATATTTGAAATTTTGTTAGTCAAACTATTTATTTTACACACAGATGAAATTTGAAGTTAAGCTGCAAATTAGGTGATTAATATTAAAGAAAAATTGGAAAAATTTTATTTTATACACAAGCAGAATGGAATGCACTTTCTAGACAGCTACGTCCGTCATAAGCACTCTTCGTATCTATCTACTTTGGGTAGTGTTTAGTATCATCTATTTAACCAACCAACCAAACTTAGATAAAGGAATACGAAAAAAACGGTATTCAATCATCATTTGATGGGAACGAAGTCTACCCCCACTACCTAAAGATTACCTTTTGTTACTATTTAAAAGTTCCGTTCTGTAAATTATTCGGTTTGCCATTTTGTTATTTAAACTTTGTATATGGTCATAAAAATTTTTGACATATCAAAACCGCTGAGAAATTTGTACCAAATTTTTTTTATAATAAATATGATTTCGATATTTACTAAAGATTTTATTTGTTTTTACTCAAATCCAAGTTAAACTCAAGTTTATATTGATTCCAAAAGTAATGATATATCGGTCCGATATCGGCTAGGTACCGATACTTTACTAATCTTGGGTATAAAAAGTTATCATTAAATCTTTGTTTTTATTTTAGATATAATAAATTTCATTACAGAAGCCAAATCTGAAATTAGGCTAACTGTCATGTTTTTGTTCCGGCCATTTGAGTTATATATGAGGATGTTTTCTCGTTGGACAACCACTTGACAATTGTTTAACTTAAATTCTATTATTTTTTGACCGTAATGTTTGATATTAATTAGATGGCTTGTATTGAATTTAATAAGAATAACGTATGCTAAATATCCTTCTTTGCACCCTATTATCTGAGCTAAAGGTGTGTTTAGACTGCGTATTGTCAGATGTTCCATATGTGTTTTGAGATTCTCTTGCTCTATTTTCGGTCTCTATTGTATTTTTTTACAGTTTCATAGTTTTCGACAGTGGCGTAAGCCAATCTATTGAAATAGATTAAAAATAGATTAGTTTACATTTTAACAAGTCATTGATAAACAAAGTATAAGCGAAAGCAAGAGCCTCAAAAAACAATAATTTTCATGTGTTTCGTTCCGTTAATGTAACGGTCGGCTAACAAGGCTCTTAGTTTTTTTTTTGGATTCTGATCAAAAAAAATGGTAAATGGCAGTTTTTTATTTAAAGCACGCTCTACTTGATGTGGAAAACTACATATGTGACAACAGCTGTTTTCAGTGATGTTAACTTTTATTTTCAAAATTTTCGCTCATATATTTTTATCATAAAGTTAAGGAGTTTAAAATAAACCAATATCTTTATTCTAACTTTATTTAGTAATGGTCGCAGATTTATATTGATATCTCATAGGTTAAAAAGTGATATTAATAATAAATTTACGTAATCTAATATACATACATATGTATGTATATTAGAAATCTATCTACATACATACATATGTATGTATATTAGAAATCTATTTGCAAGTTCTATTATTTGTACGTCAATCAAGGATAAAGGTTTAAATCAAATTTAATGAAATTTAAAACAGGCAGAACTTTATTTTTTTGTGGTTGCAATGGGATATTCTCTTTTCAAAACTATGGCCAGGGTGGTATAAGGAACTTTTTTATACGAATGAACCGATTTTAAAAGAAGTCGAGAACACAAGTACTTACATATGTACATATATGTATAGTGTTAAATGGCAAGGTGTGCTCCTCCATTTTACCGGCGCTAAGAAATTCTGAATAAAATTAAAAATTTTCTTTACTTTATATTTATTTAATATTTTTAAGGCGGTATGTGTAACTGTGTAAAATGTAGTTAACAACTTTGGACCCTGGGTTAAAATGCTATTGAGGTATTGTGGGTATTGAAAGTCCTGCTAAACACTAAATTATTTTAAATTATTTTAAAGAAATAGCGAAATATCGAATATAAAAATAAAAATAAATTACAATATTTTTATAAAAAAAGACCTAGAGCGTTAAAACTTAATTATAAAATTATTCAAAAGGTCAAAAATTACAATAATTGTTTAGAAATTTTATTATTTTCTATTACCATAAGAATTTTCATAAAATAAATTAACCTTAACATCAACATAATTACTCATTAAATTGTTGCTGATATATGTATGTGATTCAAATGATATTAATTATTACATATTGTATTATTTATTGTAATAATTTTTGGTTTTGATATAATTTTTCTCCAATAAATTGATTTCGGTACGCTTGTAGAAGCTCCCAAATGATAACACTAAAAGGTAGTTCTTTGCATAGTTGACATCACTAGCGGGTTTTGAATAAAATGAAGTCGCGACAAAAAAATGTAAAATTGCCTAATAACTTATTACAACAAGTCCCAATAAAGTTATTATTATATATTTTAATAATTTAACAAAATAATAAATTTAATTTTCGTGTTTTCCTTAGAACCACACTTTGACGACCAGCTGTTTTAAGTATTTTATTTTTGTTTTTAACAACCGCCGGTTATGTCACATGTACGTAACATTTGTACTGGTACACGCAGTGTAAACACACCTTAACTAAATAATGCAAAAAACTAATAAATCGGTCAAATACGAGCAGTACTCATACACAACCGGTTTCATACCACTGTACATTTAACTTTCATTATAGAAACCATAAAAATTTATTATAGTTAAAAAATCTGATAATCGATTTGATATTTTTTTTAAGACTTAAACGATTTAATTGACGATTTTGTACTAATTTTGTATGGTAATTGTGTATGTGAAGTTAAATAATTTAAAAGAATTTACTAAAGGATGCTTTTAGGATTCATTAAAATTTTTATAAAAAAAAATCGAGAAACTCTTGTATGGAGAAGGGGGCCATACTTTTTAACTTTATTATATTGATGATAAAGTTATATTGTTTTACACTGCCTTTACAACTGACATTGCTGTTAAGACAATAGCAATACATACACACTTTTGTACTACACATGCACAATTTTTCAATTGTTTAAACTACTGTCTTGAATATTTTGAGGACAGTAAATAGGACAGTGACTTGAAGTATGCCAATAATAACTCAAATTTGTGTGTACATAAAAAATTCAAAAAAGAAAAATCAAAAAATTTAAATGAATTGTCATAATAATGGTCTGGACGCCTATACTACGGAGGCAATTGTCAGCATTTTTGACAACTAATACGTATTATTTTATTGTCAAATGTAAACGCAGTGTTAGCTGCCAAACCTATTCTCCTTGTCTATTTCACAACAACACATGAATTCATTCTTTCGCACAATTACATTTAAAACAAAAACAAAATTTTTCAATTCGTTTTTGTTTTAAAAGTAATTGTGAGAAAGATCGAATTCGTGCGATATTGTGAAATAGGCAGTTACTTGTTACGGGTAACCCAATTTTAATTTACTTACAGTAGGGGAAGAAAAGAAACAACGGGCTTTATATATGAATAACCAATTTTAATGAAAATTGTTATATAGATAATTCCTTCTCTAGGAGATTCTTTTCCTGGAAGAGGGGAGACAGGAAGATGAAGGAATTGAACAATTTATAAATCAAAATCACGAATATTTGCATTGTTAATCTCCAAAACTACTCCATGAAACTTGTTGTAGCCTTGATCACAGCCTCAATAGACTGGGCCCATTAGGTGGCACTATTATTCAGATCTTAACAATGCTTTATATTCGAAACTATTATTTCGATATATGTACATTTTTTGTGTTATACGTTCACGGGATTAATGAAGGATATATAAACAGATATCCACTTCAACAGTGCATTAAAAAAACCTAAGCATGGGTGGACTCATGCAGAGTCACGTAAAAAGTCTCCTAAAAAATAAATAAAAAACATTAACAAACTAAATTAAAAAATTTAAATTTCTAAAATTAGGAAAAAGGTTTCCTGATGATCTGGCCTGAGCAACCAGTGAAATACGTATAGGGACTAGCTCTTTCCCCCAACAAATAAATTGCATTTTTATTAAAAAACGTTATGGGTAATTAGCATAATATTAAATAATTATTAACAAGCATATTTTATAAAAAATTGTTTATTGGTGTTCTTACCCATAAGACATGTTCAACTAGTAACTAAGGGTGCATTTACATTAAACAAATACTTTTCTAAGGCCCATTATTATAAGTTGCCATTGGCTAAAGTTATGATTTTTAAGAGAGATTGGTAGTTTTTCGTTATTATAAAAATAACCTTAAGCTATCACGTACTTTAAAGGCAAGTTATAGTGATGAGCCTTACCCATCGTCTCCATTAGATATTAACATGTCTTAACAAAAGTCAAACTTCATATAAAAAAACCAGTATTAAAAATAAAATTTTTTTATATGAAGTTTACTGATAGCAAATGAAAACGGGGGTTTACCCTTGTTATTATAACGACAAAATCTTAACTTTAGCTATTGACAAGTTATAATAATGGGCCTAAATGAGGAGTGTCATCACTGGTTTCAACAAATAAATATTGAGTCGGAAAGCAATGTACTGATTTTTCTATAAATAATTTTTTTTATAAATAGAAATATTTTATATTTTTACAGCTCACACTTTCTGTCATATACTTGTACATTTGATCCACCAAAAAATCGGATCAATATCGATCGCTGCAATTAAATTAATTTGGTCCAAGATATTTAAATTAGTGCAGTTTTTGGACCTGTTCTTAAAAGTGTTTAAATGTTGACAATGACAATTCTATCTATTCAACTACCGAAAACTATGCCTACATATATTAAATCTAAAAATTTTATCGCTCGATAATTTAGGTTTGGCTCAAGCTGTATTACGACTACTTAATACACTTAAGATTAAGATGAAAAGTTGCTAGTGAATAGTTTTAGTATGAATATTGAATAAAATTAATAAAACGTTTTAAAAACGGTTAACAAGGTAAAGGATCACGTATAACGGTCAATTGAATACCTCCCTCGGATTGTAAAATTAAAGCTTTCGGATTCAGTTTAAGTTGAGACAAAGTATTTTCACTAAAAATAACACGATGATGACATAAAAATTGCACCAAACCAATCGTTATCTGCAGATAAGCAAAACGTTTTCCTATGCAGGCATGAGGACCTAAACCAAAAGGCATATAAGTGTATGGTGTTATAGACTGGCGATTTTCTGCAGAGAAACGTTCCGGGTTAAATTCCGTAGGATGGGCAAAGTACTGAAAAAGAGACACAAAGTTTAGAAGTTTTTAATAAAATTGCGTTGCAAGTGAACTGCATACTAACCTTTTCGTCCATATGCAAAGCATATACCGGTATATAGACGGGAATATCTTTAGACACACCATACTTGTGCAACGGTTCCAACGAACACAACTCATCTGTCTCCACTGTACAGTCTCGATCCAAAAACGGTAAAGGTGGATATAACCTCAATGTTTCACTTATAATCATTTGTAAATACTCCATTGATTCCACCAATTTGTGTGTTATTTTACCGTTAGTTTCCTTTAAGGCATCTTGTATTTCTTGTCTTAATTTTTCTTGTATTTGGGGATTACGCGCCAATTCATATAGAGCAAATGCCATGGTGCCCGAGGAAGTCTCAAAACCAGCCGTAAAAAATATAGCTGCTTGAGCCACCAATAAATCACCTTCAAATGTCAAATCATCTTTATTACGTGACTCCAATTTTGTGGCATTTTTAAATTCTATTAAAATATCTATTAAGTCATTTCGCGATTTACCCGATTTTTCTCTTTCGTTTAAAACATAATTCACGGTAGAACGCAAAAATTCAGTTTGTTTTTCGGACACTGCTTTAACACCAAAATACGATACTAAATGGGGCAAAAAGAACATCAAAGTAAAATCAATGGCTTTGCGAATATTAAAACTGAAAATTTCTCGACCATTTCGGCGAAAATCACCATTTGGAAATTTAAACGAATTGGCTTCGACTCCAAAAGCCACTGTCGCTATAACATCGGTTGTATACAGGGCACAGAGTTCCTTTAGTTCCAATTCAAATGAGTTGTCGTCCTTAGTAACCGGAATATTTAGAAGATAGTTGTTGAGATTTTGACTGACCTGCGGCGTTCAGATAAAAAATTAAGAAGAAAAGTTTTTTTGGTTACAAACAAAAAACCGTCATGCTTTAAATCAAAATAACGTTTTTTTACAACAAATAGTATGAATTTTTTGTTGTTGCTATTTTTTTTAAATATAAAGTGTTTAGTTACTTCTACTATCAGCGGAATCATTTGTTTTAATTTTCCGCTTGTAAAAAACGGTGTCAATTTAAAACGCACTTCCTTCCAGGCAGGATTTTTCAAAAAGAATAAATTCTGTGAACCCAAAGGATCTCCCACAACATCGGAACTTGAATATCGATTACAAAACTTATTAAAATCTCTTATCAAAACACGTTTAATCAATTCAGGATCTCTTATTAATAAAGCCGGTCTATAAAATAAATAAATGCCCACAATGGCACTATCCTTGGCACTTGGATGATGATATATATCCTGCATAAGTTCAGCGGAACACTTGGACATGCGTAGCAATGGTCCCAAGTTACCCACCAATAAAGTTGGTGGAATTTGGGGGACGCCGCAGCGGGACCAATAAGTATAACGATATTTAAAATAAAAATAAACAGTAAAAACTAAAATAAAAATTAAAATTCCCAAAACTTTTAAACCGCTCAACAACCACATCTCTTAAAATTTTAAATCACACTAATGATTTACAAGACAATTTCTAAAAATATAAAACATTTTTTTTGTGTAAAATATTTTGCTGCGTAATTCTGTTTACAAAACAAAATTATGTTAATATGGGTCAGATTTAAGCAAACTTCTATTGTTTTCAAAATTTTCTTTTGTTAAAGTGTAATAGATTTGAAATTCAGAAATTCCCTTTTTTTATTGTTTAATAACATTTTTGTTTTTACCTTTTAGAATTTTTAATATCAAGGTCAAGTTTGCACAATAGTAAACCCACGTCTTCATTTGCTATCAATATGTCTTAACAAAAGTCAAACTTCATATAAAAAAAAACAGTATTAAAAATAATGTTATATAAACATTAACATATATATAATGTTAATAATGTCTATATGTTAATATAGACATTAACATATATAGGGGGTAAGGCATGTTAATGTCTAATATAGACATTAACATATATAGGGGGTAAGGTTTAAGAAAGGAGAATCATCAAGGCGAATTCATACAAGTAATAAGCTTTTCCCAGATTCCAGGTGCGCCCACCTGGCATTAATTCGCCTTTGGAGCCATCTATACATATAATAAAATAGTAACTCATTTCCTGTCTGTCTGTCCTTCTTTTTTGTGTTCGCATCACATAAAAACTACTGGATGGATTTTAACAAAATTTTGTGAGGAGGTACCTTAGCATTCTTACTCCAATATAGGGTAGAAAAATATCTAAGTTCCCAGCGGAGAAAAAGCAGTGAAACTACGCCGATTTTTGTACCATTTTTAAGGTACGACATACTTTGATTCATCTTTTATTTTTGAAAGCAATATATTTTAAGCAATGTTGCGCAATATATGGCGCTTTTTTAAAATAATGAGTAACTCATTTACTGACTGTCTTTTACAGCACTTTACAATAATGGGTACCTTTATATAAAGTAAATACGTAGGAGTCTTAAAATTTAGTGTAAATTACTTTCGAAGCAAAATCGAACCAAATATTGTCACGACGCACACAACGTATGTAGGCACAGCTAATTTAATAATAAAATAACACAAAATTTCATGAAGAATTTAGCTATAACACTTACGGTCGTTTTTATGACCTACAATTTAGAGGATTTAAAACCGAAACCGGAAATCTCCAAGAATAATTAAAACAAAATAAAGCGCAAACTACAACACAGTGCACAGTGGTTCAGTAGTAGGTCATAGGGGTCAAATGACGATGTTTGATTTTTTCACCGTTAGTTCGCTCTAATACTCACTATTAGTGGTACTACTAAAACGTGCAAAAAGATTTGCAATCAGTTGTTTTTTACTTTTGTGCATCGCAAGTGAACAAATCAAAACAATTTTCCTTATTTTTTTCAGCAGTGCTAATAAAGTTAACTGCTAGTACGTGTTTTTCAAGGAAAAAAACATTTTTGACTTATTGTTTTCAATGGATATTTAAGTTGAAGGTGTTTACCGTTATTATTATGTATTTAATAATTTTTTAAGCAAAACGAATTTTGCGAAAGCGGTTTCACGACAAATCACTTTTCACGTATATTTTTTAAGACGTTTTTTTTTTCCTTCAGGTATTAAGTATGTTGCCGTCTTATGCCGCTTTCAAGTTACATATCAAAATGTTACTCTATATCTGTTCTTTTAATTTAAAAAGAATTTATCTGCGTTTGTTTGCGAATGTGCATGTTACAGAGGGTCTTCGTCTCTACGACTAGATTCGTAGCACATAATTTTTTTATAGTTTTTTTCAAAGAATAAATTATTTCTTAAAATTTACAAACAGTAATTAAAATTTAGTTCACTTTATAAACAAGTCTATAGAAATTAACCTAAAAATTAAAGGGTGTTCCGATAGTGGTGATTTGCATGTATAACGCCTTATTTTTTGAACCGTAATAGGTAGACTCTTATAATTTGCATAGAAGTTACGATCTGTTGCCACGGCCGCTATGACGATTACTATAAATTAATGGGTGTTCCGACAGTGACATGTTTTTCACGTATAGTGACTTATTTCTTAATAGTAAAAAATAGACTCTTGAAATATTCATAGAAAGAGAAATGACATAACGAAATTAAAGGGTGTTCCGACAGAGAGATGACTTGTACGTCAATTGTCATATTTTTTTGAAACGCAATAGGTAGGTGCCTGAAGAAGGCGCTGAATCTTGTAATAAATTATTTAAGCAATTCAGACGAGACAACACGCGAAAAATGTCTCGTGTTGTCACTAACACTGATTTAAATTTCTTCTAAATTTCGACCCGTTGATTTCTTCTTTACGTAAATTACCACAAAAGAAGGAGTCCATGCGATAGCGTATATCCTGAGGCTTTGCGTATGTTAAGTTTTTGAAAATAATGTACAAATGTTTTATTAAATTGCCGTTATAAAAATTATTATTTTTTCTTTAGTTAATTACTAACAGTTTTGGTAGATAAATTATTATAATATTATATTTAAAGACATTTTTTATCTTAGTTTGCCCTAATTGGCCCATAAATACCGTAAACATAAATATTCATATTAATTTTAAAGACTATAGCTGAGTGAACTACGTATGACCGCCTTCCTTAGAAACTTGAACCACTGTGCAGTGGTTTGAAAACGATTTATTTTGGACATAATTCGGTATCTCATGAACCACTGAAGATATCTTAATGAAATTCCACAGAGGCAAAGCTGAGGTGTTTCTGAGTAGAGCTACGATCGGCCCCCTAGGGTAAAAGGGGCTTCTTGGTAAGCCTCCAAAGTTGGTTAACTCAAATGATAAGATTTTAAATTTAACTAGACCTTGAAATTGTTTTTTTATCATTATTAAGGATCGGTTTATTATTTAAAACTGACTATATTCTTGATATAATTTAGACAAAATTAGTTAAGTTAAAAGAAGTGGAATTTTAAATTAAATTAATATTACTTTCTATTATCAAACAAATAACATTTATAAATATATATAAATTTATACAAATGTTGAAACAAATATTCTATTTTTAAACAAAATTATTTATTATTTTAATATTTTCAGCTCTTCAATGTTTCTTTATTGTATAATCATCTCCATAAGTCTGATATTTTCCACTTCATATTTATTATTTCTACATTTCTATTCGTATTGGCAGAGACGTCACATTGCATTTGTTAAACCCCTGCCTGTAGTGGGTAATCTCCTCGATCTTTTTCTATTGAAAGTTTCATTTGGTGAATTGTTTCAACAATTGTATGAACATCCTGCCCTGCAGCACACGGAATTTGGCGGTATATTTTTATTACATCGACCTGCTCTGATAATAAGAGAACCAGATTTGATTCGAAAATTGCTCATTAAAGATTTCGATAAATTTTTAAATCGTTTTGAAGCCGCTGACTATTGTTATGATCGTATGGGTGCTTTAACTTTACCGCTTTCAAAATATGCTGTATGGCATGCTTGTAGAAGAAAGATGTCCGAAGTTTTTACCACGGGTAGAATAAAGAATCGCATGTACCCTTTAATGCTGAAAATTGCTAAAGAATTAGAAGGTTATGTGTTAAGACAATACGATGACACTTTAAACGATAATGCGACCATTGAAATAGAGATTAAGGAAATGTGTTCCTTATTCACCACAGATCTAACTTCTGTGCTACACTATGGTATCGATATTAAAGGCTTAAAAACTGGACACTCCTCACTAAGGCAACAAACCAAAGAGCTATTTAAGGCCAAATTTAAACAAATTTATAATTTTTTCATAATCTTCTTTTTACCTCAACTTACAACTGTACTAAGAGCCAAACTCTTCAGTCAATCCTATGCCGATTTTATGCGAAAATTTACCCTGGATAGCATTCACCAAAGACAACACATACAAATTCCCAATTCTTTCCATATACAAGGAGATTTATTGGATGTTTTACAGGAATTTCAAAAAGATAATGCAAAAACTCATCCTTATACACAACATTCCGATTTTATACCATCGCAGGTGGCCATTTTTTTATTGGCCGGTTTTGAAACCTCCTCCTCAGTGTTGAGTTTTATATTATATGAACTAACCAAGTATCCTGGTATACAACAACGTTTACGTTTAGAATTGAAACAGGCTTTTGATCAGGAGGAATTTTTGTCTTATGAAAAATTGCAGTCCTTAAGATTTTTACACCAAGTTGTGTGCGAGGGCTTACGTATGTATCCTGCTGCCGCTTTTATCAACAGAGAATGTACACCTGGACAAGAATCTCCGAAAGGATTTTATTTAAAACCTGATTTGTTTGTACCCAAAGGTATGCCATTATATGTTTCCATACTGGGCTTGCACAGAGATCCCAAGGTGAGTATTGTGTTTTTTTTTTTGTGTTGCAATGTTATGTACAGTGGCACAGATAAGTCTATATATTCCCGTTTCTTGTTATATAGACTGTAAACGTTTTGTAGGGCGAAAGCTTATCCCATATAAAAATGTACCGACTTATTAATAAATATGAATTGGCCACGTGCGAATCAGACTCATACACGAAGGTTTCCGTGTCTCCGTGCAATATTTAACTTTAAGGCCAAATTTAAAGAAGTTTATAATGTGCCATAAATAAAATAACTAAATTTAGCTAACAACACTTTTTTTAAAACCACACAAATTAAGGTTAGGTTAAGTGGGCCGCCTGCACGAAGGCGAGTTCACATAGAGGCCATTATGGCCCATTATTATGCCCCAAAAGTCATATACAATCTATATTAGGAATACCAGTTTCACATCGCTAAAACAGCCCAGTTTCTGAAAGAATGATTGGCCCAAGAATTTGAGCCTACGTTCTTGCAGAGCCGGGCAGTCGTAGAGATGGTGTTGAACTGACTCTTCCTCCTCAGCATCCCATTGTGATATCCCAAAAATCATCACCCTACGTCCAGTCCGTACGAACTACCTAGACCTTCTCGTAAAACCCATCAGACTAGCCAGTGTCACGTCGCTAAGACAGTCCAGCTCCAGAAAGAATCGTTGGCTCAAGACTTTGAGCCTATTTTTATGCAGAGCCATGAAGTCGAAGAAAAGGTGTTGAAATGACACTTCCTATTCTCACGTCCAATAATAAAGTGCTTCGTTATGATGCCTGCTAGAAGCGATATCAAGTTTTCCCCGCACATAAAGTTAAAAAGCAAATATAATTCTTGCAAAACACCAGACTTCTAAACAGACATTTAGACTCACAAATAACAATGATTATCCTAACAAAATTTCAGCTTATTTATGGTTTATTAAAACTTCTTTTTTTTCTATTAATTAGCATTGGCCTGATCCGAACACTTTTCGGCCGGAACGTTTCGCACCCTATAATTTGCCAAACATAAACCCCATGACATATTTACCTTTTGGAGCGGGACCACATGGCTGTATAGGCAGTCGCTTGGGTTTGTTGCAAGTCAAGCTAGGCTTGGCCCATATACTTAAAATATGTCAGGTGCTAAAATCCGACAGAACTCCAAGAGAAATCAAATTTGATGCCACCTCATTTATGTTGCAGGCCAAGGGCGGAATGTATTTAATCTTTAACAAAGATTAACATTGCTAAAGGCTGTTTCACACTATCATGAAAGTATTAATACTTTTAAAGAAAATGAAGCCCTGACTTGATGAATTATTTTTTTTTTTAATTTCAAACAGGGTTGCATTTTATTTAAAAGTATTATAGTGTGAAAAGCCTTATAGCGAGTAAAAAATATTTTAAACATTAAAAAATGGCTGTGTATTATTAAAATATATTTATTTACATCTACATCTGTATTTTATTATTAATTGTTACTTAGAGTAATTATTATTAAATTTAACAACTATAACTACTTAAACTAGAGGATCTCTAACTAGATTAAGATATATGCCATCAGCTGATTGTATTACCAAGGCATAAGGACTTAGTTTCATTTCAGGGGAAGTTTTATCACAGGGTGTTACATAATGGTTTCGCAGAAAATTGAATAATCCCACTTTAGTTTGAATCATGCCAAAACGTTCACCAATACAATTGTGAGGACCAATGCCAAAAGGCATATAGGCACCCATATTGTTGTATAATTTATTATCTGAATTAAAACGATCGGGCTCGAAATTATTTGGTTCGGGGAAATACTAAAATAAGAAATAGCTTAATTAATTAAACAAGTCTTTTTAGTTTTTCTTAAAACTTACTTTAGGATCTTTTTGCAAAGCACTGGCAGCAATATATACAGGCATTCCAGGGGGAATGGTGAAATCAACTTGAGGCTGCAGTGAATAGCCCTTGTCAGCAGTACATTCCCTATCCAAGAACGGTAGTGGTGGATAAAAACGCAAAACTTCCAAAATTACATTATTCATATATTTCAATTCATTTAATTGCTCATAAGACAATTTCCCATTTTCACTTTGTTGCAAAGCTTCACGAATTTCATTTCGGACACGTTGTTGCACATCCGGATGTTTGGCCAATTCATAAAGGGCAAATGACATGGTGCCCGAAGAAGTTTCAAAACCAGCTGAAAAGAAAACAGCAGCTTGGGCAATCACCGAATCCAGATCGTTGGCGAAGTGAGTTTTATCGGTTTCAGCTTCTTTACGAAATTTTACCAAAATATCGATAAGATCATTACGTTTTATGCCCGATTTTGTACGTTCTTCCATAATATATTTAATAGTTTTACGCAAGAAATCCGTGGTTTCGGCTGAAAAAAATTTAAATTTCAACAATTTCGCCACCGAGGGAAGAAAGAACATGCAAGAAAACTCAATTGCACGACGTTTATTAAAATAAAAAATTCGTTTGCCATTAGTACGGAAATCACTGTTAGGATTAACTAAACTATTGGCATGAATACCATAGGCTACGGAGGCAATGACATCGGTTGAATAGAGAGCATTAATGTCCTTGACCTCATGAACGTTGGTGTTGGGAGTTTTTTCGCTCAAGTTGCAAAGATATTTGTCCAATTCGCGGCCAATCTGTAATTTAATTAAACAAATAATATTTAATGGATGGAGGTATTTTTCAATCTATATATATAAAGCACAAAATGTGTTTGTTTGTATGTTGGTTTGTTTGTTTGTATGTTTGTTTGTTTGTTTGTCAGAAAGCTATATCTCCCTACACCAGTGAACCGATCTTTCTGAAATTTTCACAGTTCGTTATTGGATATACGGATGGTAAAATAGGGTACTTACTTTTTTGATATTAGACGTGGGCGTGGCACCTCCCATACAAAGTTAATATTAATCATCGTATACCTTGGTAGCATTAATAGGTAGCATCTTGAATTTCCCGTAACCTCTATATTAACGTAAATAATTTAGCGTAACACAGATTTAATTGGAATAGTGGGCATGGTACCTCCCATACAAAGTAAATATTTATCATCGTATATCTTGGTAACGGTAAGAGGTAGCGCCATGAAATTTTCCAACAGCAACTTCTATATTAACATGCATAGTTTAGAAAAAGATAGACTGGATTGGAATAGTGGGCGTAGTACCTCCTATACGAAGTTAAAAATTATTATCGTGTTCCTGGCGAACTACAATAGACAGAGTCTTGAGTCTTTACACGAGTAACCCCTATGCTAATGTGCATAGTCTACCAAAATAAAAAATTAATTGGAACAGTGGGCGTGGTACTTCCCATATAAAGTGAAAAGTTACTGTCCCGTATCTAGAGAACTGCAGTAGGTAGCGCCTTGGAATTTCGCACAAGTAACCATCTTATTAACGTACATAGTTTAGCTAAACACGGACTTAATTGGAATATTAGGAGTGGTACCTCCCATACAAAGTGAAAAATTATTATCGTGGTCCTGGCGAACTACAATAGCTAGAGTCTTGAAACTTTGCACAAGTAACTCTCATACTAATGTGCATAGTCTAGCAAAACACAGACAGGATTAAGATAGTGGTACCTCCCATAAAAAGTTAAAAATTCTTATCGTGTTAATATGTATAGTCAAGCAAAAAAGAGATTGGTTGAGAACAGTAGGCGTCGTACCTTGTACATAAACTAAAACATTTTTGATGTGAGAATAGCGTGCGTTTTCGAGTTAGAGGTTGGTGTTTATTGTATTTTTTGTGGATGTGTGTAGCGAAGCGAACCGGGGATAGCTAGTTTCTTATAAAAGGTCATGATTTACTATCGAACTCAGACGTTTGTTCTGTTAAAACGTCATGTGTGTTCAAAAAGTGTGATAGTGCGGACTAGAAGTGTATAGATCAAGAATGATAGAAGACAAGATTACGCCATGCGCATGTTTTCGTGTTAGATGACGTTGTTCGGCCAATTTTAGGTTGCCAAGTCTGTAATCAAGAAATTGCTTCAAATAAATACAAATAAATCTAAGTAATAGGCAAAAATTGGTAACCCTGCAAATAAACCCATATAATTTCAAGGCGAATTCATACCAGGTTTGAGCAGTAGAGCAACAACAACTTTGACATTTGATTAGCAGATATGAAACAATGTATTTTTGACAAGACATTAGCTAAAAAACGAGTGCAAAAAACAATCAGCTGGGCTATCAACGTCAGCTGTTATGAATTCGCCTTGTATAATTTATAGTAAAAACCAGGGTTCAGAATTTTTTATATATGAACATTCAAAAATCAACATCCATGATATTTGTCATAAATGAGAAATCTAAAATTTTATATTTATTTTTCTCGCTCATAAGCGAACAAATTGTTTGCCTATGTTCATACATGAATGCATGTACCTGTTTGTTTTTTGGAATATACATACATACATGAATAGTGATAAATTAGCTTATTTTCCTTAATGCTCTTTTTCATTATTGTACATTAAATTATTCATTATTGTACGTTAAATATTTATAAAATTTATCATAAATGAACATAAAAGAATTTTCTGCCTACGATCGCACATGCAGAAGAAAGAAAGAAAACATTTTGTTACTGCATACGCCGGCAGATGCACATTACAAAATATGTGCGTACATTCATGAATGAAAATGCTTACCGCACATTTTTGTACGATCTTTTTATTTATGTAAAATTATCAAAATTGTAAATACTTAAATATGAACACTTGCGTGAACAACAAAACTTTTTCTCATTTATTCACTTTTGAACAGAAAGAGAAAAAATAAATCATCGTATTCATAAATGAAAAAACACAAAATATTTTGTAGTCTCTTACACATGTATGAGAAGATGCAGCTAAGAAATAAAATGTACACATTCATACATAAATGAACAGAGGGTGAAATTTTCGGTACTCTGTTAAAAACTCTCACAATTTATAGTTATACTCTCAATCAGAATGATTAACCAATAGGAAGACAGTTTCGTGGCGTCATAAGGCCGACATGCGCTGAAAATTTCAATTAATCTTGTCTTCTATCGTTCTTGATATATATCAAGGCGTATTCATACCAGGTGCAGCCGTTAGCCCAGCTGACTTTTTTTGAACTCCTTTTTTTGCTAATGTCTTATGAAAAATACATTGTTTTATATCTGCTAGTAGAATGTCAAAGTTGTTTTCTTGTAGTTGTTGCCTTACTGCTCACATCTGGTATGAATTCGCCTTGGTATAGATAGAATTAGTAAGTTTTTATCTTGCAGTTTTACGTACACGTATAACAGTTACGTAAGAATCTACAGAAAATAGATTTTCATGTAAAGAATGTCAAGCTTTGACATATGCCAAAAATTTTTAACAAGTAATATAATTTTCTAAGTTCGATTAGGCACAAATTTGAACGATACGCAATGTTAAAAATTAACACGATAAAAATCAACTAATTCTACATTACGTGTGTGGCAGACTTTTTAAGAATCCTGACCTTAAATGATATGGGTATCGTTAGATAACTATTTAAATTAATTTTCAAATGTAATATCTAGGCCCTCAAAAAGTCAGTGGAAAATTGTTCTCTTAAATATAAAATTTTCAAATTTTTAAAATTTTAGTTTAAATTGTTTAATTATAATTCACGTATTTAATAAATTTAAAAAAAATTTATTTATTTTTTTCATATACTTATATTTATAAATTATATAGTATTTTCAACTGAACTGATAAGAATTATGAAGGTTTATCTTAAAATTAAAAATTATAACAAATAATAATGAAAAAAATATTTTAACTTTTTTAGTTTCGACAATTCGAAAATGTGGTTCTAGAACATTTTTTTAATTACGATTTAAATATATTCCCTAAAAACTTTTCTTTAATTTTTAGTAAGCTGGGATAAATAAAATTTTATACTAAAATGATTTATAGGCTGAAAAAGCACCCTAATTTTGTTCCGAACGTTTAAACTATTTTTTTATTTCTCTTTTTTTATAATTATTTGAAATTTATTAGTACATATCGTCGCACTGTGTCTCTAACTGTTTTTTTAATTTAAAACTCTAGTGTTGAGTAACGCTAAAATATAGTTTGTGCGTGTGCATCTGTTGGTGTATGTAGACCAACTACAGCTAACTTCACAAAACACTAAAAAAAAGGCGCGTTCTTTGACACTTATTATTGAAAAATTCCCATGTTTTCTGCATCATTATTTCATGTTTAAAACTTTTATTGAAAATATACAACGGCCAAAAAATTAAACGTTGGTCTTTCATCATTGAGCCAAATGTCCACATCGCTGCTAAAGTGAGTTACAAATTTTAACTAATAAAAGAACTTTGCGAAAAAAACGCTTTATTGTTTTACGCATTAAGCATTAAAAACCTAAAATTGTGTTTGTGTGTGTGTTCTTTGTAATCGTACATGTAAATATGTCTAGTGCCGCTACAAAAAAGGTCTACATCCAAGTTGAGTCGGCGGCTGAGCAACAAGAAAATATTAAAAATCAACGTAAAACATTGAAAGTTTTACAAGGTGTAGCCACCGATAAGGAAAATCTAACTGGTCGACCACAATTAGACAAACTGAGTCGCCTCAAAGCAGCTGTTCATGAGACCAATCTCTCAACACATACTATTGAATATGCGAAACGTAAAAAGATAGAAACTAAAGTGGCCGAGACTCAAACAAGCCCCGCTTCAAAATCTTCAAACGCTAAAAAAATATCTGCCGCAGATTTGTGCAGTGAGGAAAATCCAGGTGAACATTATTGGGAACGCTTAGCCGAAATGCGACGTGAAGCATTAGAACAGTCGTTAGAGGAAAATCAACGTTTGTACGAACGTATCGATGGCTTGGAGGAAGAGTTAAATACATCACGTCAGCAGCTTGAAGAAGCCAAGCACTTGGTATCAGTACTAACAGAAATGCTCAATGAAAATGAAGCCGAAGAAGAAGTAGGTGAGGCTGAGGATACAGAGGGTGAAGGAGTTGCAGCTATAGCAGAAGCAGACAGTGATTCTAATACAGAAGATGAATCTGACGATACCGTTTCGTGTAAACCGAAGGCTGACAAACAAAATTAGAAGTTTTTACAAAATAGTTTTAAGTTTTTTACAAAACTCCTTTAACCAGGATTTCTTTTTACTGCGTAAATCGAACTACATACTTAAATATCTACAATTTCCTTAATAGTTTAATTATGACCACATATTTGAGTTATATGTTAAATTATTATTTCTTAAGTTTTTCACTTAACCTCAGGATGTTTCGTATAATTTATCTGATCACTGTTTTAACACAAAATATAGTTTTGTTTTCAGAATCAAGTTTTTCTTAAACATTACATTATTTATAGTTAGCTTTTAGTTATTTCAAAAGCCTATTTTATATTTTGTTTAAATGGTTAACAATTTTGAATTAATGCAAGAGTTATTTTTAATATGTTAAATTTAATTTTAGTATAATTATCTTTTTTCCTCTTACATCTACATATATATTCATTTTTTATTTAATTTAATAAAATATATCTATTTGCTTACATTTTTATACTACTTGAAATTGTTTCTTTATATTGATTTGAGTTTGAAACATAATTCACAGTGTTTGAAGGTAAAAAGTGGTAATGTGCCTGAAATCAACATGCCTATCATCATCGATCAGTGATACCAATTCACACATATTCGTTGTATGTGCAGATTTTCATTCATACCAAATACAACATACATATCGATACCTTAATATAGAAAGGTCCTACTTTAGAGGAGAAAGAACAAAATTAAAATTATAGTTTTGTAGTCGCGAATTATTTTTTAACGCAATTTTTATTAAATTCTAGCGTTTTAATGCTGTAACATTTTTTTTAATTATACATGTGTATTAGAAGATCATCTATTCAAATATGCAAAAGAACTCGATTTAAAAAAAACGATTTAGGGCCTAATATTAATATATTAAGGTAACGATATATACATATACAGTAGTGTTCCATAAAATAGAGTTACCTTTTACTACATATTTCGAAAAAGAAAAAAACACTAAATCTTGATAACAAATTTTAAGGTTTTATTTTTGTGTGACCGAACAACTGACCAACTAAATTACTATAGACCTGTTTTGAAAAAAAAAACTTAAAATATATACGTAAAAACATTCGATATTAACCCTAGAAAGATAACGTTATTTTTTCGTACGGTAAAGATAACGTTACGTCTGAAAGACGTATTGTTTCTAACATCCTTTTAAGGACTTAAAAAAAATAAATATTGGCATAGGAGTTATTGATATCATTTATTAATTGAATTTTCTCTTTGATAACAAAAAATGTGGTAAATAAATATAATAATAGAAACAAAAAAAACAACAAATTCAATAGACATCAAAAATTAACATTTTATACACAGCCTTTCGCAAAGGACTCAAAAACTGTAATAAAAGGATTAAAAAATATTTTTTTTAAATTCATTTAACTATTTGTATATAATAAAAGCTTTGTGAATAAAAAAAATCTTTCTTTTATGCCATTATATGCAAGTGGTGCAGATAACGATACGTCTCCGAGACGCATGTTGTGTAATTTCTCAGAAATATAATCAACTTACCGCACGAAAACAACCACCATTACCAAGCTACTGAGATCAACTGAGAATACTGAGCATATAAATTTTCTCTCACTACAAACCACAGAGATGGAGTACAAAATTAAATAGGCATACGTCTGATAGACGTAACTTATCTATGCAGGGTTAAAGATGTTAGGTATGCAAAAAAATCCACTTCAATTATTTAAAAAACAAAAAATTCTGGATGAGAAAAATAATATACTTTAATTATTTTCAAATTACTCAGTATTTAGTGGAATATAATTTATTTTTGATAAGGCTGAGCTCCGTTTTTAAATAGGGTCAAACACTTTTTGACATGTCTCAATCGGAATATTACTCCATGCTCCTTTTATTAATACCCACAGGTGATCTTTATTAGTTGCATGTTTTTCCTTAAGAGCTAATTTAACTATTCGCCACAAGTTCTCAATGGGTTCAAGACTCGCAACTGAACAGGCCAACTTAATTGATCAACCACATTTTTTTGCAAACCAATCTTTTGCCTTGCTGAAACACAAATTGAAGCTGCATTTTTCATTCTGCGTAAGTCATCACATAACTGTTAGGCAGATTTATGTAAAAAATAGCATCCATTCTTTCTTCGACCCGTATCATAAGACCTGCTCCGTAATATGTGAAACATCCCCACACCATAACAGATTGCTGGATTTATGGGCACGAAAACCGGCTTGTTCCTCACTAAGCCCGCAACTTAACAATATAATAATTACGTAACGGAAACAGAAGCAGTAAAGATGGTAAGAGCGGCAATGTATCGGGCGCTTTTGAACACATATATTCGAAATTTAGATGAATATTCCTTACGTAATTTTTATATTTTTTGTTTTGAATGGGTGTGATGAATTTCGTTCGATTTTAAGAACAATTTTCGAAAGCTTCTCCACTTATTTTTATTCATAATACAGACCACGTGTTAATTTTCAATACTGGTTATACCTACTTATGATTAAATACAATTGTTTACAAAAAAATCTATTTAAATATTAAATCATTTTTGCTTACACCAATATATATGTACGTTTATAAGCACGGAAATGCTTAATATAGGAAATCAATTCTTATCGGTTGCTGCTTTGAGTTGGAATTAATTAGAGATTTGTTAAAAATGTGATATGTGCTTTTCGTTAGCAAGTTTGATTACTTTATTATTATAAAAACAGTAAAAGAAAAATAAATATTTTACATTTTAAACTGGAATATGGATTTTTTAGTCTTTGTTAATAGTGTAAATTTATAAAAACAAATATAATTAGGTATGTGATGGAAAACGATTTTGTTGTTTTGTATGCAAATAAGTTTGTAATAATTTTGAATTTTTTTTATATTTTTTTTCTAAATTCCTTATTATTGTTTAGTTTTTATCTTCTGGTATTTTTTTCAAACCCAATTGTTAAGAGATGGGCTCAAATATAATTCTCAAAATCGATCGAAATTCATCACACCCTTTGAAAACGATCGTTTGTATATAAAAAAAATTACTATAGTTTTAGTTTATTTAGGCACTAAACGAATTCCGTCGCGCTGCTAACCCCGGTTATTAAATTGACATCACCATTTTGTTCTTTGCAATGATGTATTATGCAAGCAAAACATATTTTAGTTTCAAGGTCTAAATAAAGTCACTTTATTCCCTTATATATAACTAGCTGTGCCCGTCACTTCGTCAGCGTACTTACAATATTTTGTTCGATTTAGCCATAAAAGTAATCCACACCAAATTTTAACTACCAGTTTAACAATTTCGAAATAATTCGTACTTTCGTACAATTACTTTCGAAACAAAATTTTAAAATTTGTATTTGTTTTAAATGTAATTGTAAGAAAGAACTTTGGACGATTTGAAACTGGCAGGTAGACTCTACTTCAGTGCTTCAGTTATCCCTGGTTAATTACTCGGGGAAAAAGGCTTTTTTATAAAATTCTAAAATTTTTGTAAATAGTGTTTTAAATTTCCCACTGACTAAAATAAAAGTTGCTGCCAAGTTTGCAGTTCCATTAAATCAGCTAAATTGCTTACATTCACTACATTATATCTATTTTCTCTTGGAAATGAGATATTTTTGCATCCTATATAGACGAAAATAAAGTAAATGTTCCACAGTACAGCTATTCGAGGCAGATCTATCAGCCAATGCTAGAGTGAGACATAAACCACCCGTAGACCGAGAAACAAGGTCGGTCTGGGTGCGCTTAAGCGATAATGACAATGGCGCACATGCGTTTTTATCCACCCCCAAAGAAACTTTACGACTGTTAAGAATATTTTAATAAAACAAATGTTTTTAATCTGTATGTGAGGTGCCACACCATCTATTTCAATTTTTAACTTGATAATATATGTATGTATTGTTATTCTAACTACTTAAGGGTAAGGGGATGTTTAGGTTAGGTTGCCGGTTGCGTATTCAAATTTGTTTTAATCCCAAACCAACAGAAAATACATGTAATATGCAGTTAACAACTAATATAACAGCATATCGGCATATTAAATATAAAATTTCGAAATTGAATTTTTTATCGGTTATTTTTCGTTTTATCAAAATACATGTTCGTGCAAAATTTTAGATTCCTGCAATCAAAAATTGCGATTTTATGACAAGTGCGTGTATTTCTAAATGCAAGAAGACATAACTACACATTTATATGTATATACTCAGCCAATTAAAATATCAAAGAAAAAGTGGCAAAATCTCCAAGACTTAAAACCATTAATACCAGCCGATTACCTTAATTTTTATGACAATATTCCCTTCGACAATTAAGTATTTGTTTTCGACTTATTTTAAATTAATTTTTTATATAAATTTATTATTTTATTTTTTATATAAAATTTCTCACACATCTGTAGTTTTTATTTAAAAAATTAATTACATAATTACTTAGGCTTAAGTTCTTAATTATAACGAGATAAAGAAAAAATTAGACACCAGTAGAGTGGAATGAATTTTCTAGACAGCTACGTCCGTCATCAGCACTCTTCGTATCTATCTACTAGGTAGTTTCAATTGTTATTAATTTTCTATTTAAACAAACTTATCAAAGAAATAGGATATGAGAACGTAGCTGTCTAGAAAATGCATTCCACTCTGCTGGTGTCTAATTTTTTCTTTATCTTTATAATTAAGAACTTCAGCCTAAAAAATTAATTTATTCATTTAAAAATAGTTCAAATAAAATTACATATGTAATTAAATTTTATTTTATAATAAAATATGTATAAAAATTTAATAAAAAAGTTAAAAAAAGGAAACATATTTCAGTGATGGCAAAAAACCATCCAATTGTAGAAGGACAGTAAGGGAAAATAAAAACGTGCTTTGTTTGTTGGTGTTTTGTTGAAGCTTTAATATTCTGTAATATTATTCTATTAACATCATAATTCTCATTGTGTTTTGTAGAATTTTATTACTTATAGAGTATTTTTGGCTTCTCTAAAATTAGGAAAAAGATTTCCTGATGATCTGGCCTGAGCAACCAGTGAAATACGTATAGGGACTAGCTCTTTCCCCCAACAAATAAATTGCATTTTTATTATAAAACGTTATGGGTAATTAGCATAATATTAAATAAGAAACGTATTTTTATTCCAAAGTGTAAATAATTTAAAATTGTAAAATTCAAAACAATAGGTAATGTTTTTGGCGGATCTCTGGTATACTATAAAAGATAAGATAAATAATAAAGTCTAATATCTCTTAAGCTGTAAGAGACTAGAATACTAGTATATAGTGAGCATGTTTTTTCTTAACTTTTTCAAGTAGTTTTCGAAAATTCAAAATTATTTTTAATCGGAAAGTTATACGGACCAATAGATTTTACACACCCGATCGTCAACTTTGTTCCACTGTAAAATCCACTGTGCTAGAAATATATAAGTACTAAAACATCGCTTTCAAAGTCTAACATCTCTTCTGCTGAGTCTCTAAATTTCGTCAAAATCTGTTCAGTAGTTTAGAAGTTAATGAATTAAGAGCAAAAAAAAAACCTTTCACCCACTACTGTGACTTTTTGTAGTTACGTCTCTTTGTTTAAAAAAAGTGGAAAGTCAAAAGAACGTAACTAACATAAAAACTTAAATGTGCGAAAAAAAAATTAAAAATATCATCACCAATAAATAAATCCCCACAATTTAAGTACAATTTCCAAAAATTGCAAAGAAACCATAATATTTATTGATTTTAGAAGTTTTTTTGCTTCTCCTATAAAAAAATAAAAAATATGACGATATGGTTAATAGCAAATAACAAAAACCCGAACCCGTAACATGATAACTTCAGTAGAGACTAACTAGCAATCCAATGCGAGAGTGAGACGCAAAACTTTCGAGGGCAGAAAAAAAATCATACCTGACCTTAAGTAATAATGACGATGGCGATCGTGTTGAGTATCAATTGCTGAAACTTTGTTTTAAAAACTTCATGGTCAACTTATATATATATATTGCTTTGGTATCACAAGAAATTATGGATCCACTAACAACTACCTGTCGCCATATACATACCTTTGTAAAGTTACCCCTGATAACCGCTCCTCAGTTAAATGGTCTTTTTCTAAATTTTTTTGTATGGTACTCCACCAGTTAAATTAATTTTACAGTCTAATAATTCGTCTGAGTTTTTATGGTACTCCACTAAGACAGCCGTTTTCCAAAGCATTCAACACACAAGTGCAATTAAAGCACAGTTAACAACAACAGCATGTAGTTAATAGAAAATCGCAACAGACCTACGTCCAAGGCATATTCATCAGGTAACCTCATTACGAAGGGGAAATATTAAGGCGAAAATTTTCAATTTTTCTTATATGTAGTTTGATAGTTCAACTTTCATTTAAGGGGAAAAATTGTAGGTTTAATTGTCAAAATTTATATAAAAAATGGAATTTTTCGCCTTAATATTTCCCCTCCGAGGCTACCTGATTAATATGCCTTTCCCCCTTCGTAGTGAGGTTTTCTGATGAATGTGCCTTGTTTTTAAGGTTTGCAATATGTTATTCGTACCAAATTTTGAATGCACAAATACCTCCGATTTACAGAACACCAATTTTACAATTCTTCTTTTCGATTTACAGCAGAGATGTGTGGGTTAAAATTATTTCCATAAAAGGCACCCTTAAGAGGTATAAGTTTCAGTGAGAGAATAGCTCCCACACATCTCTGCTGTAAATTGAAAAGAAGAATTGTAAAATTGGTGTTCTGTTAATCGCAGGAATTTGTGCATTCAAAATGAAATATTTTCTTGTTCGTAGCGTTAGTTGCTTTAAAGAGCTGTCTGACTTGTCACTGTGAAACGCCATGTTTCCTTTAAAGTTTTTCTTAATATTAAATACTCACCTCTTCAACCAAAGGAAACATTTGCTTAATTTTACCACTTGCAAATACCGGCGTCAATTTGGTGCGTATATTTTTCCATTTGGGATTTTTGGCAAAGAACAAAGTATTAGCACCAACCGAATCCGAGTGAGGATCGGAATAAGAATAACGATTTGAAAATTGATTGAAATCTTTTACTAAAACATTTTTGATTAAATCCAAATCGCGTATTAACAAAGCGGGTCTGTTGAAAACATGTATACCGACCACGGGATCATTTTTAGTTTTGCTGCCCACCACGTCCTTTTCCTTGTATAAGTCGTGAAAATGGGCACAAATGTCATTTTTCCACAGGATTATATCCTTGAAGTTGCCAAAGATTGGATGGGCCCTAACAAAAGGAATCTTATGACGTTGCCAATAGTTGTAATGGTAGTTCAGCCATATTAATGAAATGCCAATAAAGCTGACAATTAGAATTAGTATTACCGTTAAAAACATAATGTTTTTAATTTCGAAATAATTTCGAAAATTTCTAAAACTATATTTCACTTTATAACTTTGACTCGTAACTAATGATTTGTTTAGTTACTGCAACACTTTATATACCCGCTAAATTTCTATACCTGATTTGTTTTCATTTTCTATTTCTGAAATAAAATAAACGGTAAAAAAAATAAAAATACTATTTGATTTCAACTTATTATTATTTATTTTATTATTCTAATATTTTTATCTCATAACGACAACTTAATTATTTTATTGCAATCAAAGTCATTCGGGTCTAGAGACGCCTCAATGTAATATTCGTTGTGAATTTCTCTATTCCCTATTCTATTCAATTGAGATTATTTTCTAAACAGTATGACGTTAAAAGTTGTTCCTAAATCAGGTTTCATGTCGTAATTGATAATTCATACAATTTATAAATGAAAACAAATCTTAATATAATTTTAATTATTGTTTTTGTTTTGTTTTTTTTTTTTTTTTGTTCTTAATGTGTTTTGCTTAATTTTCTCAATCCATCATGATTTTGTTAAACACCAACATTTAAATTGTTTGACATTATGCAATTTAGTCTATCAATCATTCAACTATTAGTTGTTTTCTATTAAAATTCATTTCACAGCTTACGTTTAAATTTTACTGAATCATGAATCTTAAAATTTAAGCTTAAGGTTTGAAATATTTATTGTGCAAACAAGTCGACTTTTAATTAAATTAGTGATAGAAACTTTATAAAATAAAAATAGAAAATCAAATTAGGCAATTAGAAGTTTCTAAAATGTAAATTGTAATTAAAAAGGGTAATTCTAAATTGAAAAAAAATATATATATCAAAATACAAATGCAAATAAAACTTAATATTATTAACTAGCAGTGCCCTCGTCGTCGTCAGAGTCCTGCAAAAATTTTTGCTGAAAATAATTCACACCAAATTTTAAGTCTTACTTTTATAGTGCTGCAGGTATATACATAAGTAAAAGTTTATAAGCAAAGACACCCACCCAAACAGAGAATGTTTTAAAATGAATATGTATTGTTGTTTTTGCACTAAAAAAAAATCTATGCATTGTGTATGGTGAAATTCCTTATTTTATAACTTAATTATATTTACTAACTAGCTGACCCGGTCCGCGTTGCTGGCCCTAAGCAAACATTAGTGTTGTATTCAGCGATGCCAACTTAACTCTTTCCGCGCTATTTTTAGCTCTATTTAACCACCTCTAACGCGAAAATTTTCCCTTCAGCACTTTTTCAGAAAAAAGAGCAATTTTCTGTGGCGCCACCTGTCGAAAATTAACCCCACCAACTTAGGAACCTCCGTCGGCTCATGCGTAACAATTTTGCTAAAGATCATACCGTCGTCAAATGCACAACTTACGATTTAATTATTTCGAGTAATTTTCAGTGGCTCCACCTGTCAGAAATTAATCGCATCAATTTACAATCCTTCATCGGCTCATTCGCAACAACTTTGCTAAAGATCATAGCATGATCAATTGCACAGTTTACGATTTAATTCGTTTTGAGTAATTTTCTGTGGCGCCACCTGTCGCAAATTAACCCCACCAACTTAGGAACCTCCGTCGGCTCATGCGTAACAATTTTGCTAAAGATCATACCGTCGTCAAATGCACAGCTTACGATTTAATTAATTAACCTGTCGGAAGTTAATCGAACCAACTTAGAAACCTTCGCCGGGTCATGGGCAACAACTTTGCTTAAGATCATAACATGATCAGATGCATAGTTTACGATTCTATAAAGGACATACAAACATACAGACAAACATTCATTTTTATATATATAGATATATATATATATATATATAGATAAATGTGTGACATACTGAATATAAATAAAATTATGTTTAATTGAGTGAATAAAAATATACTATAAATTAAAATTGAAACAAACAAACAAACATAAATTAATACATAATAAAAAGAACATGAATTGATGTTTAAAATGTATTTTTTTTTTTCAATTAAAAATTATTTTTTACTCTATTTTTAACAAATTTTCTTTTTACTTTACCATACGTAGTATAAGGTAAAGTATAGTAATCATGAAAAATATCGAGGTCAGGATTTCGACGGATTTATACGTTTTGAGGTCTCCTAAATCCATTTTGGCTATTTTCGCGAGGATGTCTGTTGGTGGGTGGGTGGATGTGTATACCACAATTTTTGTGGAGTTTGTACAGGTCATACTGTTTGACATATCAATATGAAATTTAGTATGTGCCTTTGGTATATGGAGGTGAACAGCGGTTTTTGGAAATAATCGGGAGGCGGCAAGCGGTGGTTTCCTTACCCCCAATTTTTGTGAACGCTCTACAGGTCATACCGTATGACATATTAAAACGAAATTTAGTATGTGCATTTGGTTTATGGAGATGAAGAGCTGTAAATATAAATTTTGGGCATAATCGGGAAGAGGCAAGGGGTAGTTTACTTCACACTCCAAACCGAAAATAATTAATTTTTCGACTCGAATACACTTTGAACTTTTATTCTTTATGTAATATGTATATCCATAAAAATATCTGTTTCCATTGGGTATGGTAAAGTTGAGTGTAGGCCACTCCAGATTCATTTTAATAATAATAATAATATAAATAATAATAAATGCTATGATAAGAAACAAAATTAGTTGCCTATATAAAATTCTTAATTTGTTGCTAAATATTTAGAGTGTACCATTTTCATAAAACAAAGCGACACAAGCCTTCTTTCTTGAAAGGTGGCATGCCACCACAAAGTTCTAAAATCTATTTTAGAACAAATTTTTCATACAAAAGTTGGTCTAAAATACATTTAAAATCTGTTTTGTTTTTTCCATTTTCATAAAACAAAACGACACAAACCTTCTTTCAAAGTTCTCTTTGATGCGACTATTTGAATATTATTATATGTTTTGTTCTCTTTGTGAGAGTCTTGTTGAGACTATGCGTATATTCACGGACACTCAAGGGTTTCCGTGGGTGGTGTCTATAGTAAATATTTATATTTCCTTTTTAAAAATTACTCAGAAGTTGTTGTTTTGTTGTAGTTGTTAAACTTTGCAATATTAATATTCGACGCCACGAAATTTATATATTTTGTATCTTTTAATGTAGAGAAGTCGACTTAATAATATCTGTCTGACCCCGTCGACGTTAAAATGGATTTTACGATGACGGCAAATACCTTGTGGATTTTTTTATACCAGACTACAAATATAGTTCCTAAGATTTAGCAAAAATTTTCTATAAATGGCAGACACATGGGCTAAAACGTCTTTAGTTTACATTTTCCCGACTATTTTCTCATGTTGTTGTTTTTTCGTATGTCTTAAGATTTTAACAAAACATTTGAGTCAGAATCCCTGTTATATTCATTATTAGAACATTAATTTTAATGCACAGAATTCACTTATTTTCCTACTAAGATTCTCAACAAAAAATTAAACATTACGAAAAACATGTTGTTATAAAATTTTATGTTTCCTTTATTGTTAATGAATTTATTCCCAGTTCTTTTCATTACATTTTAAATAAATACAACACACATACCATAAAGCCCTTGGGGCATTTTAAGTTATTCGTCATTGAAACTACATTTGCTAAATTTCTCTTCAATATCCTTAATGCGACATCTTATTTCGGGAGCTGAATCTTTTTGGAATTTTTCCAAATTCTCTTCGAAATTTTGCTTTATCAGCTTTAAATGTGTTGTGTCCTTAGCTTCGCTCAGACGTTTGATGAGTATTAAAACGATATTGAGAGCTTCTTTTTTGAGACCCGTATGAGGTATTCCTGCAAATAAATAATAATAAAATCAATTACCAAAATTCCCTTACTCTAAATGATTTAGTATTTTAAAAACCAACTACTTACCAGCAGCATAACTAACAGCCGATAATATATCATGCGAGATTTTGTCAATAATACTATTACGTTCCAATTGTAAATCAACCTTAATTTTTTTCTCCTTATTACCCTCAGCCTGCTCTACTGTTGCATTGTTGAGCACTTGCAAACGTTCTATAAATTTTGTTAAGGCCACCAATAAACTGACCTGCACAGAACGTGTATTGTCGCGCAAACATTGTGAACAACGTTCGGCAAATAATTGTTGATATTTCTTTTGAGTTTCGAGAGAATTTTTAGGCCAAGATTTGCCCAATGTTTCACAAACTGTCTCCTTAAGTTTATTCAAAATATTGGCTCGTTTATTGCGTTCATCTGAAGTGGAATCTTTTTGAGCACTATTATTATCATCTTCGTCGTCGGAGTTGGAAAGCTGGCGCAGTTCTTTTTTCTCCAACAAATACCAAATCATAGTGTAAACCTGAAGAAAAAAAAAAATTAGTTAATAAAAAAATTTATTGTATTTTATTTCATGTGTAGGCGTGCCTCTTCAAAGCGATCCTGTTCCAATTCCTCTAAAATATCACCCAAACTAGCCAGGGCCAGAGTGCGATATTGTGGCTCCTCTTTGCGACACTCTTTCATGGCTGATTCAACAATTTTCTCGCAAACCTCGTGCTTATGATCCAAACCATTACACAGAGCAGCCAAGGCCTGCAGCAAACGTTCTTTACCCTGAAAGGATCTGCCCTGTAGGGCATGTATTAACAATAGAATTAAATGCAAACGATCATTTTCTTCCATAGAATTCTTTAGGCGTTTAGCTATAGTTTGTATGGCATTGGCAGCTTGAGCTTTGCGTGACCAACTGGCATCATTTAGAGATTTTTCCAATTTAGGCACAATAACCTTAAGATTCATACGAATGCCAGTGTCTCCAGGACTGATTTCATTCCATAAATCACGCCACAATTCAATAGTGTTTTTATTCTCCTCATTGGGCTCTTCGTGCATAGCAAAAAATACTAATGGCAAAACACTATCCAAGTAATCTTTGAGTAATTCATTGTGACGCTTATTGATGGATTGAATGACCAAGACGGCCGAACGATTTACAGGATTTTCCATATACAATTCATCAAGTTTGACAAATAGATTACGTATGGATTGTTCCTACAATGAATGCATGCAGTTAATGGATGGGTATTAGGGAAATTAAAAAATTTAATTAAATCATTTTAAACTACCTTGGCTGTTCCTATTAAATGTCCTATAGCGCTGGCATAATATTTGCGCACCGTAGCATTACGATCTTTAAGACCCACAAAACAAGCGCCCAAATATTTACTCACTAAAGGTGTCATTTCACTGCCCAAACGTATGCTAATCTGAAATGTTTATTTATTTATTTTATAAATAATTGTTCTAAGAGATATTTTTATTAATTTGTCGAGTTTACCAAACATATAAAATGTGCACAGGCGATTTTGGTACCCAAATTGACACTAGTTCTAATGAGATCTAGCACAGCGGGTGTCATTTTCTCCAAGGCTGAATAATCCACAAAGCGAACACACTATAAAATATTAATTTATTCAAGGAACTTCTTATAAATAAACAACAAATAAAAAACCGAAGCACATTCAAGAAACTTTACTCAATTTTTAGTTGGCGTAACAACTCTTTTTACCTTAGCTGTTGTCTCTGTTGTATGATGACTTTTAGCCGCTTCAGCCCTTAAAGAATCCACCTTTTCTTGAGCATCATGATCAGATCCCAAACGTGTTGAAAGATATGATAATTTGGTAGATTCTAATTCTCCAGTCGCCTTGAGCAAACAGGGTATGAGAGAGGGTAAATGTGGTGCAATTAAAGCACCCGATGAATCGATCATTTCAGATATAGTTTTGATACTAATTTTTCGTATATCATCAACGGTATGTGTGACTCCAGTCTCCAGGAGGAAGGGTAAAATAGAAGATGCTACAGCAGTGCCAGATTTGCCATGATCCGAAGAGGCAGCTATGACACAAAGCTAAGAAAAATATATTTATCTATCAAAACTTAACACTTGACTTAAACTAATTACTATCAATTATTGAAATATAAATGTTTAATATTAAAAGAGCCTTCTAAGGCACTTATTTGATCCGTTATTGTTAAATACATACTTTACTCAGAAACATAGCAGAGCCTTGAGCAGCCAATCGTGTACCCTCATGTATATCATCCATAACTCTAAACAGTTGGGACCATAATTCTTTTAGTTCAGGTTCCGGTACCTCCCCATCTTTGATAAAATATAAAAAATTATACATTATTGACTTACATACATACGTATTTGTTAATCGTAAAAAATATCTTTTCCCAACAAATTATTCCTTTCTTAAAATAAAAAAAGCCCAGAGGAAGAAGAATAACTTACCCACATCCATTTTATTACTTGTCGAAGGCGACTGCAGACATTCTTTATCACCTGTAACAAGTTTCTTTTCATCTGTGCGCAATCTCAAACCATTTGGCCGTCTTAATAAATCTCTAACCGCCAAACAACAGGCAATACGAACACGCCACTCATTAAATGTCAAATTATCTAAGATTTCTTGCAATATTTCCCAATAGTATTTTTCTACCACTTCTTTGGGATCGCTGATAATCGAATCCCATATGGAAATCATTGAATTTTGTATTTTTGGTGTCGGATCGTATTTGTAGCGATAGAGACGTGGTACGATTTTAGCAAAATACGGTTCCATTTTAGATTTAGTTTCGCTCGATAGGGACTTGAGGCCAAAAGCTGCTCCTAGTTTACTAGTCCAAGCGGCATTATGATTTGCCAATTGCATAAACTGATAAATCATTTCGGGTTGATTGAGATCGGAGGCAAGGGAGCATAATTCCTTGTAGGTGGTAATGTTGCCACTGATAGTAAATGAAAAATTAATGATTATCAATGATTTGAAATAGAGAGAAAAGGTAAGTTGTGACTTACCCAGTTGGTGTTTTGCCCAACATGCCTTCAGCAAACAGTTCAGTATCTTGAGAGACTTTATTTACCTTTCTTTTGCCACCCATAAGCTGATCCAGCAAAGAATTAGCCAAATCATTTTGACTATTTTGATCCGAGAGGTTGTACACTAATCCTAAACCGCGCGAGGCCACATCTTGTACAAATTCTTTAAAGAAAAGTTTGCTTTTAATGACTTTTAATTAAATTTGTTAATAAATTAATTAAACATGAAATTCACACATAGTTTTTAAAATTTCAAAATTAAATATTGCAGTTCTGTAAGACGAATCCAATAAATTTTATTTCAAGTATATTTCGTATTTTTTTTTTTTTGAGGAACCTAAGGGTGGTTGAGGGTGGTTTCTCACGAAATCTCAAATTAACTCACGTTAACATTTTCGGTCACAATCGGTAATTTCGGAGTCATAACAGGTTGTTAATAGCAGAATTTACACTCATAAAAAAAAAACTTAAAAAATGTAAATTTTAAACGGGTCTCCCAAAGTAGATTTAGCTTAATAGATAGTGGCGTCTCTACAACAATACAAGAAAAACATGGCATTTTATTGTTGCTTTGTAGATCGAAATTTCAGAAAACAGATAAAAATTGAGAAGGTGTGTATTTGTTTTATCGAACTATTAAATCAGCTGGGCGGACGACACTACGTAGTAAGATAAATCTACCTTGGTTCTCCTGTAAAATTTACTTTTTACCCTTGAATATTTGTTTTATTTAAAACTAGCTATCCCCAGTGCGCTTCGCTACGCCCATCCACAAAAAATACAATACACACTTGGAAGAAAAGTATGGCCAACCTTTAACTTGAAAACGTACGCTATTCCCACATCGAAACTGTTGCAAGGTACGATGCCTACTGTTTTCATCCAATCTGTTTTTTTTTGCTAGACTATACGTATAACACGATATTTTATTACTTTTTATGGGAGGTACCACTCCCACTATCCTTGTATAGGAGGTACCACACCCACTGCCCAAATCCAGTTTGTATTTTGGTGGACTATACGCATTAGAATAGGGGTTCCTTGTGCAAAGCTTCAAGGCTTTATCTATTGTAGTTCACCAGGAACACGATAATAATTTTTTACTTTATATGGGGGCTACCACAACCACTGTCCCAATCTAGCCTATGTTTTTCTAGAGTATTTGCATGAGTATGAGAGTTACTTTTACCTACTTTCAAGACCATACCTATTATAGTACTCTATGTAACCGACAATAATTTTTTACTTTGTATGGGAGGTACCGCGCCTACTGTCTATTTTGGCAGATTTTACTCATATGCACAGGGGTTACTCATGTAAAGTTTCAAGGCGCTATCTATTGTAGTTCGCCAGGAACACGATAATATTTGTTCACCTTGTATGGGAGGTACCACGCCCACTATTCCGATTCAGTCTGTGTTTAGCTAAACTTTGTACGTTAATATGATGATTACTGGTGCGAAACTCCAACGCGCTATCTATTGCAGTTCCCTAGATACAGGATAATAATTTTTTATTTTGTATGGGAGGTACCACGACCACTATTCCAATCCAGTCTATCTTTTTCTAAACTATGTACGTTAATAACCGCAATAGGTGTGCTTCTGGTATTTTTATAGAAAAGGTATTACCAAATATTTATGTAAAACAGCATTAATGAGAACCAGTAAATTTAGTACTTATCGCATATAAATAATACGGATATTATTCGTTTTTTCACTGGTCATCAATGTATGCTAAAAAAAACAAACAGTTACACTCATTCAGTGCGATCGTATGTAGAGCATTTTTTGTTGTTCATTTATGACACCGTGAAAAAAATCTCATTTATTAGAAATTGAAAATTCAACGCTCATAAATGAAAAATTCTGAACCCTGCTTTAAAATGGAAATATCAAATAAATAAAACAAATTACTCAACTCACCACTATCGTCTGATAACAATTCGGAGAAGGCGCACTGTAACAATTGCAGTTGATTCAAAACAGCGGGCCTATAACTGCAATGTTTCACGACAGCCAGCAACCATACCGAACAGGCTTGACGTGAATGAGGATTTGGTTCGGGTACCAAACGTATTAAATTATTAAGAAATTTATCGAATGCCTCATCAGTGCAATGGATATTAATGAAACCATCTGCTGGAGCACCTTCACTGACGTCATAACCACACAAAGTTGAAGCAATAGCATCCGAAATGGAAATATTAAGAGCTGCATCTTTCTGGGCCTTTGCCATGGCCAGAAACTTATCGAGATTACGTTGGGTAAAGTATAAACCATCACCTATGGCCAAATTGCCTAAACATTTGGCAGCATCAGCGCGTATTTTAGGACGTACAGAGGATTTTTGCAATAAACGATGGACAACGGTGAAAATAAAGAATTTTGTAGAACCAGTGGCAGCTAAAAAAAAAAATAAATTAAATATTGAAAATAGGTTACGTTAAACATGCGGGGGATGTGAAAAACTTACTATACTCCATCATATCTTCATCATCATCGGCTTCATCGTTTTTTTGAAATGTTATTTCTAACTGAACATTGGGTATTTCGGTATATTTGCCAATCATGGAAATACATTTAACTGCAGCAGATATAAGCAAGTCTTGAGGTCCCTTTACCAAAATCTCCGCTAAAACAAAAATTAATTTTAATTATGAACTTGTGGATTTTTTAAGTGACCATAAAACGTACATATAATTTTTATAGCATCTATAAATTGCGACCAATTTTGAAAATCTTTTTCAACATTGGTTTCTTTGGCATTGCGTATAAAGCGACTAAAGGCGTGACCCAACACTAACAGCCAGCCATGTTTATGTTCTAAACTTTTTTGAGGCAAACTAACCAAACAGTCGGTAATCTATAGAAAGAAAAAAGAAAAGCAAACATTTGGAAAATATGACCTTAAACAAAAACAATTAGCCAAGGCACATTCATCAGGTAACCTCACTAGGAAGGGGAAATATTAAGGCGAAAAATTAAAATTTTTTTTTATATGTAGTTTGATAGTTCAACGTCCATTTAAAGGGAAAAATTGTAAGTTTAATTGTCAAAATCCATATAAAAAAATTGATTATTTTCGCCTTAATATTTCCCCTCAGTAGTGAGGCTACCTGATTAATATGCCTTGCAATTAACTTTAAAGTTTAAAATTTTTATTTTAAATATTTTAAATTGTTTCAAGGCGAATACATGACAGGCGAATCCATGACTATGTTCAAAACCTAAATGTCAAACTATAGCGGAATTCACTGTTTGTTTTGCAGCCCTTTTACATCTTGTAGGTTTGGTAAATATTGATAAACAACAACAAACTACAAAGGTTATTTTAAATTTACCAAAGCTACAAGATGTAAAATGTCTACAATAGCAAACCGTGAGTTCCACTAATTAGTTATTTACCTGCGCCTCAAATTCCTTTTCATCACTGCCATAGGCCCATAATATGCCCACTAGTTGTGACACATTTAGACGCATAGCTTCAGAGACATCTTTAAGTGAATTGCTTAAAGGTTCCAATAAATGCATTTGAGATTTACACAATAGATCAGGTGTGGCATTTAATAAGTCATATAAACACAATAAATTCGATTCACCTAGAAAGCATATAAGAATAAAATAATTAGTTTTAACAGAAAAGAGGGCAGCTTGTTTATTGGACAATACTCACTTCTCTTGGCCTCAACACTTCTTTGTATAAATAGTAAATATTGATGTAATTCATTATTGTCAGATTCTTCATAATTACTTTGTATATAATTTTTAAGATTATGCATATATTTAACATCACCGGGATCACAGCGAGCTCCAGCAGAATACCGTAGACAAATGCGTAAGAAGTCTAAAATCTAAAAGAAAAAAATTATTAAAAAACAAGTGAGATATAGTCCGTTGTGCTGAATTTTATCTACCCATAGTGATGTTAGGTATTATCTTATACTGTTATGGTTTCTAAAGTCACAACAGTATATTTTCAGTTTTTACTTTTTTTTTTGTTAACCCTACATCATCCTTATTTTTTGTACAGTAACGTCATCCTTCGTCATTTTGACTACGACGTACTTTTAGTGAATATAAAACATGTCATGAGCAAAAGTAGGTATCAAAATAGCTTTTTTATTTATATTTATATCTTTTTTTTTATTAATATTAAAAAAAAACAATTTAATTATTTTTTTAATTTTTAACGGAAAATTAACATTTCATAGCCTTTTCCTTCAATTGGCATGGTTTAAAAATAAAATTTCGCGTCATCATTTTGACGAAGAAAGACGGTACAGGGTTAAAAAAAATTACCTAAAACTACATTACCCTAATAAAAAAAATTATATCTGGACGTGATCGAACTCGGGCCAAAATAAAAATTCTCTGTTTGGTGAAAATTTGATGTTTTTGTCGAAATTTGGGTTTTTTTTAGCAAATTTTTGAATCATTGATGATAGTTTGGATTTTTGTTTGAATTTTTTTGTTTTAAGTAATATAATAAAAAATTTAAATTTTTGATAAAATGATTTTTTTTTTAATAATTTAAGGTTTATTATGTAATATTGATGATAATGTGATATTTTAGTGAATTTAGATTTTTATTAAGGCTAATAAAAACGGGAACAACAAAATGGAAAACATATTGTAGAAATTACAAATGGAATTTTCGATTTAATCGCAGAATTTGTTTTTTTTAGATTATGAATAGATTTTTCGTAAAAAGATATTTTGAATTTAAAATATTGGTTAAATTATGATTTTTAACTGATTTTGGTTCAAAATCCTCCTTTTTCTTCGATCGAAAATTCGATTTTTTATCGAAATGTTGATTTTTTGACGAAATCGCGACTTTTTAGTGAAATTTTTGGTAGTTTTTTTCATTTTTTATGATTTTTCATTTTCCTCTATCTGTTTTCCAAATTTATTTACATATTTATTTATTTAAAAACAATATACTTAAAAAAGTATAAAAAAAGGCGCCGCGTGACGAGATATGTGCACATATGCGCACATTTAGGAACATACAGTTAATTAAATGAAATTAAAAGGAAAGTGCATTCGAGTTTATAAATTAAAGTAAGAAACTAAAAAAGGAAGACAATTAATATAAAAGATTATACAATTAAAAATTTATTAAAGTAAAGAACAAAAAGAGTAACAAAAGTAAAAATAACAAATAATGGAATTATACCATCTTGAATCTTATGTTTTTGCAGACTGGTTTTTATGGATGGTAGATAATTGATTGTAGTGCAGTCAATGATTTTATTCAAGGATTCGTCTATTTTGGTTTGATTACATGACATTCCGTTAAAATATGTGTAACTAAAGGGTCACATCACAGAAAGTAAAATTTATATTTTGATTCTTCGGATTTCAAACAAAGCAAAAACCAACATAATTAAAAACGAAACGAAAAATCTGGAAAAATAAAGGCTGCCGTATTTCATTAAATTGCTAATTTCAAGGATCTAGAGTTGCATTACTTTTATTGTCATGAATATTATAGAAACCAAAAACTACAACCCTTTAATGTATAAAAAAAATTGCCTGGAAAGCAAATATTTGAAGAAAATTTTTTTTCGCTAAAAATTACGTTCTGGGCGAGTTCTAGATTTTTTGTGAAATTGAGAAATTTTAAAAAATTTTAAATTTTATGGATCTTGCCGTAATTTTGTTTTTTAAGGAATTTAGTTTTTATTAGATTATGTGGTGGTTTACTGAACTATGGATTTTTAAGTAATGGGTGATTTTTTTGAGGTTAGGATTTTCATGCATTAGTATTTGACAGATCACGTGAGATTTCAGACATGGTGCCAAAGAGAAAGATGCTCAGTATGCTTTGACATTTCATCATGAATAGACTTACTAACGAGCAACGCTTGCAAATCATTGAATTTTATTACCAAAATCAGTGTTCGGTTCGAAATGTTCAAATGTGACAAATTTTGTTCAGCGATGAGGCTCATTTCTGGTTGAATGGCTACGTAAATAAGCAAAATTGCCGCATATGGAGTGAAGAGCAACCAGAAGCCGTTCAAGAACTGCCCATGCATCCCGAAAAATGCACTGTTTGGTGTGGTTTGTACGCTGGTGGAATCATTGGACCGTATTTTTTCAAAGATGCTGTTGGACGCAACGTTACGGTGAATGGCGATCGCTATCGTTCGATGCTAACAAACTTTTTGTTGCCAAAAATGGAACAACTGAACTTGGTTGACATGTGGTTTCAACAAGATGGCGCTACATGCCACACAGCTCGCGATTCTATGGCCATTTTGAGGGAAAACTTCGGAGAACAATTCATCTCAAGAAATGGACCGGTAAGTTGGCCACCAAGATCATGCGATTTGACGCCTTTAGACTATTTTTTGTGGGGCTACGTCAAGTCTAAAGTCTACAGAAATAAGCCAGCAACTATTCCTGCTTTGGAAGACAACATTTCCGAAGAAATTCGGGCTATTCCGGCCGAAATGCTCGAAAAAGTTGCCCAAAATTGGACTTTCCGAATGGACCACCTAAGACGCAGCCGCGGTCAACATTTAAATGAAATTATCTTCAAAAAGTAAATGTCATGGACCAATCTAACGTTTCAAATAAAGAACCGATGAGATTTTGCAAATTTTATGCGTTTTTTTTTAAAAAAAAGTTCTCAAGCTCTTAAAAAATCACTCTTACAAATAAAAAACAACAACATAAAACGAGTGATAACAACATAAAAGGAATGAAAGCAACATAAAACTCCGATGTCTTAAGATAATTTATTAAGCTACTAGCTCTGCCCACACATGTTTTGTGTGTCCTGACAATATTTTGTTCGATTTTGCTTTGAAAGTAAACCTCTCCAAATTTAAAGATTCTTATTTATTTTATATAAAGGTACCCATTTAATAAAATTCTAAAAATTATTGTAAAGCTCTGTAAAAGACAGACGAGAAATGAGTTACTCATTATTTTAAAACAGCGCCATCTGTTCGCAGCATTGCTTAAAATATACTACTTTCAAAAATAAAAGATTCCTTGAATACACCTTTAAATCGGTAAAAAAAAATCGGCGTTCCACTGCTTTTTCTCCACTTACTCTTGGAAATAAGATATTTTTGCAAAAAAAGATCCTATATTGGGATCACGATACTAAGATACCTCCTCAAAAAATTTTGTTAAAATCCATATAGTAGTTTTTACGTGATACGAACACAGACAGATCAGACATGAAATGAGTTACTATTTTATTATATGTATATATAGATTTAGGCCATTTATTAACGATTTTGCTAAATGCTCGATGAACATCAGATAATTTGCAGACCTATAAAATAATTAAATCTGTCAGTTATAGCTATCACAGTTTTAAGAAAATCAGCGAAAAAAAAACAACAGAGAGCCTATTTCATATTGTTTTTTCTTCTGCTCCGATTTAAGATGTTTAAGCAGAAAATGCCTTAAATTTTTTGAAAACGGCATAATAACCACACAATTTAAAACTCGCTAAAAATCTTAAACCATTTACAAAAAAATAAATGTTTCAAAAGCGGAAATTAGTTTAAATTATTAAAACGCTTAAAAAACACACAAGTTAATATAAAAGACCCCTAATGTCACCATGATCCAGGCCATTGCTTAAGTTCAGCTGAATCGATAATTTTTAAAATAATTACATATCACTTACCTCTTCATAAACTTCCAAAGTAAACGGCAGTTTGGTACGCCCCACAACTACCGATAAATTTTTATTTAACCTCTTTTGCGAGGTTTCATTGACATGACGCATCATGGCTTCGAAGCTGGGCAAAACAACATGACGTTGCTCGGAAGTCAACTTATTAAAATCATCTTTTTTCGCATCCAAAGGAAATTCAATAGACGATAACATGTTATAATTAATATGATCCTTTTTGGAAACACCATACAAATAAGAAGTAACATTTTCACGTAAAGAATTGCTTAAAATTAAAAAAAGAGGAATTAATAAAAAAAAGTTTGTGGTCTATTTCGTAAACTCACCGTTCACCCGCTATAAGTAAAAGTAAATATCGTGCTGGTGCAAAATGTTCCGGATAACAGGTGGTTAGAAAAATGCTGGTTACATTTTGTACAATATGTAACTTTGATTCGGCATTGTCTGATAACATGGCTAATAATAAATGCTGCTGACCAGTCAGTTGTACTTCTTCTGAAGCCTGATTGTTGTCGTCTTTTGCTTTCCAAGCAAATGCTGGAGCCATAGCCACCAATGCCTCTCTTATGGAAGAATGTAATTCGGGTGTTGAATTGGTTAGGTGATTAAAAAAGGACAAAACTAATTTTAAGTCTTGATTAACGGAAGTGGGACAAGTACGTGAGAGTTGGGCCAAAGCAGAGTACGCAGCATTTTGTACATCATTTGGTTCATTCGATTCCTTGCCCACAAGTTTCGTGAAACCAGTCAAAAGAACTTTAGAAACTTTGGTTATGATGTCCACAGGACCTCTTTAATTGTAAAAAAATAAAATTATTATTTATCGAAAAAATTTTGTTAATAAATTGCTTACTCTTTTATAAGAACCTCCGCAAATTGTAACGACAAAACTTTACATTTTTGACTGGTATTGTTGCCAAACAAGCCCTCAAATACTACTTGTATGCCCTTGGGTACACTTATGCCCTTACCACGACATTTAAGAAGATAAAGTAACAACTTTTGTCTTACACGAGAAGAGCAAGGTGTTGTTTTACGTTCTGCCACGTGGGAATTATTGCCCGAAAACAAAGTATACAAAGGCATTGTAACATGAGGATCATTAAACTCCAATATGGTACAAACTTTACTCAGTTCAGCTATAGCAGGAGTGGCCACACTGAAACGAGTGTCCGAGGAAGCCAAAACCAGTAAAAGAAATATTTCCATATCAGTAAATATACCCGAACATATTAAACGTACTATTCCTTTTTTGATCTAAAATTACGATTATTATTAAATAAAAAAAAATAATTTTAATAACTCCTAACATTTTCCAAATCCTCTGCTTTCCAGTTGTTGCCTATAACCCTTTTAAAAGAATGCGGACTCATACCAGGTGGCACATCTTGGTCCTGAGTTACACCATAAGGCAATAACAGTACATCTTGCAAGAGTGATAGGAAATTATGTTTAATTTCTGGTTTATCGTGTAAATTGAAAACATTTTTACGTTGGGCTGGGTCATCAGGAAATTTTATCTCATTCAAATCGGGTAAAATTAGCATAAATAGTCTTAAAATAAAAAAAATATTTTTCTATTTTAACTACAATTTTTTAAAGCAATATATGATCAAAATTCTTACTTATCTTGGTAATTTTCCAATTTCTCCTCACAAGTAACTACTTTGGCCGCCAAGGCACTACGTTGTTCTAAGCTTAGACGCGGATAACCCATGGTTATAAAAATTATCGCAAAATTTTGTAAAAATGGTGAATCGGCAGAACTTTTATATTGATCAATCAAAGCCTCCACGGGTATTTCCACTAAAGGTCGCGACGTTAAGCGACGTTTAATATGAGTCAAAACTTCCACAACCTAGACAAAAGCAAAAGAAGAAAAATCATTATCAAAATGTAAAAATGCTATATAATTTTAGTGGACCCAAATGAGCTATATACTCATAGCTGCCTGCTTAACCTACATATATAATTTTACCACAAACACTTACCTTGTTGCGAACATTATCATGTGGCGAGGTTATCTTTAGTATAACAGGAGTTAAAAAACGTGCCACACATGATTCCAACTTATCATCGGTATCCGCACAACCCAAACGTAAAAGCACACGCTCTAATAGTTCTAGAGAAACAAATTCAAGCAAAACTCTTTTACAATTTATTTCATTATTTTAAAAAGTCTACGTGACGTTTAAAAATTATGTTTTTATTAGAAATTAGTAATTATTTTGTTAAAAATTCTTTAATTTAATTTACCAATTTCTTCTGCTGCAGTTGATGACATTTCAATTTTTGCTTTGATAGTTTTTTGGAACAAATAATCAGCTGTTTTTGGCAAATCTCTTTTGCGCACCTCTTTGTATTATTAAACAATTAGTGAAGTTCAAAAAGGGCAATTTGTCATAGTGACGGAACTTTGTGTACGAATAGTGTTGATAAACGTTACCAACGTATAAACCCATATTGAATCGTATCGATTTAAAAATGGGTTTATACTTGGGTTTTATTTGAATACGCTTTAAGGAAATGAAGTATAAACAAGGTAATAATTTGTTTATTTTTCACGTATCGAATTTTCTGTACAAATTTTATAGAAAATTTTCTGTACAAATTTTATAGAAAATTTTCTGTACAAATTTTATAGAAAATTTTCTGTACAAATTTTATAGAAAATTTTCTGTACAAATTTTATAGAAAATTTTCTGTACAAATTTTATAGAAAATTTTCTGTACAAATTTTATAGAAAATTTTCTGTACAAATTTTATAGAAAATTTTCTGTACAAATTTTATAGAAAATTTTCTGTACAAATTTTATAGAAAATTTTCTGTACAAATTTTATAGAAAATTTTCTGTACAAATTTTATAGAAAATTTTCTGTACAAATTTTATAGAAAATTTTCTGTACAAATTTTATAGAAAATTTTCTGTACAAATTTTATAGAAAATTTTCTGTACAAATTTTATAGAAAATTTTCTGTACAAATTTTATAGAAAATTTTCTGTACAAATTTTATAGAAAATTTTCTGTACAAATTTTATAGAAAATTTTCTGTACAAATTTTATAGAAAATTTTCTGTACAAATTTTATAGAAAATTTTCTGTACAAATTTTATAGAAAATTTTCTGTACAAATTTTATAGAAAATTTTCTGTACAAATTTTATAGAAAATTTTCTGTACAAATTTTATAGAAAATTTTCTGTACAAATTTTATAGAAAATTTTCTGTACAAATTTTATAGAAAATTTTCTGTACAAATTTTATAGAAAATTTTCTGTACAAATTTTATAGAAAATTTTCTGTACAAATTTTATAGAAAATTTTCTGTACAAATTTTATAGAAAATTTTCTGTACAAATTTTATAGAAAATTTTCTGTACAAATTTTATAGAAAATTTTCTGTACAAATTTTATAGAAAATTTTCTGTACAAATTTTATAGAAAATTTTCTGTACAAATTTTATAGAAAATTTTCTGTACAAATTTTATAGAAAATTTTCTGTACAAATTTTATAGAAAATTTTCTGTACAAATTTTATAGAAAATTTTCTGTACAAATTTTATAGAAAATTTTCTGTACAAATTTTATAGAAAATTTTCTGTACAAATTTTATAGAAAATTTTCTGTACAAATTTTATAGAAAATTTTCTGTACAAATTTTATAGAAAATTTTCTGTACAAATTTTATAGAAAATTTTCTGTACAAATTTTATAGAAAATTTTCTGTACAAATTTTATAGAAAATTTTCTGTACAAATTTTATAGAAAATTTTCTGTACAAATTTTATAGAAAATTTTCTGTACAAATTTTATAGTAAATTTTCTGTACAAATTTTATAGAAAATTTTCTGTACAAATTTTATAGAAAATTTTCTGTACAAATTTTATAGAAAATTTTCTGTACAAATTTTATAGAAAATTTTCTGTACAAATTTTATAGAAAATTTTCTGTACAAATTTTATAGAAAATTTTCTGTACAAATTTTATAGAAAATTTTCTGTACAAATTTTATAGAAAATTTTCTGTACAAATTTTATAGAAAATTTTCTGTACAAATTTTATAGAAAATTTTCTGTACAAATTTTATAGAAAATTTTCTGTACAAATTTTATAGAAAATTTTCTGTACAAATTTTATAGAAAATTTTCTGTACAAATTTTATAGAAAATTTTCTGTACAAATTTTATAGAAAATTTTCTGTACAAATTTTATAGAAAATTTTCTGTACAAATTTTATAGAAAATTTTCTGTACAAATTTTATAGAAAATTTTCTGTACAAATTTTATAGAAAATTTTCTGTACAAATTTTATAGAAAATTTTCTGTACAAATTTTATAGAAAATTTTCTGTACAAATTTTATAGAAAATTTTCTGTACAAATTTTATAGAAAATTTTCTGTACAAGTTTTATAGAAAATTTTCTGTACAAATTTTATAGAAAATTTTCTGTACAAATTTTATAGAAAATTTTCTGTACAAATTTTATAGAAAATTTTCTGTACAAATTTTATAGAAAATTTTCTGTACAAATTTTATAGAAAATTTTCTGTACAAATTTTATAGAAAATTTTCTGTACAAATTTTATAGAAAATTTTCTGTACAAATTTTATAGAAAATTTTCTGTACAAATTTTATAGAAAATTTTCTGTACAAATTTTTTTTTTTAGAAAATTTTCTGTACAAATTTTTTTTTTTAGAAAATTTTCTGTACAAATTTTTTTTTTTAGAAAATTTTCTGTACAAATTTTTTTTTTTAGAAAATTTTCTGTACAAATTTTTTTTTTTAGAAAATTTTCTGTACAAATTTTTTTTTTTAGAAAATTTTCTGTACAAATTTTTTTTTTTAGAAAATTTTCTGTACAAATTTTTTTTTTTAGAAAATTTTCTGTACAAATTTTTTTTTTTAGAAAATTTTCTGTACAAATTTTTTTTTTTAGAAAATTTTCTGTACAAATTTTTTTTTTTAGAAAATTTTCTGTACAAATTTTTTTTTTTAGAAAATTTTCTGTACAAATTTTTTTTTTTAGAAAATTTTCTGTACAAATTTTTTTTTTTAGAAAATTTTCTGTACAAATTTTTTTTTTTAGAAAATTTTCTGTACAAATTTTTTTTTTTAGAAAATTTTCTGTACAAATTTTTTTTTTTAGAAAATTTTCTGTACAAATTTTTTTTTTTAGAAAATTTTCTGTACAAATTTTTTTTTTTAGAAAATTTTCTGTACAAATTTTTTTTTTTAGAAAATTTTCTGTACAAATTTTTTTTTTTAGAAAATTTTCTGTACAAATTTTTTTTTTTAGAAAATTTTCTGTACAAATTTTTTTTTTTAGAAAATTTTCTGTACAAATTTTTTTTTTTAGAAAATTTTCTGTACAAATTTTTTTTTTTAGAAAATTTTCTGTACAAATTTTTTTTTTTAGAAAATTTTCTGTACAAATTTTATAGAAAATTTTCTGTACAAATTTTTTTTTTTAGAAAATTTTCTGTACAAAATTTTTTTTTTAGAAAATTTTCTGTACAAATTTTTTTTTTAGAAAATTTTCTGTACAAATTTTTTTTTTTAGAAAATTTTCTGTACAAATTTTTTTTTTTAGAAAATTTTCTGTACAAATTTTTTTTTTTAGAAAATTTTCTGTACAAATTTTTTTTTTTAGAAAATTTTCTGTACAAATTTTTTTTTTTAGAAAATTTTCTGTACAAATTTTTTTTTTTAGAAAATTTTCTGTACAAATTTTTTTTTTTAGAAAATTTTCTGTACAAATTTTTTTTTTTAGAAAATTTTCTGTACAAATTTTTTTTTTTAGAAAATTTTCTGTACAAATTTTTTTTTTTAGAAAATTTTCTGTACAAATTTTTTTTTTTAGAAAATTTTCTGTACAAATTTTTTTTTTTAGAAAATTTTCTGTACAAATTTTTTTTTTTAGAAAATTTTCTGTACAAATTTTTTTTTTTAGAAAATTTTCTGTACAAATTTTTTTTTTTAGAAAGTTTTCTGTACAAATTTTTTTTTTTAGAAAATTTTCTGTACAAATTTTTTTTTTTAGAAAATTTTCTGTACAAATTTTTTTTTTTAGAAAATTTTCTGTACAAATTTTTTTTTTTAGAAAATTTTCTGTACAAATTTTTTTTTTTAGAAAATTTTCTGTACAAATTTTTTTTTTTAGAAAATTTTCTGTACAAATTTTTTTTTTTAGAAAATTTTCTGTACAAATTTTTTTTTTTAGAAAATTTTCTGTACAAATTTTTTTTTTTAGAAAATTTTCTGTACAAATTTTTTTTTTTAGAAAATTTTCTGTACAAATTTTTTTTTTTAGAAAATTTTCTGTACAAATTTTTTTTTTTAGAAAATTTTCTGTACAAATTTTTTTTTTTTAGAAAATTTTCTGTACAAATTTTTTTTTTTAGAAAATTTTCTGTACAAATTTTTTTTTTTAGAAAATTTTCTGTACAAATTTTTTTTTTTAGAAAATTTTCTGTACAAATTTTTTTTTTTAGAAAATTTTCTGTACAAATTTTTTTTTTAGAAAATTTTCTGTACAAATTTTTTTTTTAGAAAATTTTCTGTACAAATTTTTTTTTTAGAAAATTTTCTGTACAAATTTTTTTTTTAGAAAATTTTCTGTACAAATTTTTTTTTTAGAAAATTTTCTGTACAAATTTTTTTTTTTTAGAAAATTTTCTGTACAAATTTTTTTTTTAGAAAATTTTCTGTACAAATTTTTTTTTTTAGAAAATTTTCTGTACAAATTTTTTTTTTTAGAAAATTTTCTGTACAAATTTTTTTTTTTAGAAAATTTTCTGTACAAATTTTTTTTTTTAGAAAATTTTCTGTACAAATTTTATTTTTTTTAGAAAATTTTCTGTACAAATTTTTTTTTTTAGAAAATTTTCTGTAAAAATTTTTTTTTTTAGAAAATTTTCTGTACAAATTTTTTTTTTTAGAAAATTTTCTGTACAAATTTTTTTTTTTAGAAAATTTTCTGTACAAATTTTTTTTTTTTTAGAAAATTTTCTGTACAAATTTTTTTTTTTAGAAAATTTTCTGTACAAATTTTTTTTTTAGAAAATTTTCTGTACAAATTTTTTTTTTAAGAAAATTTTCTGTACAAATTTTTTTTTTAAGAAAATTTTCTGTACAAATTTTTTTTTTTAGAAAATTTTCTGTACAAATTTTATAGAAAATTTTCTGTACAAATTTTATAGAAAATTTTCTGTACAAATTTTTTTTTTAGAAAATTTTCTGTACAATTTTTTTTTTTAGAAAATTTTCTGTACAAATTTTTTTTTTTAGAAAATTTTCTGTACAAATTTTTTTTAGAAAATTTTCTGTACAAATTTTTTTTTTTAGAAAATTTTCTGTACAAATTTTTTTTTTAGAAAATTTTCTGTACAAATTTTTTTTTTTAGAAAATTTTCTGTACAAATTTTTTTTTTTAGAAAATTTTCTGTAGAAATTTATTACGAAATTTTCTGTAGAAATTTATTACGAAATTTTCTGTAGAAATTTTTTAGAAAATTTTCTGTAGAAATTTTTTAGAAAATTTTCTGTAGAAATTTTTTAGAAAATTTTCTGTAGAAATTTTTTAGAAAATTTTCTGTAGAAATTTTTTTGAAAATTTTCTGTAGAAATTTTTTAGAAAATTTTCTGTAGAAATTTTTTAGAAAATTTTCTGTAGAAATTTTTTAGAAAATTTTCTGTAAAAATTTTTCATAAAATTTTCTGTAGAATTTTTTTAGAAAATTTTCTGTAGAATTTTGTTAGAAAATTTTCTGTAGAATTTTTTTAGAAAATTTTCTGTAGAAATTTTTTTAAAAAAATTTTTTGTAGAAATTTTTTAGAAAATTTTCTGTAGAAATTTTTTAGAAAATTTTCTGTAGAAATTTTTTAGAAAATTTTCTGTAGTAATTTTTTAGAAAATTTTCTGTAGAAATTTTTTAGAACATTTTCTGTAGAAATTTTTTAGAAAATTTTCTGTAGAAATTTTTTAGAAAATTTTCTGTAGAAATTTTTTAGAAAATTTTCTGTAGAATTTTTTTAGAAAATTTTCTGTAGAAATTTTTTAGAAAAATTTCTGTAGAAATTTTTTAGAAAATTTTCTGTAGAAATTTTTTAGAAAATTTTCTGTAAAAATTTTTCAGAAAATTTTCTGTAGAAATTTTTTAGAAAATTTTCTGTAGAAATTTTTTAGAAAATTTTCTGTAGAATTTTTTTAGAACATTTTCCGTAGAAATTTTTTAGAAAATTTTCCGTAGAAATTTTTTTAGAAAATTATCTGTAGAATTTTTTTAGAAAATTTTCTGTAGAACTTTTTTAGAAAATTTTCTGTAGAATTTTTTTAGAAAATTTTCTGTAGAATTTTTTTAGAAAATTTTCTGTAGAAATTTTTTAGAAAATTTTCTGTAGAAATTTTTTAGAAAATTTTCTGTAGAAATTTTTTAGAAAATTTTCTGTAGAAATTTTTTAGAAAATTTTCTGTAGAAATTTTTTAGAAAATTTTCTGTAGAAATTTTTTAGAAAATTTTCTGTAGAAATTTTTTAGAAAATTTTCTGTAGAAATTTTTTAGAAAATTTTCTGTAGAAATTATTTAGAAAATTTTCTGTAGAAATTTTTTAGAAAATTTTCTGTAGAAATTTTTTAGAAAATTTTCTGTAGAAATTTTTTAGAAAATTTTCTGTAGAAATTTTTTAGAAAATTTTCTGTAGAAATTTTTTAGAAAATTTTCTGTAGAAATTTTTTAGAAAATTTTCTGTAGAAATTTTTTAGAAAATTTTCTGTAGAAATTTTTTAGAAAATTTTCTGTAGAAATTTTTTAGAAAATTTTCTGTAGAAATTTTTTAGAAATTTTCTGTAGAAATTTTTAAGAAAATTTTCTTTAAAAATTTTTCAGAAAATTTTCTGTAGAAATTTTTTAGAACATTTTCCGTAGAAATTTTTTAGAAAATTTTCCGTAGAATTTTTTTAAAAAAATTTCTGTAGAATTTTTTTAAAAAAATTTCTGTAGAATTTTTTTAGAAAATTTTCTGTAGAATTTTTTTAGAAAATTTTCTGTAGATTTTTTTTAGAAAATTTTTTTAGAAAATTTTCTGTAGAAATTTTTTTAGAAAATTTTCTGTAGAAATTTTTTTAGAAAATTTTCTGTAGAAATTTTTTTAGAAAATTTTCTGTAGAAATTTTTTTAGAAAATTTTCTGTAGAAATTTTTTAGAAAATTTTCTGTAGAAATTTTTTAGAAAATTTTCTGTAGAAATTTTTTTGAAAATTTTCTGTAGAAATTTTTTAGAAAATTTTCTATAGAAATTTTTTAGAAAATTTTCTGTAAAAATTTTTCAGAAAATTTTCTGTAGAAATTTTTTAGAAAATTTTCTGTAGAAATTTTTTAGAAAATTTTCTGTAGAAATTTTTTAGAAAATTTTCTGTAGAAATTTTTTAGAAAATTTTCTGTAGAAATTTTTTAGAACATTTTCCGTAGAAATTTTTTAGAAAATTTTCCGTAGAAATTTTTTAAAAAAATTTCTGTAGAATTTTTTTAGAAAATTTTCTGTAGAATTTTTTTAGAAAATTTTCTGTAGAATTTTTTTAGAAAATTTTCTGTAGAAATTTTTTTAGAAAATTTTCTGTAGAAATTTTTTAGAAAATTTTCTGTAGAAATTTTTTAGAAAATTTTCTGTAGAAATTTTTTAGAAAATTTTCTGTAGAAATTTTTTAGAAATTTTTAGAAAATTTTCAGTAGAAATTTTTTAGAAAATTTTCTGAAAATTTTTTACAAATTTTATAGAAAATTTTTTGTTTCAATTGTTTAGTTTAAAATTTTATCGAAATTTTTTTTTTTAAATTTTATCGAAAATTTTTTGTTTAAAACTTTATAGAAAATTTTTTGTTTAAAATTTTATCGAAAACTTTTGTTTAAAATTATATCGAAAATTATTTGTTTAAAATTTTATCGAAAGTTTTTTGTTTAAAAGGAAAATTTTGGTTAAAAATTTTATCGAAAATTTTATCAAAAATTTTTTGTTAAAAATTTATCGAGAATTTTTAACAAAAAATTTATTGAAAATTTTGTTAAAAATTTATCGAAAATTGTTTTTTAAATATATTGAAAATGTTTTATGGAATTTTTTATTGAAATTTTATCGAAGATTTTTTGTTGTAATTTTATCGAAAATTTTTTCTTAAAATTTATCTGAAATTTGTTGTAAGAATTTTATCGAAATTTTTTTTGTAAAACTTAGGACTTTAGTGCAATCTATATTTCGTTAGAATGATCAGACTAAATCACAATGTGCCTATTGACTGCTTCTGGTTCGCAGTGGGCACCCTATAGGTCTATGGGATACCTCTGTGAGTATTGCTTTATATAAAGGCCTTTAATACAAATCAAAGCAGAAATGCACTCCATGCAATCTGCTGGTCGCGGTCTAAAATTTCTTTAACAAAAAAAAGCAAAAGAGAATCTTTACAACCAAAACAAAAAATTAAAAAACATCGCGAAAAAATTAAGGTGGTTGTGGTTTCTGCCTACAACCTCAAATGGAATGATCTGATTATGATGAATTCCATTAGCAAAATTTTCGAAACTATGCTTGGCAGATTGGTGAGCTTAAATTTTGTCTCCCTCTTCTGGTGCCTTGCAAGGTTTCAACCCGAACACGGGCAGATAGACAGACGGACATCCCTTAATCAACTTGTCTATCTATAAGGATGCAAAATATATATAATTATGGGGTCGGAAATGAATATGGTAAAAATTACACTTGTGGGGAAGGGTATAATAATTTACAGGCAAGGGAACTTGAGTTAGTATTCGCATTTATTAACTCATGTCATTATAGGTCATATCGTCATTCTTATATCTAAGATATTGTAAAAGATACTTCTCCTTTTTAATGGCTACAATTCTTCCAAATCCTTCTTGTAAAAAAGTTGTAACCTCACAATTCCGGATGGTGATAAACGGACTAAGGTTCTTTTGGCTCCATCGAGAAATATTTATTCTTTCACGGATGCCTCCAATATGTAAACAAGAGTTAAAGGAAGGATGCCACTTAAACTATCAAATGACTGTAGCGTTCTTAAAGTAGAAATGTCTGCTGTCTTAAGTTTGTTGGTACTATAAAATAGCAAAAAGGGATAATGGAAAAAATATCGTTTATTTAGATGCGATTAGGTCTTCTACACGTTGCACAGAAATGCCTAATATTCTTTAATGAAATGGTGCGTCATTCAACAGTCACACTTATACATAGGACCCTAATTTTGACCGATAGCATTGTGTTTAAATTGATTTTTCTAAATGTTATGAGAAATTAAGCGCACACGAGCCCTATTTTGCTGGACTCGGCTTTAAATTATGATTTTTTGGTAAATTTTTGTATTTTAATGACATTTTTTTTTTAAATTATGATTTAAACACATAAACGACACCGTTACACTACTACAAATGCCGTTGGCTACCATTGTCGCCGTGGAGTCAGCTACTTAATGATATTGAAGACGACAGATACAGCGTACACTCTAACATTGTTGTAGAAATACATATTTTATTTTAAAAAACACAAAAAATCTTTTTCAAAAAATGTCTAAACAAATAATTTGGTTTGCTCAAAACCTCCTGATTGTAATTAAATTATTAATTATTAGTTCTGCGATTTTCTCTTCTGATAAATAAAAAAAAAATTGTCATATACAGAAGTATAAATTATCCTAAGTTGGCTACAGCCTCAAAAGAATCGTCTTCATATAAACATTTGTATTTGAGTAGTCGGTAGCCTGCTGTCGTCTATGTGTTAAATGCATTAAATTTTACGGCAACTTTCTGAACTTTCGGTTTGGCTAAAAACCGAAAAGTTGAAAAAACGAAAGTTTGAAAAATGTGACAATATAGATGGATCGATATATGTATTAAAAATTTCCACAAGTCCTTGGTTAATCTACTTTAAACCGACGTCTCTCCATATCCGGTGTGCTTCGCTACCTTATCGTTTCCCTCCTCCACCAAACCACTAGAGTATTACTTAAAATGCACCTTGTTCGGAAATAAGCTTCTAGGCCTTACCTTGAAAACATACTATATTATTATCTAGATATATATATATATATATATATATATATATATATATGTATGTAAAGCACAAAATAAATCTTCCTGAAATTTTGACATTTTGAAATTTTGGCAACTCCCATACAAAGTAAATATTTATCATCGTTTTGCTTGGTAACTGCAATAGGTAGCGAAATTTTGCAACAGTAACCCCCATATTAACGTTAATAGTTTAATTAACAGAGACTGATTTGGAGTAGTGGGCGTGGTACCTCCCATATTATCCTCTATCTAAAGAACTCCAAGAGGTATCGCCTTGAAATTTCGCACCAGTAACCCCCATATTATCGTTAATAGATTAGCTAAACACAAACTGAATTTTAATAGTGGGCGTGGTACCTCCCTTATAAAGTGAAAAAACTATTATCGTTTTCCTGATAAACTACAATAGATAGTCCCTGTGTTAATGCGCATAGTGTGTCAAGTACAGAATGATTTGGAACAATGGGCGTGGTACCTCCCATACAAAGTAAAAAATTATTATCGTGTACATTAATAACTATAATAGGCATGATCTTCAAAGTGGGTACATGTAATCACCATACCCATGCATATACTCTAGAAAAACATAGACTGATTTGGGACACTGGACGTGGTACCCCCATACAATGTAAACAGTTATTATCCTATATCTAGAGAACTAAAATAGGTAGAGTCTTGAAACTTTCCACAAGTAACCCTCATACTAATGAGCAAAACAGACTGGAGTGAGACGGTGTGTACCTAGGTAGAGTCTTGAAACTTTGTTGAAGTAACCCTCATAATAATGTGCATAGCATAGCAAAACTTACACTAGCTTGGGACAGTGGACATGGTAGCTCCCATACAAAGTGAAAAAGTATTATTGTGTACCTAGAGAACTACAATATGTAGAGTCTTGAATTTGCACAAGTAACCTTCATACTAATGTACGTAAGCAAGTAAAATACAGCCTAGATTAGGATTGTGGGAGTAGTACCTCCCATACAAAGTAAAATACTATTATCGTGTTAATACGCATAGTCTAGCAAAAAACAGATTGGATGGTACCGGTGGATATCGTACCTTGCATATAAACTGAAACATTTTTGTCGAGAGAATAGCATGCGTTTGCGGGATAAAGGTTTGCCATACACCGGGCATAGCTAGTATAGGATAGGTATAGGATAATTAGGAATTACTTTGTATTGCAAGTACCCATGGTGTATCACAAATAGCAAACTCAAGCTGGTGTTAGAGTAATATAGAATAAATAATATTTACTCTCTATGGAGATATAGGTACTTTATATGGAAGGATAGAACTCCGGCCCTTTCGAAAAAAATTAGCCTATTTTCGGGTCATCAGTAAGCAGAGTTCAAAATTTAAATAAATCAAAAGTTTGATTTGTTTTTAGTCAAACTATTCCCTTGGAAAGGATACTATTTTTTCATATAAGTTTTTTTTATTTTTTCTCTAGAAAAAAAATACAGGATAAACACATTATCTTATACAACAAATTGACCTTTCTTATATTCAAATGACACTAATAACATCTTCAATGTTGTTTAAAAAAAAAAAAAATAAGAAAACATGGTCAGGCCATCAATTAATCTTAAAACTTAATCTGTCAAAGTACCTTCTAACCAAAGAACACACTTCTTACGATTCTTCAAGAGAAAAAATTTACATTTTTTTTTTTAACTCAACGATAATAACAAAAAAAAATATAAATAAGATTTGAAATAATTATAGACTTTATTAATACTTATATGTAGAAATTATACTCTTGTATATGTTAATAATTTGTTATCTTTCTTATTAGATATTTAAGTGTTTGTTTTTCTGTGCTTTTTACATTCATGGCTTTTTTAAACATTCTTTGTGATAAACAAACTCTCAAAAGTCCTTATGTGGATTAGAAAAAACAAAAAACTAAAATCCAACCCCATTAATATTCATTTTAGATTGTTGTAAAACGTATTAAATATCAGCAGAAAAAGGATTTAATTAACCCTTTAAGGGTTAAACAAGTTAGAGTGCTATATTCGGCCGTGCCGAATCTTATATACCCTTCACCACAGTGATTTTATTTATGCATACAAATTTAGGTATATATATATAAATGGACGTAGTGATAGCGCACTATAAACTATTGGTCCTACAGTGGAACCACCACCCCGGAGCCTTTCTGTCATTATCGCGAGATGGGGTTCATGTAGTTGCACATATTTTCCTCATACCTACTCATTAATCCTGCTCTTATCGAAGTTTCAAGAAAACAATTATAAAAAGCGTTCAAGGTACTCCAACTTGCAAGTGAAGCTACCAATCAAAAACGTGTCCAGAATTTTCCATCGAATCAGTGCATTGTGGAGAGAACTGTGAGATATACACCCTATATACATATATCTATAAATGGACATAGTGATGGCGCACTATCAACTATTGGTCCCACACTGGAACCACCACCCCGTAATCTTTCTGTCATAACTTCATGATGGGGCTCATGTAGCTGCACACATACACACTCTACTCTCTATCGTCAGGGCCCAACGAAGTTTCAAGAAAGTGAAGCTACCAATCAAAAACCATAGTGCACTCTCTCTAAAATATAATGAAACCACCACCTCGGAACCAATTTTTGCCTGTTTGTAGTCGGTATCCTTATGTTGCATATGTGTTTAATGCATCTAGGTGCATTGGTTTTAAAAAAGAGATCTCATCTATTTAAGAAGCAAAGGCATTTAAAAAACATGGATATTAATATTGTAGAAATTACACACGAAATGACAAACTTATATATACCCACTTCCACTTGTGGTGAAGGGTATAAAACATGTTACTCTATATATGTACATATGTATTTTCTTAAAGTGCTTTTACACGGCGTGTATTTGTCATATGACTGGTCACTTTTCCATGTGTAAATTCTATACACGTCGTGTAAACCCTTTCAAAAATAACATGTGTATTTTCCATGTGTACAATACATATGACATTTTTCATTTAGAACGTGTTCTATTTTGATGTGACAAAGCATCTGACATCCTGTAATGCCAACTTAATATTTTGCTATTTTAGGTTTTTTGTGGTACCAAAAGCACTAAAAGCGTGGAAAAAGCACTACGTTTGCACATTTGCATCAGCTGTGGTTGGGAATACAAAAATTATATATTATAGGTTATGTCAGATGCAAGGCGAATTCATACCAGGTGATTGTTTTTTGCTCTCGTTTTTTTGCTAATGTCTTGTCAAAAAATACATTGTTTCATATCTGCTAATCGAATGTCAAAGTTGTTGTTTTGTTGTAGTTGTTGCCCTACTGCTCACACCTGGTATGAATTCGCCTTGGTCAGATGTAATTCCACATGCACGTTTGAAAGCAAAAAATACAAACCGTATGTAATATGTCTATTTTGACAAACACATGAAATTACATATGGGTTATCAAACTGACAAGTCATATGACAAACACACGCCGTGTAAAACCATTTTTAATATGTATAAAAATTATGTTACACTCATTATTTTCATAGAAATTTTTTTTAAACGGCCCGATTTCCGTTGTCGTTTTAATTTTAAATATCGTTGTCGTTTTTATCGTCGTTTCGTTGCTAAATTCGTATTCTTGAAATATAATGAACCGATGAAGAAACGTTATCGAAAACAAAGAGAAAAGTTAATAAACACTGTTAACACTGCAATTTTTGTGTTATTACTTTTGACATTTTTGTAAATTTCTGAAAAGTTTGTTATTTCTTTGTAAGTTTTGACAAAATATGGCGAGTATTGAATTTTATTTTTCAAGTTCTAGTGATGATGATGAAATGATGGATATAAACGTACACCGTAAGATGCTACGACAGAACGTTAACATTTTTCCTATCCCAGATTCTAAGTAAGAAATTCGATTAGTAGCGATCCAAGTTCTTCCTTTCGGGTTAAACTGTTTTTTAAGTTTTAATAGGTTGGAGGAAACGGTGTCACTTCAATGGTGACAAGTGCACCTCTTTATAACAGCCTTCTCCTATTGCTCTAAATTCAAAGTTTGGTTTTTATCTTGATTTATTTTAATTAAAACAAATATTTTAATAGATTTAATTTTTTTTTAGTTTTACTTACTTTATCCCAACCTTCGCCATCAAGAACCTTAATGTACTTTTTTTTCATTTAAAATTTTTTTCTTGTAGTCGTTTTAATTTCGTTGCCTAGAATGATGACTACGGAGAACAAATTTTTTATTGTCGTTTCTATCTTCTTTTCGAAATAGAGAATACCGATACATATTGTCGTTTTTATTTCGTTTTCAAATTACAACGCCAAGGGGAATAGGGCCAAATATTTTGAAAATCGTTTGTAAAAAGTTTTGCAAAAACTTTTTCTAAAAATATTTTTTTCGAACAATTTTCTGTACAAATATGTTTTTGAACATGTTTTTTAATTTTTTTAAAATTTTTTTTTAAATAATTTTTTTTTTACTTTTTTTAAAAATTTTTTGAGTTTTTTTTTTACTGTTCGCGGTTTAACATCTACATATTTAACAAAAAAAAAATTACAACCGAAAAAAAAATAACCTGAAAAAATTTTTGCCCACTGCCTCCAATTGGGTGGTCTGATGTTGCTGAATTTTAATAGCAAAATTTTCGAAACTATACCTGGCACATGGGTGTGCTTAAATTATCTGTATCTCCTCGGGTGCCTTGGCAAAGTCAACTTCTCTATTTATAAGGATCCAGAATATATATACTTTATGAGGTCGGGAATTAATATTTGTCTTTCTTTATTTATCTAATTTGGGAACTTTGTGCTTCTATAATCAACATTCAACTAATTATATTATTACACATTAATTTAATTTCGTCAAACTTATTTGTTTACTTTCAAAAGTATATTTAAAATTATTCTTTTCCATTTAGTTTTTATAAGGCGGTTCTCGTAGCACTGCCAATAGGTTTAGGAAGAGTATGTCCTATCCATCTACATTTCCATTTTCTTCTTCTATTTTTGTAGAGTTCTGTTATCGTTTCTAAAATTTCTCGTTTACAAAATTAAAAGGTGCTGCCAAGTTTTCAATATTATTTTGCGTACGTTTACTGTCTTATCTCTATTTTCTCTTGGAAATGAGAAATTTTTGGGGAAAAATCCATCAAGTTCTTATTAAGTGATGCGTACACAGACAGATAGACAAAGAAAAATTCCAAAAATTAGTGTTTTGTATTCCATATTGATATCCATATTTCATATACAGTTTTCTTATATTTCAGCAGTGGCCGCCATATCGTAAGTGTTTGCCTTTTAGTTTTAATGTTTTAAGTTTCACACTTTTATAGTGTTGGAGATATGGTTTATATATTTACTTTGTATAGAGGTACCCGTCTCTGGATAATGCAACATAGGTCTTGTCAAGGTATATTTATCTTACTAGGTAGTGTCGTCCGCCCAGCTGATTTAGCAGTTCGACATGTCAAAAGTTGTATGTGTTCAGAAATTTTATAGTGTAGAAGTGAAAAGGCAATAAAACACATACAGGCCTTCTCAATTTTCTCCTATGTTTTTTGACATTTCGAACTACAAAGCAACAACAAAATGCCATGTTGTTCTTGTATTGTTGTATTTGTTGTAGGGACGCCACTACCTAGTAAAATAAATATACCTTGGGTCTTGTATAAAATTCTATTCTTGTAGAGTAAATAACTTCTAAAACTCTACGTTAACAAAAAAAAGCTGCTGCTAAATCATTTAAATCGGCAAAATTGTGGACATTTTATCAATTTAAAATTATAAGGGGTCAACCATTTCGAGGTTCCCTACTTTTTTAAAGAAAAAAAACACAGAAAATTTCAATTTCATGGAGAATGTTTATTATCTTTAAAAAAAAAAAACATTCTTTTTCATTTATTTTTTGAAGATTATGTCTATCAAATGTTGGCCGTTGCCACGTCGCAGATTGTCCATCAGTCCAAGCATTTCGACTGGTAACTGGCGAATGACACGCGTAATTTTTTTCCTTCAAGGCCTGAATCGGGTTTGTCCGCATAAACTTTAGTCTAGCGGTGTGATATCACACGATCTTGGTGTGATATCCAAAACGTGAAATAATGTGCTCACCGAAATGTTCTCTCAATAAATCCATTGATTGATGCGATGTGTGGGAAGTGGCGCCGTCTTGCTGAAACCAAATGTCGCCGAGATCACCAGTTTCAATTTCAGGCATCAAATAGTCGGTTATCATGGCACGCCATTGACGCTTACGTTCGCATTGACATAATTTTTAAAGAAATATGGACTGATGATTCTACCGGCCCACAAACCACACCAAACCGTTGTTTTTTCTGGATTAAGTGGCAGCTCTTGAATCTCTTCAGGTTGCTCTTCGTCCCAAATGCGGCAATTTTGTTTGTATACATACCCATTGAGCCAGAAATGGGCCTCATCGCTAAACAAAATTTGCCTCGAAAACGTCGGATCTTCTTGGAACTTTTCAAGAGCCCACAGAGCGAGGCGATTCAGGTGTAAGTCTTTCCATTATGAAATGCCAAATAATACTACACAAAAATAACATGACAGCATGACACGACTCACACGTGATCTGTCAAAAAACGGCTATTGAAAAAAGTACCTCGAAATGGATCACTCTTTATTTTACGGGAAAAGAACCGTATTAAAGTACCGCCCCACAATATTTTAACAATATTCATCCAGTGGTTTTTACGTGACACGAACACAGACAGACATACAAAAAATAACAAAAATTAACTGTTGGATTTAGTTCCAATGTTAAAACAACGGATAGGTTTCTTTAATACCGATTATCTATGAATTGCAAATGCCGGTATTCCAGTGCAGAACATAGGCAGAAAAGTACTTTGCCGTTTTTTCCAATTCCTTATCAGGCAACTTTTGCAATAGCCGTTTTTAGGATTTCCAAATAGTTAATGTCCATGTGACCGTACCCTCCACGGGTCCTGAAACAGATAGATGAGAACATTCGAGGTCTAGCTAGTGTCCACACAACTAGTACCACGGGAACCAGAAGCGCCAACGGTACAACAAGTCTCTGTGCCCCATTATTTCGTCCTTCGCGGACAGAGTGGCTCTGGTTTCAATCTAAATCGTAGTAATGGCGATATAGTTTGGTATGATGTTGCACTTACACCGAAACCACAAATGGTGTGGCGGGAGTTTAGATGTCCTCCAACTCCCAAACAAGCGGTATGAGCATGGTACTGCCAACGAAATTATAATTTGCTACTTATTTATTATTCCTAAACTTAATTTTGGTCAGAAAATGACAACAAATGGCCCCTGAAATGTATTTAGTCTCAATATTCACAGGGGCCAAAGGTTGTTTTTTTTTTTTTTTGGAAGAATGCTAATTCTTGTGAGGATATATTATATACAGAACACAACATCGATAAAATTTTAAGTAAACTTTTACTATTGATTTAAAGTGCACATATATTTTATTTAATTGTATTAATAGAAATTTATACTAAAATTAGAAACAAATTACCCACGCGTGGGTAGATGCATCATATTCACTCAGTCATAAGACCACCCCTTCAGGTTAAGGCCAACACAGTCAGGTACTGATGTTAATTTGTAACACGATTTGACCGTAGCCACGAATTTAGCCACGTTTTCCTCTAATCGAACTAAGGCCAGATTGTCCTTTCAATCAAACAAGTCGCCCCGTTTGACCATCTAGCTTGCACTATGACATAAAGAGCATTAGTGGTGCCACATTTGAAGGTGACTAACGAATTTTCCAACATCGCATTCAAAAATACCTGGCATTCTAGGACCATATTCTATAGTTCTAAAAGTGAATTCGATGCGGACCAGCTTGTAAATTTGCTATCGGTACCACTACGAATATCCCTATGCGATATTCTAGGGTAAATTAATCATTAATTTATAACAGATATTTCTGCATGCAAGGCGTTGCAGCCATTGTACATTTTATGTACTTCGGTCTCATCCAGCCTAATCTTGAATATCACAATACAACTCGTTGAGTACAAACAAGGGTTAATTGTTTTTAGCGTTAAATTTTTTTACTCTTTCTATGCTTTTTCTTTGTAGTGCAGTCAAGGTTGCTGCTTGTGTAAAATGTGATAAAACAGTTGCAGGTGTTGTTGGTTTAAATGCTGCCTCTGATACTGCCGATGATATTTCTGTTGTTGTGTGCGGGACCTTTGTGACGCTACTCGTAGATTTTTACCATCATCATAGATAAACCTTGAACACTTACACATACACAATCATCCATATTTTTTTACCACATAAAAACTAAAAGAATATATTGTTAAAATAGTATTTGCGGCAATGCACGGCGAGAAAAAAATTTGTTTTTTTTTAGGTTTAAAAAATAAACCAACATTTTATTAAATCCCAGAGGTAAAGAAAACTGAGACAAAACTATTCAGGTGATAGGAGCTGATGCAACTGCGAGGTGTCGAAACTGGTTTTAAAAATTTGTATTAAAAGAACGTTGACCTATAATGGATATTATTTTCGGAAAAAATCGATTAATTTTTCATTATAGTCCTCTTTATATTTAGGCTTATTTAGTCTACTGTATTTCTAGTTTATTTATTCCCTCCATATAATAAGATTTTTTAAGGCCCGCAGAGAAGGGATTACTTAGTTTGAATCTAATTCTCTTACCACCCAGCCATTTTATTAAAAAAGGTTTGAAAAAAGGTTAACAGTCGCAAGTGGCTAAATCTGGGGATTATGCTGGATGGAGTAGCAGTTCTTTGACTAATTCATGGATTTTTCTAAAGTGAGAGCGCAGGTGTGTTCGCGTCAGAAGTAGACAATAGCGGCATATCCAAATTTGAGGGTGCTGTAACGTTGCTAACGTTAACGTTAATGCTAACGTTGACTACTAAGCAAAGGTCACGAGTTCAAATCTCAGCCGTGGCAACATCAATTTTTCTGATATGTATTGATTTTTCTTTATAATAATGCATATAACAGGGCCCTCCTTTGCCGGTATTACCACATAGCACTAAATCGCCGGCTAAGTAAAATAATTATAAATTGGTTATGCTAGCTTCGAACTAATTCGCCTAAATAACACCAGAGGCGCTGCAATACTGTTCTAAAAATAATCATAACGTGCAATTGCAGTGTTGCCAGAATCGAAGCTTTACTATCAATAACCATCTGTCTTATCTACTACTATCCCTTTCCAAAGGAAGTACCACAGTTAATATAGGCATTAACTGCCTGAGTGGTACTTCTCTTAAAAAAAAAAAAAAATATTCATGTAAAATGTGTTGAAGCCTCTCGTTTGAGATGCCTATAACCTCAGCTATCTGATGCAGTTTCATTCATGCATCATTCCATACATTTTATAGATTTACACATTAAATAGTCACAATATACTATAACTGGAGAGTAAGCTGGATGGGCTTGCAGGTCTTCATAAGAGATTACGCTGGATGGAATAGCAGTTCTTAGACCAATTCATAGATTTTTTTAAAGTGAGTACACACTTGAACTCTTGTCAGACGTAAAGAACAGCGGCATCCATCACGCGGTTATCTCTTTCATAATATATGTTGTAGGCGCTCGGTTGAGATGGCTATAGCCACAGCTACCAAATCCAGTTTTATTCTCCGTTCATCTATTATCATTCCATGTATTTTATCGACTATTTCTGGCCTCTTTTGGGCGCGAAATTGAAATTGGCGGTTGCAGAGTCCCCAAAGTACTCATTAAAACTTTCTTTCGTTTCGTTAAAATTCAAGAGGTTGTCTGCTTTCAATGGCTCCGAATTCGACAGTAGTCCAGTAATAGACAGCAGTTAACGGAATCAGTGTTGAATTGCAAGTTATTTCGCTGGAAATAAAAAAAGTCACAGACTTATCACACTGTTCACATAAATGCCGAATTTTCGATCAACATTATTAAAAGTGATAAGACCTAATATCTCCATATACGAGAAAAACTCCCATTCCATAATGGTAAAATTTGTGAATCTTGGGTTTAGGAAATCTATAAGCTACGTTTCTAACCTGAAGGCATCTTTTGTTTCTTGTTATTTGAAAATGGCGTTGTTCTAGCACTGGTTCCTGATCTTTTTGCCACAAGATGGTGCGACTTTTCGAACAGCTTGTAAAACAATTTAACTCTAGAAGTGCTTCGTTCTGTTTACCCCGTTATAGTCCTTTATTAGTCGAACCGACTAACATTCATTCTAATACCATTAGATTTAATTCTATAAGATCATTAGTATTCATACTTAATGCCAGTGTATTGAAAAAAACATTCCACCCTGCATCCCCAAATCGTATTTATCAAAAATGGTAAAGAAATTGTTTCCAAAAGGCGAACCTATGCATCAGCAAAGTCGTGGAGGTCATTTGTCTGATCTGCTATTTCATATAAAACCCTATCCTGTGTACTTTACGTTAATAAAGAACATACTTAAACACCTAAGTTTATTATATTAATAATGAGGATGTTCGAAACCCTTTTTATAGTTTGTGATTTTCTGCTTAATTTTTTTCAGTGTACATATTTTGTTTTTCTTCGTAAAGCAATAAGACTATACCTTAAGAGAAGGTAATTATCCTTGTAGAGAATATTCAGCATGTAAGTATGTATGTATATACAATAAAAATTTTATGATTACATATATATAAATGTATTCGTATGTATATATGGTACATTCCGCGTAAATTTGGAAAATTGAAAAAAAACCATTTTCATTTCCTACATTTTGTGGCATTTCATCTATTTAACCAACTAAGCTCAGATAATAGTATACGAGAAATTGTATTTCTATCATCTATCGTCAGTTGGTTAGAATCAAGTCTGCCATTTGTTTATATTTTTCTTTTTATATTTACCAGCTTATATTTGTTGTTGCTCCAGACCACCTTAGGATAGGTTGCGCGGGTCGTCGCCTCTGTGTAGAGAAAACCGACTCACTTGGGTTCTTTTGGTGACGTTGTGACGCCCGAAAGAGGGATGAGTAGGAAGAATCCTGCAGATCCAAATTCTAGGTTAAGTGAAAAAACCATACCGAAATCCGGACAAATGAGTTTGTCTTTTTAATATCGCAACCCGATAGGTCTGCAAGGTCTTGCAGTCTCGGGCTGTCAAGCAGTACTGCCCTTTCAGTAGATAGGGCTAAACAGTGACAGAGAAGGTGCTTCACCGTCTCTTCCTCTTTCTCCTCCTCGTCCTGACAACTTCTACAGAAGTCATTGTCCAGACCACCTTAGTTAGCGATAAATGCAACTTAAGTAAAAACAATTACCAACACAAAGGCTTAAAAAATACTATGGGTACTCTGCACTATCAATTTTAGTGGTGAATCGTAAAGTAGCTCTGGGTCGGGGAACACGTGCGTGCGTCATTGTCATTATCGTTTAAATTCAATCAGGCCGTCCTTGTTGTTCGGCCTTCGAGTGGTTTACGCCTCGTTCTCACACTGGCTGATTGGCGTCCTCGAATAGCTGTACTACGGTACTGTTATTGGTGGTTGCTTAATTGGCCACGTGTAATCGTTTGGTTATCGTATATAACCTAGAAATTCCAATAAGTCGGACATTGGTGGAGCACCACTTTAAAAACTCAACTGTTAACTTGAGGAGCACCATTAAACTCAATTTTTAACTGGAGGAGAGCTAATAAAATCAAGATTTTCACTGGAGGAGCACCATTAAACTATTATTATTTTACCTAGCTGAATTTGGAGTCTCACTTCCTATACGAAAGTATAGGTCGCGCTGCAGATTTTGGAGCAAGCTATGGCAATCACACCCTGTCGTTTTGGTTTCGTACCTTTGCTATTTACCAATTTTTTGGGCAGAATCCAAAAAAAAATATAGTTTAATGGGTTCCATTGTAGTTGTATCAGCAGCAATGAAGTGAAACGTTCAGATAATGGACGATAGGCTTCGCACTAGAGCGGCTACAAAACATATAACATGAATATTTGCATTTTTGCGATTGCTCAACCCAATCCAGAAAAGTCACCTGATTTAACCCCATGCGACTATTTCCAGTTTTTCTAAAAATTTGATAAAATACACGGAATGATAACGGACGTTCGGTGAATAAAACTGCGTAAGATAGCCGAGGCTACATCTTAAACGAGAAGCTTCACTATGTTTTACATAAATATTTAAATATGAAAGAGAAATCCTCGCCATAATTGCCGCGATATCTTACTTCTGACGTCAGTACAGATGCGTACACATTTAAAGAAAAATAAATGAGTTGGGCTACGACCTGCTACTGCATCCAGCATACTCTCTAGACTTAGGCCTACTGTTTGCAAATTTTATGAAATTCCTCAGTTTTTCGTAATAACTTTTCCAATTTTAAGAATACTTTTGCATTTAACTAAAGTTATTATTTGATGTAGCAGCGTTTAGCGAATATATTGGCATCGAGGCTATGAATATATTAGCATGCAGGAATGTATTCTCATTTTTTTCACGAATGTATGTAGTCTTATTTTCTTCCGTCTCGTTCTTGTAGAAGAGCAATATTTAAGGCTTTGAGACACTTTTATATTTTGAATTGACACTTTCGCTTCAACAATGGGAATCATATGGAAAAATGCTATGGACTTAAGTTCGGGAAACTGGGTGTTTTTTCATTTATTATTTATTGTATCTTCAATATTTTTGAACTAACAATTATCACTCATATCTTAAGTCTAAAATAAAAATCAACTTTTTATGTCCAAATAATGTTTGTTTCACGGTTGTTTCAATCATCCATCTTAGCTTAGGGTAGAGTTTAGTAGGGCTGCTTTTATCTTCATTTGTGTTAATTTGGATTCAATATGGTTTTTCCAAGTAAGGCGCCGGTCAAGATTTATACCGAGGTATTTAACGTCCGAAGGCTGAGATGTCGAATAGGGGGGCATGAATCCCTACGCAGTGGGAAAGTTATATGAGTACATTTTTCTTCATTCACTCCGGCTTCAAGGATCTAAGGCGAACTTAAAAAATCTCCTTCTTTTACAATAAACTTTCGATGAGTTAAATAATTTTCTAGCAGCTTATATAAGTTTTCGGGCAAGTTCAGCTTTAATATATATATGAGGCCTTCTTCATTTACTTAGCTGTGTGTTTGTTGGATCGTACTATGTTGTTTTCTGCAGCCAAATTGATGGTTCGGAATACATCCTTTCGCGCTCAGAATTGGATTCAGCTTAGTTATTAATATTCTCTCAAACAAATTTGACACGTTTGATAAAAGGCTTTTAGGTCTGTATGATTCTACCTTTGTGTGGTCTTTTCCTGGCTTAGGTATCATAGTTGTCAAAGAAATCTCAAGACGTAAAATAACATTAAAAAGAATAATTTTTTGGCTACACTTGGCAATTCGAACATCTTGTTAGTAGTTTTATTAATGCCAGGAGCTTTCTTGGTGTTTAAATCCGTTATTACCCTTTCAATATCTCGAAGCTCAAACCTTAGGGTAACTGCCGGACTAACATCGACAGGTGGCAGCTCAGGTATATCAGTCGAGACATTTGGAGTAAACACATTTTTTAGATGACCAACAAATAGATTGCATTTTTCGGTATAATTTCTTTCCTAGCCTCCACAAGAAGTTCGTAAGTGAAGCTTACGTATGTCTGGTCTTTTAAGGTTTCTACATGCACGCCATAATGAATAATCTGATTGTGGAGTTGAGTCCAGGTCTTCCAGGTAATTTTTCAGAGATGATTTTTAGGATAGATAGCTTTTTAGGATAGATTTGTTGAATTTGTTTGAGCTGCCTCGACCCATTCGTTAAAGTAACAAAACGTTGCGCTTAGCGTGATGATTTACATATTTTTAACTGTTACCATTTTTGAAGAAGGTTTAATTAAGGTTAGAATGTAAAAATGAAAGCAAAAAATCTCGGATTACCAGACTGCTCATAATTAAAAGAAAGCACATCCCACTAGATGTTCAGTTCAGTTTTTCCGTGGCTAGTTTGAAGCTATGTGAATCCAGCCATAACTTTGGTCTGAGCATGACTTGGTTTAGCTTGGTTTGTGCTTTCTCCATATTACGGGCCACAAGAACGGCTGCAATGTCGTCCGCGTAACCAACCAGGTAGGAATCGCTCGGCATCTCGATGTTGAGAATATTATCATAGCTGATGTTCCACAGTTCAGAGCGTAGGATTGAACCCTGTGCGGCCCCTGCTGTAATCTGCTTTTTATGTGTTCTCCCACTCCCAGCATTTTCGTATATATGTATGTACCAGACTGCTGACCGAGCTCGTATGTTGGCGTTAATCACCGGTTAGCACTATACGTCTTGGGGTGGTTCTGGCTAACGCGTCTGGTTATTACTGCAGGTAGAAAAAAATTACCAGCTAACTAAAATAAAAGGTTTGGAAAAAAATAAATTTGGAGCCCCAAGGAAGTCTAGGCAGCTAGCACCCTGCCGGCAAACACGCACTTAAAACTCCATGGCTGATGTTATGCCATGTTTTTTTCGCCCTCCCACATTTTGAAATTATCCGATTTTAAGTGGAATGCCCCATATGTACATAAAACAAAACAACATAATAAACACGTTTGGTTGGCACATATTGTATTTACATAAAAATACATACACACACACACACACACACACACAGATTCAAACACAAATAAAACCGCATATTTGAAAAAAAGGAAAACAAAACATAAAAAACACATAAAAATATGGAAAAAAATATCAAAGAGGTTTATAGTTTTATCCAAAGAGTCAAAGAAGAAGAAGAGAACAACAGAAACAACAAGAAAATATACTTTTTATAAGTTTATCCTTGTAGTTTTTGTTTCTTATTCTAAGGATCTATTGAGTTTTTTTTTCATACATACATACATACTTATATTCTTATTTCCATAACATTTTGTTTTATCAACATTAACAACTTTTTCACATTAAATTAAATATTTGCTTAAAAAATGTTTTTAAACAACACTTACACACACACACACACATATATATATATATATAGAACCACAGGCACTCAACTAACAACATCTGCTAATTCCTTTGTAGAGAGCGAAAAAAATGTGTAAAAAATCACTGTTTTGAAAGCTTGGAAAAAAAACAAGACGCCTTCGGAGCCAAAGAGGAGGTCACACACTATAACGCCATGGGTGACTTTAATTTTAAATGATTGAACATACGCCAAAACTGGCGAATCGACAGCACAACCCCTTTGACATAAAGCACTCACTTTGTTTGCACAATTTCTACTTTGAACTCAAAGACAAATATTTGCTGCCTTCAGCACAGTTCGTTGTTTGACTGTCCATTTAAAATTCGCGGCAAAAGTTCTTCTTTTAATTTATGTTCTTAATGTTCTGCTCTTGCACTTTTCTTATAAGCAGGGGAATTAAAAGATTTCTTGTCGACATGTGTACTATTGCACAGGGTAGTTTTTAAAGCGATTCCTTTGGAAAGTAAATAAAGATTAAGAATTTTTTTTTTTAAGTCTATGTTTCAATATTTGCCTTTCAAGTTTCAATTCACTCTCACTTTTTTAGAAACCCCGTCTACATTAGACATTTTTTTGTCGGGAAGGGAGGGGAAATGCCCAAAAGCATCTCAGATACTGTCGTCACAGTTCTAGTTTGTGGGCCTTGCATCCACTTAAAACACTTCCTTTTTGAGCAGTTTCTCCGGCCCGGTACCGCTTTCGCATTGCTTCGGGGCGGGACTCCTTTTTTTGTTCTTATCCGACGGCCGTCGTTGCTCCTACGTCTAGGTCCCGCTTTTTGTCGCGTAACACTTTTGCTATAAATGTCGCTAGAAGTATCCAAGTATTTTCGTTCCGCACCATAAGTTCCACAATATTTTGGGAAGATATTCCTCCAGCGATTCCTTCTACAAACTGTCGTTCTATTCTCCATCTCTCGCATCTAAAGAAAGTGTGCTCAGCATTGTCTGCACAGTTTTCTCCATAGATACAGATGGATGTGTCCACTTTTCCCATCCTATGGAAGTATTGTAGGAAGTATCCATGCCCAGAAAGCATATGTGTTACAAAAAAGTCAATCTCGCCATGTTTCCTGTTCACCCATTTATTTATGTCATGGTCCGCGCTCGTGCCTCCCTTTTTTCTGTTTCACTGTTTGTTCTTTCGATTTATCTTCGTTTACTCCAAAGTGCTTTCCGTTATAGAGCTAAAAGGTAAATTGGTATAGACCCACTTATGACGAAGACTGCGGGCTCCGACACCGTACGGTATCCTAAGGCAACTCTTAGAGCAGCAGTACGTATTCGCCATTAGTCTACTAAGAAAGAGAGTTATTTGAGCTGCTTTTTTCGCCGCGTGTTCTAGTTGGGATCTAACCTCAATCCTAGATATTTAAGCCACCTCATCGTCTTTATTGTCTCAGACAAGACGCACATGTCTACCTCTAGTTGGATGTGCAGTGCAGTTTTTTCGTGGCTAGTTTGAAGTTATGTAAATCCAGTCATGACTTGAGCATGACTGGGTTTAGCTTGCTTTGTGCTTCCTCCATGTTACGGGCCACAATAACGGCTGCAATGTCGTCCGCGTAACCAACCAGGTAGGAATCGCTTGGCTTGGGCGTAGGAATGAACCCTTTGCTGCGTCTGCTGTAATCTGCTTTTCATGTGTTCTCCCAGCATTTTCGTATATATGTACACGGTCTCTGAGATAACTTCTGACCATACTCATGATGTATGCGGGTGCTCCAAATCGTGTCTCCAAAGCTTATATCATGTCGGCCCACCTTGCACTGTTAAAAGCATTCGTAACATCCAGGGTCGCCATTAAAACAATCCGTCTTGAAAAATGGTTTCCTGTTTGTGCCTTTTTGGCTTCCTCTATAAAGTCTTCGATAACGCATATTGCTGGCCTTCCAGGTCTGAGGCCATGTTGTCTATTGGATAGTCCTTCAGCATTTTCCAGAGCCACATGTATTGTGGGTTTGAGCAGCATTAGCAGCATACACAAAGGGCGATACGCTGAAGGAGAGTCTGGATCCCCTTTTCCCTTACTTATTCGCACAAGTCGCTGTCGTTTCCAGACATCTGGAAAGATACCTTCTTGTAGGCAACGATTTTACATTTTTAGTAGTACTTGTGGGTTGTCCTTGGCGATTATTTTAAGGATTTGCGCTGGGATTCCGTCCGGAACGGGTGTCTTTCTGCTTCTTAGCGCCTTCGTAGCAGTCTTTAATTCTGCTATAGTAAAAAATTGTGGTGGATGTACGTTTGATGGCAGGCTCCATTTTGCACTATTTCGCCTGTGGGTAAAAGCGTCTTCACGATGTTTTCCATTGTTTTCCATTCCTTTTAAATCTGGTCCCAAAAGGCGCGTTCCAAGTTTCCGCATAACTAATTTGTTAGACATTAAATGTTGGTGTTACATTAGTCATTAACATGTCAAACTCCATATAAAAAACACCAGTATTAAAAATGTTTTTTTTTTTGATATGTTAAGACAAGTTGATGGCTAATGATGACGAGGGGTTAAGTGTAGACTGACCATGTTAATGATTTTTCCAAGTCTTAACATGTTCGTTAAAACATTTGTTACGAAAGCTTTATTATAACATTATAATGGTGTTGTTGCTCTAGTATAGTTTGACAGTATTATTTTCAAACAGTGAAAATTATGGTCAATCTGAACATGAACATAAGAAAATTAATACCGTTGCTCTGCCGAAGTTATGCTTATGTCTCGTTTAAATCGATAGCTAGTGAAGACGGGGTGTAATACACTCATTTCATTTTTAAAATTGAATGGAACTTGCTTTCGATTTCTCCTTTAAGTTAAGTGTTTCAATCAAGAAAACAGCTGATTTCAATTCATGTGAAAAATTGTGCTGTTTTCTTGTTTTCTTGAGATAAAAAAGGTGTTGAAGTTGTGAAGGATCAGAGAAAAGTTTCCCTTTTAGCAACTCTGCAATTGTACCATATTATTACTTTTAAAACAATCAATCCATCAATTAATCAATTTAAACTTAAATTCTCTTTTGTGATTTTGAGAATTTTCTTTTTTAAACATGAGCTGATGGCCTTGGTTGCTGTGCTTTATTATTTGTTTTGTAACTTTGCAATAAATAATTAATTATTATTATTAAGTTTTTCATTAAATAAATACTTTTACGAGTAGAACAGTGTGGCAGCACCTCTGTTAAGCTTGAGAAGCCCTTTTATCGAAATTTTACTTCACCGACGATTAAATGCCCAACCACTGGACAGATAGACTACCACAGTACTAATCGAACTGACGAATCTAACCGATTTGGACACATGGTACAAATCTAAAACGAGCACTGTAAAAGATCTACAAAAAACTCACCCTTTAACTGAGTAAAAATTTAAATTGTTAAAACTGTCTCGTAGGCGAAAAACTAAAATTAATGAATTAAGTTTTTCTAGTGGAAAAAATCTCATAAATCTTATTTTTAGACAGAAACTGGGGCAAAGTTTAATATTTACAGTTGAAAATTTAAAGCAAAAACGGGTTATTTACCCCTTGTTTCTTTATTTATGTTAAACTTTTTATTCCTTAAATTGTTATTGCAAATAAAAGAAAGTTTAAAATTAGGGACGCAACGAACAAAATATTCTCAAATTTTTGCGGATAAAGGCAAATTCGCGAATCTGTTTGAATAAGTATTTCTCTACTTATACTTTAAAAGTTTCAAAGCTTAGAATGGAAGAGGTTCATATTCCTAGGTCTTTTAATTATTTTTTTTTCCACAAAATTTGTAAGCTCGTCGGAAAATAAAAAAAACACCGTCCTCAAGTCTAATCATGTAATAAATGCTACTACAATTCAATTATTATTCTCTAATGTAGAAAAATGAATTGCTTGAGTGCTTTTTACAATGCAGAAATGTACATTAAACGGACATAGTGTTTGAATTTAGTGGCAAAATAGGGTGTTTTATGAAAAGGAGTTTGCAGTTCAGCAAATAAAAAGCGTAAAATTTATTTACCATACCAGTTAACTTTGTGTCTAAAACTTAAAACAAAGTATTTGAGAAAACATTAGAGAACAATAGTTAAAAAAAATGACGGTTAAGAGTTTTTTAGTGCTTTATATGTACATATATAGTATGTATAGGGAGAATACAGATGCAGATCACTAACCCTTTTATTTTTAATTACTCAATACTAGTCAATATTTTCATTACTTTTGTGTACATAATATAAACGCACAGTTAATTTGATTTTTAAAGAAGACTTTAAATATTTTATTTCAATTTGGTTCTAAACATTTAACTTTAAAATTATCGAGTAACTACTTTTGAGCATTAAGTAATTAAACAACGGATCAATACTTTCTCTTTGCCACATATGTTCTCCGTAATTTAATTCGCAGCATCCTGCTGGGGAAAGAAAAAGTTAGTAAAACGGTGATCGGTAAAGAGACAGCTTTCACCGTTGACGAATGCAAACATTTGAATCATCAGCAACACTAGGCTGCACACCATCAATCGTTTTCTCTGTGCGTAATGTACGCCGTCTTTCGGGATGCTTATTAGCGTTTAGAGTAATTAATCGCTCTGATGAACGGTTTTGAGCAACGTAAAATACTCGCAGTGAACGATGAGTTTGTCGAACTGAAGCATGATTTTCCAAAAAAAAAAAAATTTAACAATCCGCAAACATTAAAATGGCATAAGTCTATTTTTATTTATTCAAGAACCTATCCATAAGGCCATAAGCGGTCTTTTATACTACTATTTTTATAACTACTAAAAATGCATGATAAATTGTCCAACCAAACTATCCTCAAAACAAGGCGAATTAAATTTACCAGGTGTGATCAATAGATCAGCTGATTAAATTTTGCTCTTCGTTATGGCTAATTTCTTGTTAAAAAAACGTTATTTTATATGCTAGTAAAATGTCAAAGTTTTGACAACTTTCAAAATTACAGAAAATTACCCCCAGTCTACATTAGACATAAAATAATAAACATCATGTTAGTATTAAATGTAGACCGCCCATGTTAATGTTATGTCCAAGCTTTAACGTGGTTGTTAAAACATTTGTTATAAAAACTCTTTTATAACATGACAATGACATTGTTGTTGTATTTTAGGTTGACAGTAGTATTTTCGAACAGCGCCATCTGTTGCGCAATGGCACTCCTACATCTGCTGTGCAATAAGCATTCAAACAGCATTGTTGGAAAACAGAAAATGACATAAACAGCTATTCGTCACCCCAGTCTTCATTAGCTATCAACATGTCTTAACAAAAGTCAAACTTCATATAAAAAAACCAGTATTAAAAATAATGTTTTTTTTCATAGAATTTTGACTTTTGTTACCGCATGTTAATGTCTAATGGAAACAGGGATTAACAACAGGCACAAATTAATTCCGTTGCTCTGCCGGCGTCATGTTCATGTTTTGTTCAATTTGATGACTAGTGAAGACGGCCTCTTATGGTCACTCAGAACATAAACATAAACAGATATTCGCTACCTATGACAAGTTAGGCGCTAGATATCGTTACACTGTTAAGAGTAACGAATTATATTTCACAGACAGATCTTATAAAATAAAGTGCAATAAAAAGTAATATATTTTAAAACTTTAAATGATATCGTATTTGTAGTTGAATAAAACTTCTAAATTAAGCTTCAACAATGACATAATGGAAACATTCACGCTCACAAATCTAAAAGTTAAATTCCTTTTATAAGAATGAGTTAAAAAAAATATTTTTAATATTCAAATATAAATTTGCATGTTTTGTAAATTTTAACCCTTTTCTTGTTCTAACAGTTTATTTTATAATGAAATTAGTTCAGGGCTTTTGCACAAGCATTTGCATGCTCTATAAACGTTAAAGCTACAACAACAAAAAATTACACAACAACATAAAAAAGTGCACGCAACAAAATAATTAATTCATCTGTATTGCATTTCCAATGTAATGTTTAGTTTTCTTTAATAAATATTTAATTTTAAATTATTTTTTTTACATTGTAAACCTTTTCAAAAGGATATTTTACAACAAACGAAACGAATTCTTCTTTTGTCGACTTTCCTAAGGCCGGGGCACATAGAATCCGTCATACGTTATACTTTGACGTACTCAACTGAAATCAAAGTAACAACGGAAGAGGTTGACACAATGAGTACTTTGTTGACGGATATTAAATAAAGCGGCATTTAGACGGCCAAACGCGGACTGTGAGCACCGCTGACTAGTCTAAACGCATGTTTGTCAAACACAGTGTAAATTTCGTTTATTATTTTGTAAGCGAGCAGTAAAGATGTCTTAAAAAACGGCAGGAAGGCGAATAAGTAAAAAATATTATTTAATTGGAATTTTTCATTTATTATAAAGGAAAATCCCATAATAGCCAGTTTGCCAAACACGGTGTAAATTTCATTTGTATTTTTGGAACCGAACAGTAAAGATGTCTTGGCTAGAGTGCTCCTTTTTAAGAGAATTTTTTGCAGTGTATGAAAGTTTTCCAGAATTGTGGCAAATAAAAAGTGAAGTTTATCATAATAGACACTTAAACCAAAGGCTTACGAAATGCTTTTTTTGTCCAAATTAGTTTCTTTCTTTTTTTTTTTTTTTTGATTGTCGTCTTGCAATAATTCATCAATTACCAAATTCACGCGCCATCTTTAATAAGAACTTCACTACTCAGTGTCTTTTGTATAATGATGTTTGACAAACTTCGCCTGACCATGTAAATGCTAAACTCTGTCGCTCTCATCAGGCCGCGTTTGGACGTCTCAATGGCGCTTAAGAAAAGAAAACACTTGTAAAGCTTTTTTCACCATTTTACGTTATTTAATTTATTTATTTTTGTTGTATTTTGTTTGTTTTTTGGCTGCCACTCAACTCAATCATTTAATTTTGAGAGAGAGAAACCAATTTATAGCTCTCAACGTACCTTAAAAGTTGTCCAACTTTCGTACTTTCCGTTGGCGGAGACGTACTGATTGTGGCACCACTCATTAGAAAAACTGCATATCAACTCTCTGGTACGTTGAAAAAGACGACGTATAAAGGATTCTATGTACCCCGGCCTTTAGTAATAAATCAGTCAAGTGTGAGTCAGACGCTAACGCATATTTAAAAATAATTTAACTATCGGGGCACTCTTTATTGTCTATTTACTAATATAGCGAACGTAGTTTTAATGAATGTGTGTAAATTTCACGTACCTGCCTCTTATGGTTCATGAAAATTAAGTAACTATCGGTACACCCTTTAATTTTTAGTATTTCTTGCTTACCATGGTCACTGGTAATACAGGTTTAGTGATAATTTATAGAGCCCATCTATTATGGTTGAAAAATAAGGCCACATACGTTAAGATACGAATTATTGGGACACCCTTTAATTTTTATGTTTTACACTTGCTAATATAACGATCGTAGTTTTTATTACTGTGTATAAATATGAAAGTTAAGTCACTATCGGAATACCCTTTAATTTTTTATAGCGGCCTTGGTCTGTAAAAATACATACATACATGTAAAAATTATGGATCTATTGGGACACCCTTTAATTTTGATTTACTGAGCGTAAGTTTCAAGTGTCTGCCTCTTAGGATTCATGAATTAATTCGATACTCATGAAAATCGAATCAGTATCGGAACACCCTTTAATTTTTAATATTTTTTCATATAGCGGCCACCTTTACCTTTTGTGTAAAATTTCTGGACTCCTTCTACTACGGTTCAATAATAATTCGATATACTTTAAAATAATGACATTATTAGGTCTAATAATACAACAATCATAGTTTTTTTAACGTATGTCTGCCTTTTACGGTTCAAGGAAACCATGTTGCTATCAGAACAGCCTATAATTTTTAGTATTCGTTATTATAGCGGCCATAGCAACACAATTTTTGTGAAAATTTAAAGAACGAACCTTTTACGTTTCGAGAAATAGAAGGTGCTGACAGACGGACATTGTAGCGAAATCAACAGGGGTTACGTTTTTACCTTTTGGGAACGGGGTGGATTTTAATGCTCGTAAGACTCAATGTTGCATGCTTAAGCACAGGCATGCGTGGGAAAACGATGCTTCATCTGTAGCTATGGGATATATATATATACTTAGGTATTAAGGAATCAGAAGCTCTTGATGTTGTTGGCATGAAAATCCAGTGCGATGTCTTTATCGATGGCCTAAACACATTTTTCCATTATCGAAAGAAACTTGCCAGTGCCTCTGTTTTTTTGAAACGTTATAAAAGATACTTCACTCCAACTGATCTTTTTACTATTTTTGTTTCACCTACATATATCTGGCCTAAAGTGAAAGACAACTTTCATGTATGGGCGGGCGGCCCAAAATCATTTGAAGCTACTCAACTGCTTGGAGGAGAGGGTGAAGAAACTCATCGGTGAGAGTATTTCATCCAACTCTATTAACTCACTGGAGCATCGACGCAATGTAGAATGTGTTTCGCTGTTTTACCGTTACTACAATGAGCTCCAATGAAATCAGGAAAAACACTACTTCCCCCTCTAACACTCTTCCTATAACCAAATTTCCTAGCTATGAGTGGGGTGGGATCATTCCCTCAAAATTACAGATAGGTATGGTACAAGGCGAATTCATACCAGGTGGAGTTGATAGCCCAGCTGATTGTTTTTTGCTCTGGTTTTTTTTTGCTAATGTCTTGTCAAAAATACATTGTTTCATATCTGCTAATCTAATGTCAAAGTTGTTGTTTTGTTGTAGTTGTTGCTCTACTGCTCACACCTGGTATGAATTCGCCTTTGTATGGTATTATAACTTAAGGCAGGGATGGACTGTGCTATAGGTTATCAATATACCACACACGGAACCCGAAAAACAAAAAGGGAATTAAAGTTTTAAACAATAAACATTAAAATGAAAATCTCTTTCAAAATCATAATTTAGAACAATTATTATGCTTTGTTTCCAAAATTATTCCTTTACTAGCTTGAAAAACACAAGCCTTGTAAACAAAATATTCATAAGTGATCAGAAGATAGTCATGGCTCTGAATATTAAAAAAAAATCTGTTTAATATTCTAAAATTTCTATATACAACAAACATCACAGGACGCTGTATTTCTTTTTGATTTATAAGACAACACTAGCTGCGAAGCTCCTGGCTTGCCTGCACAAAACACCCAGAGTCTTTGGCAGGAATCAAACTCGCAACCTCCAAACTGATAAATACTAGTGCACTACCAATCATTCTATGGAGGTTCTCAGAAATGAAAAAGGGCTTAAGTAAACAAATAGGTGTTTGTTCTATTTTATTCATATACATAAACATAAACATGGCAAAATAATTTCATTATACAGCCAATACACACGCACACACATTCTATAGTTCACAAAATAATGCGCTGTGGTTACCCAACAAACATTTAATCATTTGATATCAAAAGTTGTCAAATGATAAATACATCACATTTCAAACTTGTACTTGCTGACTGATTAAGAGCAAGTAGAAATATGTAACAAACAAATACATATGTAATTATGTATGGATTCGTAGAAGGGTGTGTGCATCTGAAACAAAGTTGAACACACACATACACCAACACACAGAAATATCGATTATTTATTTTATGCAATCATTTTTGACACTGAGAGAAAAAAGTTAAAAAAAGCTATTCACACATCACACGAACGTAATCTGGTCGTTTCCTTTTTCAGTTTCAATGACGAAAATTCACTATTTAAGTTGTTTTTAAGCATCGACCTCATCTCAGCAACAAGAGTCCCATTGTTACCAACTTTATAGAACAGAATAATAAGGGGGAGACAAATGACACTTCGACTAGAAAGATTTGCTAACAGATACTACAGCACATCATTTAGTCCTACTTTCCTAAATAATATCAAGGTTGTCATCGGTTTTAGTAGTCGCAGATCCCCATCTTTCACTTTCAACCTCATAATCCTTAAAAATTTGCACCGAATTTCCCTCGTCCTAATAACTGAATCTACACCGGCTGTTGTTCTCTGTTCCCAGCCTGTTAAAGTGATTTTTGTCATATCTCCATATTTCAAGCTTCGGGGGTTCCAATTGTCACTGCAGGAATGGCAAATGCTTTGACTCGGTTCACTCGGGGAAAATAGGGGCACCAGACGCTAGGGTTCCTAGAGCCTAAATCTGAAAGAAAAGGTCTGTGTGTTAAAACATACGGGTCCTCTTCGAGGCCCGACCAGTGCCCAAAGGACTGGTACCACGGGAATCGGTGGCCCCACAGAGAGCCTATCCTCTCTGTGGCCGGTTATTGGTGAGGTCCCCTTCGGGGGTACACGTGGTGGTTCTGGTTTAACATTGATTTATGTAGGTATGGTGCACGGTCGATCAAGTGTGCTGTTACACTCTCAACATACGGAGTTTGGATAGTCTCCAAACCCCTAAGCAAGAGGTTATAATGTGGATCTAGGCTTGCCTTGGAAAGGCTTGCTATATTATATAAATTGCTACTAATTGTGACTGTATCACACACAAAAAGCGATTGGTGGCAATCGTAAAGTGTTGTTATGCTACACAATGGGGGCGCTAGTCTACGCCTAAGTTTCACTCGGTGGTAAGACCACCGTGAGGTTAGGCCGAGTAGGCAGGTACTCCCGTTAATCTTGTTCCACAATTTCAAGCTTCGCATGTTCTAATCAGCGGTTATCCCAGTAATCCCAGTGGTGATTCATAGAGTTATTGCTTTCCATTCATATTTCCTCTATGATTCTGTTTGAACTAAGACCATAAAAATAGTTCCGGGTCGACCATTGGTGTACTTGCTCCAAATTCTTGCCAGACTGTCTGTCTTTTCATTACTTTCACAACCTGCTTTATGCTGCTATAGCAACCAAAAGGCTAATAACAGTACACTGATATTTGTTTACAAGCCGTCGAAATATCGACGTGAAGTCTGTATATCTGTCAACCTCCAGTTTTTTTTATATCGACGTACCTACTTATATGAAGCTCGGCATGACTGGGAATTTTATAGTTCTAAATTTTGATAAAATCAAATTAGGAGAGTGAATATGCAACACACCTCGCAAGAGGTCAGAGTCTGAAGGAACTCCGGTTTTCATTGGCACCAAGAAAGATATGGACTCGAATAATCTCAAGAGGTAGACGTAGACAGGTTAATTTTTTAACGCACTCCTTGAATATCTAAAATGGATGACTGCATTAGTGATGAATAACTGCATCAATTAGATGGAAAGTTAGATGACTATTGCCTGGTCATAAATTAAAAAAAAATCATCTCATGCTCTGATTGTCAATGTGACCAAGAGATATCTAGGATCCTCTAGATATCCAAGAAACACACCAGGTTGTTGCAAAAAATTCGCTAACTAACATCACCGGTCCAAACACGATCCGACATATATCGGAAAGTATGGGACTATTTTTGGATTGCATCACTGTCTGATTTAAATAGAGATAACTATGGACTTTATAATAAATAAAGAAAACTAATTCCGCAAATGTTATCGAAACAGACAAAAAACGTTTTAATATAAAGAAGGAATTCAAAATAAATTAATTTTTACTGGATTTGAAAGAGAATATTTTTTATTTTTAAATTAAGTAACAAGGTAGATTAATCTTACCAGGTAGTGGCGTCTCTACAACAAATGCAAAAATACAAGAACAACATGGCATTTTGTTGTTGCTTTGTAGTTCTCACTTCTGCACTATAAAATTTCTTAACACATACAATTTATGACATGTCGAACTATTAAATCAGCTGGGTGGACGACACTACCTAGTAAGATAAGGTCTGTTCCAGGTGCATAACAAAACAGTTCGAACTCGCACAAATTAGTCTGAAAGCGTTCCAGATAGCAATTTTTAGAGAATAAGAGAGAGTAACATTTTTCATTTCTTGTACAAAGTTAAACGAACTTTTTCTTTGGGTAAGTTCGGACTAGTATTAAATTATCAGCTGTTTTTTGTTTACATTTAAAAATTAAAAAATTTTAATATGACGGAAGAAAGATTTTTTTTAAATTTATTGAAGAAAAATGGATTTTGAAATAAAGTTCCAGGAGAACGTGCAATAGTTACCTGGCTTTCCATTTTGCAAAAAAATTATAAATAATAACCGGCTTTTACTTTTTTCAGATTATTTTCATTCCTTTTTTTCAGCTGTTGCCAATGATGCAAATGATTTGTATTTAAAATATTACGCATTTAAGCGTCTAAAATCACTAAAATATAATTAATTTGAGAAAGTAAGCAGCATTAGTATTTCAAGATGTTCAATTGTTTTTTTTTTTGCGTTCCAGCAAGTTTGTCACATTCAGAGAGTAATTTTGTTTTTACTCTTAATAGTCCGGACTGTTTTGGTATGCACCTGGAACAGACCTATAAAATACCTTGTTTGGAAATTAATTTTTAATTATCGAGTACAAAGTATTTGGTAATTTTTTTTTTTGAGTACTCAAAAGTAGTTCCTCGATACTTTTTACGTTATAGTTTTAGAAACAAACTAGCTGTGCCCGCCATGTCGTGGGCGTCTTGACAATATTTTCCTCGATTTTGAAAGTATTCCACACCAATTTTAAGACCCTTACTTTTATAATGCTTCAGTTATGATTTATGTATTTACTTTATATAAAGGTACCCATCCCTGGATAAAGTTCTAAAAGTTATATAAAATTCTAAAAATTATTGTAAACCTCTGTGAAAGGTGTTTAAAATATTTCAATAACAATGTAATTCCACAAAGTAAAAATACAAATTTTATTCAATCTACGCCTAATGTTGCGCAATAGTTTTTAAACTATCCCGCTTTCAAAAATAAAAAGGTGTGTTGAAAATATAACAGTATTGAAAATATCCCAGTTTTAAACCGAACATTTCAGGGGTCTAATCGCCGCATTCGATATCGAGTTAAATCTGTCGTAATTTTTCATTTTGGTATCATGGCACTCGATATCGAATAAAAAGTATCGTAATTTCATTGGAAAGGAAATGTTTTTAAACCGTGTTTTCTTGTTCACTTGTTGACTTATTATTAATCTATTACAATTTGATATAAATAACGATTCGATACAAGTCGAATGGCATAATTAGCTTACACGACTCGTATCGAATTTGTTACACGATATGATAGTTTACTCGATATCGAATGCGGTAATTGGCCCCAGTACTTTTAAACCGGAAATTGCTTTTTTAACTACTTTTTCTCTAATTTCTCTCGGAAATGAGATATTTTTTGCGCAAAAAAGTATTCTATATTGGAATCAGAATGCTATAGTACCTCCTCCAGAATTTTGTTAAAATCCATCCAGTAGTTTTTACGTGATGCTAACTCCAATGAAAAGCAAATGGAAATGAGTTACTATTTTTAACCGACTTCAAAAAAAGAAGGAGGTTATCAATTCGTCTGTGTGTTGCTTTTTTTTTTTTGTATGTTTGTGCCTTCAGAACTCGGTCATTTCTGAACCGATTTTCAAAATTTTTGCACTATTCGAAAGGTTATGGCTACATTTAAAATTCCCAATAACAAAAATTAACTAAGAAATAAAATTAAAAATTAAAGGGTGATCCCATAGGTGACTTAATTTCACCTTTATTCTCCTATCTTTTGAACCGTTATAGACAAACACTTGAAAGTTGCACAGAATGTTCGTTACTATGTTATAATGAGTATAAATATTTAAAATTAGAAATTAAAGGGTGTCCCATTACTTGTTTTATTTTGATATATATATGGCCAAACTTTTGAACTGTTATAGACAGACAGTTGAAATTTACAAAGAACTTGTATTGCTAAGTCCGCTAAAATAACAAGTGTAAAATATGAATTTGGGAATAAAGGGTGTCCCAATAGTTAATGTAAAAGTAATATATATGGCCAAACTTTTGAACTGTTATAGACAGACAGTTGAAATTTACAAAGAACTTGTATTGCTAAGTCCGCTAAAATAACAAGTGTAAAATATGAATTTGGAAATAAAGGGTGTCCCAATAGTTAATCTAAAAGTAATATATATGGCCAAACTTTTCAACTGTTATAGATAGACAGTTGAAATTTACAAAGAACCTATATTCCTTAGTCCGCTATTACAACAAGTATAAAATTTGGATCTATAACTTAAAGGGTGTCCCCATTATTGATGTAATTTGACCATTATGTCCTCATCTTTGGAACCGTTATAGACAAACACTTGAAAAATATACAGAATGTTCACTACTATATCTGGTATAACAACAAGTATAAATATTTAAAATTGGAAATTAAAGGGTGTCCCAATAGTTGATGTAATTTGATATATATGGACACAAAGTTAAAATGTAAAAAGTATCTGTATGACAAAGTCCTCCTTAAAAAGTATTTATATTAAAATTTGAATTTAAAGGGTGTCCCAAAATGTCATTTGATATATATGACCATATCTTTTAAACAGTTATTGATAAACACTTAACAATTAGACAGAATATCCATTACTATATCTGTTATAATAATTATAAATATTTAAAATTATAAATTACAGGGTGTCGCAATAGTTTATGTAATTTGATGTATATGACAAAAATTTTAAACCGTTACAGACAGACGGTTGAAATTTACAATGAACCTGTATTGCTACGACCGCTATAACTAGTATAAAATTTGAATTCGGAAATTATAGGGTGTCGCAATAGTTACCGTCTTAAAGAAACATGATTTTAATTTAGCTGTTTTGAAGTCGGTTTTTTTTTTTTGCAAGAATTATATTATACATATATACATATAGATTAAATAGAAAACTGAATGGTTTCTTTAAAATTCTGGTTAACAGTGCGTTTTTATTGTTTAAACAAAAGTATTGAGTATGCAATTGATAAGTATTGAGTAGTATCGAGTAATTAAAAGTAGCAGAAATTGCCAACACTACATTCTAGTAATGTTATACAATTTCTGGACCTACATACTTGAGCGGTTTTCTGCTACTGCTTCACGATCCATCATCCATCGCTATTTAGTTAAAATGGTTTCTTACAATGAATTTCTTTGAAGTGTACTTGTGCGGGTGTGACTGTGACTGTATTACATTTTTATATACATATGTATGTATGTACAAATGAACTTTTTATTGACTTTAACTTTGATTCTACACTTTAGTAAAAAACATACATAAATGTAAATTTTTTTTCACATTACATTTGTTACTTTGTTAGATGTATTTTTTTTTTTTTTTTTTTGTTCTAGAACAGTAATAAAACACCATCAGCAATAAAAATATTATTATCTTGGCTCCTGCTATTGACATTTGATGTGGTTATATGAGGGTTTTACAACTGTTTCCTGTTTATAATATTGTTCCTGCGGATTTGGTAAGTTTGTTATTAGAAGGAGTGAACAATACATGTTACATTACTTACTCATACCCACAAAAAAAAAAATTATAAAGAAAAAATATATGAAGTGCTTTTGTTTAAAACAAAAACTTGTATCTTTTGTGTTTTCTCCCCTTGCTCTCATGCTTAAGTCAGTGTTGGGATTTGTGGTACAATTGTACCAAATTTGGTACAATCGACACATTACTGGCAGTGTTGGGATCTGACAATGTTTAAATTATATCGTCAGAGTGATAAAATTGTACCAAATCAGCATCAATTGGATCAATATTTGACATTAAAGAAAGAAAAAACAAAATAAAAGCATATGTACATACAGTAGCTCGACATTAAAAGATGCTAATTAAAACTTTAATACTATAGGGTATTTTAAAGTGATGATAATTGACCTTGGAATTTGTTTTCTGTGGATATTAGTCAACGAAAATCAAAACGTATTTAAATTTTTAAAATTAAGCTAAAGGAAATCCAATCGCAATTCCTAAAATAAATCCCAAAAATGGCATTTTTAGGCTTTGGCCCATTAAGTCCACATATGGACCAGGGTTCATGACATACTTTTAGAAATAATTGGGAATATATAAAGCTTTTTTGCAGCAGTCTTCTCTTTCCAATCGCTTTGATATTTTAGAACAAAATTTCGATGTAAAATAGATCAATTGAAATTCTACTAGATTCCTTACGAAATTTGGTTTAAAATATAAAATTTTTATTCTTTCCTTAAGAATTTATTTTATTAAATGATCCCTAGCTTTAAAACTTATGCTCAAATACTCCTCTGCTACGTCCATAACAAATTTTGGATCAATCGAACTAGCCCTTTACAGATGGCCCTTTACACTGTGCAATGTTAGGATAGGGCTACACATCAATTGCAATCAAGTGCTTAAAACTTCACTAAAGTCACCTGATTTTCATCCGATTAAGTATGCCTGGAGCTATTTGGAAGAATAAAAAGACCTTACGATTTCTCTCCAGAAAAAATGAAAAACGAATAATGCCGGAAACTGATTAAGGCGATGCAAAAACGTAACTAAATTACATAACACTTACACATAATAGGTTTAGCAGAGTAAATAATAAAAATCCCGAACCTAAATCCAGAATGTTGCAATTTTGACAGGGTTGGAGAACTATGAAGTTAGAAATGTAAAAAAAAAATTTTGATTCAATGAAAAAATTTATTGAATAAATTTTATATGAAATTGTACCAAAAAAACATTAAGTGTACCACTGTACTTCTGATGTGTCGATTGTACCAAATTTGGTACAATTGTACCACAAATCCCAACACTGATTACTGGTACGCTGGTACACTTCATGCTTTTTTGGTACAATTTCATACAAAATTTAATCAATAAATTTTTTTACTTAATCATTTTTTTTTTAGATTTCTAACTTCATAGTTCTCTAACCCTGTTTAGAACTGACTAAAATGCAACATTCTTGATTTATGTTCAGGATTTTTATTATTTACTCTGGTAACCGGCAGTATTCGGCTGATATATTTTTCCACTCTTTATAGTGAGAAATCGTAAGGTCTTTTTGGTAATTGGATAATTTTTTAATTGTTCTTGGAAATAGCTACAGGCATACTTAATCGGATTAAAATCCGGTGACTTTGGTGAAGTTTCAAGAACTTGATGGCAATTATAGTATGGCCAGCTCCTAACATAGCACAGTGTAAAGGGCTAGTCCGATTGATCCAACATTTTACAAGGACATAGCAAGGAGTATCTAAGCTTAAGTTTTGAAGCTGGTCATCTTTCACTTACCAGTGGTGGCGCTATGTGGCCTTAAATTAGAGAACCTCACACCTTCACTTTTTTAGGTCTCCGCATTTCTTCAATTTTTCAAAATTTTACATCGTCTTAAAGATCTATTTAGTATTAGTGCATTTTTTAAAGTTTTTTTTTCGTAGATAGCGAGAAAAATTTAAGATATTGTGAATAAATATGATATCTTTTCTGAATTAACAACTAAATGATTTTTTATGTATTTTAGCCTAAAAAGGGCCATCAATGTCTTTTTAAAAAAATAAATTCTTAAGGATTATATATAATATGTATTAATAAAAATTGTAAACCAAATTTCACGTAAAAGTGATGAGCCTTTGAGAATATTCCATTTGATTTATTTTAGTTCGAAATTTTCACATTATGTTCTCCTATATGTTCCTATTGTTCTAAAATACCAAAGAGATCGAAAAAAATACCAAACAAATACCAAAGAAATCGGAAAATGAAGACCGCTGTAAAATAGCTATATATATTCCCAATTATTGCTGAAAGTATTCCATGAAATATAGTCCATATGTGGACTTTATCTGCAAAAGCCTAAAAATTCCAATTTTATGATTTTTGGTATTTATTTAAGGAATTGCGAGACTTCCTTTACCTTAACGTTGAAAATTGATTTTCGATGACTATTATCCACAGAAAAGAAATTCAAGGAATCAATGTCAATTATCAATTATAAAAAATATCCTAGTATTAAAGATTTGATTAGCATCTTTAAATGTGGAGCTACCGTATGTAATGTAATGTTGGTACAATTCATGCTGATTTGGTACAATTCTATTACTGGGACGGTACAATTTAAGCATTGTCATATCCCAACACTGAAAGAGTTAATGAAAGAATTTCTATACTCGTACGAGTATACTTACTTGCCAGATAGAATTGATTGAAAATCGCCAAAATATTTTTAAAATCGTCACAATATTTTTGGGTAATTCCAAACAGTGCTGGAAAAGTATTGAGTAGTGGTTATCCAATACCGAGTATTTGATCATTTTTTGAGTACTCAATACTCAAAAATAGTTACTCGATACTTTTAACGTTATAGTTTTATAAACCAATTAAATAAAAAATTGAATGGCTTGGTTAAAATTCTGGCTAACAGTGCGTTTCTATTATGTAAACAAAAGTATTGAGTTATATTGAGTACCCACTTGATAAGTATGGAGTAGTATAGAGTAGTATAGAATAATTAAAAGTATCAGAAATTGCCAGCACTAATTCCAAATCAAATCAACCAAAAAAGCAAGTGTTTTTAAATTGACCACTCCCGATTTTATGGAAACTTTTTTATTTATATTCGTTGACTTCCTGCATCCAAATATAATTTAAAAAAAATTCTATCTCATATAGTTTTTTAACTATACACTTGGTGAGAACGAAGTCTACCACTACCTAAGGCTTCAATCTTGTTTAATATTTTTATTTTAATATTTAACACCTTATATTTGTTGTTGCTTCAGCCAACCTTCGGTTAGCTACTTTTTGTTTATTTTTTTACTCTCAACATACGTGCTTTATTTGGCTTACTGTCACTAGCCTTCCTCATTAACAGCATATTTATTTGAAAAGTGCCTAATAAAAAATTGCCCCTTCGAGACACAGTCAGCTTGCCTTTTTCGATTTTTATCTTGGTCGAATGATGCTTGCAGTTTTAAATGGCCTGTCACAAACGCAGTTACCCAGCTTAAGGTATCTAAAATATATCCAGGCACATTAATGCATTTCATGAAAAGAATGCCAGGTATTCTTGACCATATCTTCCGGCTAATAAAAATCCGCAGAGACTAACATCTCCACCTCTTACGGAGTTTACCTGTCTATCCCATCGATTTTATTAATTCATTTTATTAGAATTCATGAAATTCCCAGTAATGGAAAAAAGAGGCGCAGGTAGGTTATAATAAAACTTGAGTTCGACAACAGAGTTCAACTGACTAAATTAAACCAGCCTCCTACCAGGGACAAGACCTCAGTACGAGCCTGATACAGGTCACCACCACGTAAAGATCTAAGTCGAGTAACTGACAAAACACTCAGTTATCTGCTAGTAGAATGTCAAAGTTGTTGTTTTGTTGTAGTTGTTGCCGTACTGCTCACACCTGATATGCATTCTAGATTTGGCCATTTCTCGCCAAACGTGGCTATTTTCAATCTTATTTGGCGACATGGCGACTTTTTGGCGATTTTTAAAATAGTTGGCGATATTGTTGGCGATTTTTCATTGACTTTTAGCCAACATTGAGTTTTTTTGACCAAACTCAATTAAGGAATAAAAATGGATAACAAAGAAATTGAAGTTTTAAAAGTAAATTGCTAGACCTTTGGTGCTTTTGCTGAAGTGCAACAGCACAGAGGAATAAATTGTCCTTCTAGTGCTTTAGTTCCAAACTACTGAAGGGTCTTATAAATAATGGATCACAGGGACTGAGGATCACAAGGACTGAGAAAATCCCTGTGAGTCTGTTTTTTCCCGTGGTACTAGTCATTTGGACACTGGTTAGACCCTGAAAATTTTTATGTTTCACTTTCAGGCCCCAACAAGCTTCGAGGACTGGTGCCTCTATATACCACGAAAGCATTGTCGTCAAAATGTTAAAAAACCAACAAGACAATAATTCCCCGGGGTGGCGAGTATTGCAGGCAGACAGAGAGATTTGGTTGACATCAAGCAATGGAGCAATATACACCTGAATAACGAGGATGTGTTGTTACTTTAATCGCTGTTTGAAAATTTTAAAAAAATAATTACAACTCATTATGTCAGGGTTCCATTTTCCTCAAGAGTATTAATACTTGTATTATAGTGTAAAACAGCCTTAAGCAGTATATTGCCGCTATACCGGCAAACCCGAAATATCGCCGATATATCGGTATCGGATGCATCCCCATTTCAGTTCAGTTACTGTTTTTATTTCTAACAAAATTATAGCCAATTTACATACTGTCACGAAATTTATTTTGCACCTTATTTACACTTTCCACGTAAAAGAATTCATATTTAAAAAATACGTATTTATTTTCAAACACAAAACATCTGGCAACCGTTTATATCCACACACTCATTTGGTATTCACCCTTTTTCTAGTCATAGGTGTTTAGCAGGGTTGGTAAGGTTGGTACAATTTTACTTTTTTTGGTACATTTCAAACCTGAAAAGTACAATGGTTCACAAATGGCTTATATGGTATAATTCAAACGTTTTCCTAGATTTATGTTTAAGATGGTTTGGAATGTCAAGCTTAAAAAACTTTGTCTCATTTGTAATTACACAAATCCTTCAACTTTCAAATAAACAACTTATGATTCCATGTAGTCCAAAAATAAGTCCTATGTCAGTTTATTTTAGTTGTCTGTAGAGAAAGTAGGAAAATTCTCCTTAAAACGTATCGGAATACATAATTAATAAGGTGAAAGTAGTGAAAATAATGACGAATCTATCGAAAATACGTGCATATAGGTAAGCGTGCAATAACTTAAAATATATTTTAACCTAAAAACCCTTTCCAGAACCAGCTACATTTAAATTTATAGTGATCAGACACAGAAGATATTTTTAAATGTCCAACCCTTGTATCGACAGTTTAGTGGGGCTACCAGGAGAACGATATCCCGAAAAAGTAGGCAAAGGAAAGACCTTTCCTTTTGTTGTTTTAATTTCATTACAGTCTCAGAAGACGTCAAAACGCTGGTGCTAACCTAAGTTTAACACTTGCATGCTAAGACTAATTATATCAGTTAAGTAGCTACCGGTACTAAGTACACAAAAGAGTGTAATTTTTTTTTATTTTTAAATATATTTTTTGAATCTTCAAATATATTTTTGAACTAACAATAATTACTCATATCTTAAGGCTAAAATAAAAATAAATATAATTGTTATGTCCAGCCAGTGCTAGACAAAAAAAGATGTACATATGTTTCACGGTTACTTCTATCATTTGCGTGTCATCCCTCTAATGTTCGGATGAGAGAAGAAATGTCCCTCCTTCTTAGACGAATGTAACCACGTTCATTTAGCATGTTGCGGGCCAGCGGATTTGGATGTGTTTCAAGCTTCTTTAAATATGTAAATGCATATTTCGCTATTTCTGCTTTAACTGATGGCACGTTTAGATCTTTGTGGATGTTCGAGTTTCTTATGTACCAGGGAGCAACTATGATCATACGTAGAATCTTATTTTGGCGCATTTGGATTTTTTCTATATTGCTAGCTGAGGCAGTGCCCCATAATTGAATGCCATAGCACCAAATTGTTTTAAAATTGACTTGTACAACAAAAGTTTGCAATCTAAAGCTAGAGTAGAATTTCTGCCGATAAGCCATGTAGCATTTCCAAGTAAGACGCCGGTCAAGATGTATGCCGAGATATTTCACATCTGAAAGCTGAGGTATCATTTGGTTATTTATGTAAATAGGGCGGCACGATTCCCTACGCAGTGTAAAAGTTATGTGAGTACATTTTTGTTCATTGACCTTAATTTTCCATTTCTTCAACCACTTTTCTAAAATTAATATGTGGTCTTGTAAATATCGTGATGCTACTTCGGGACTTTCGTGAATGCTTAAAAAAGCTGTGTCGTCAGCAAATGTCGATGTGTGGACTCGGTCCCTAGTTGGCATATCTGAAGTATACAACAAGTATAAAATCGGCCCCAATATACTACCCTGGGGAACTCCGGCTTCAATTGGCTCAGGTGAGCTTAAAAAATGAATGAATCGCCATCCGATAAAAGGATAAATTAAAATTTAAATTCACAACCAAAATTTGTTTAGTACAATTTCAGTACAAAAAGTACAATTTAAAAAGCCGGTTGTTACTATTTGAAAATTTCATTTACCATCTCTGGTGTTTCCTTGGAAAGATTTATTTCTTTCTTTGGGAGTTGGGTGGTTAATTGAAGCTGTTTTGTTGATATTGTTTTATTTGTTGAAACATTTATTCGTTTAACAAACATATTTTGTTATTTTCGAAGCATCCATAAAATTCCTTTTTATTCCAACCACTTTATTATTATTTCTTTATTTTTTTGTCTTCATTTTCTTTTTTGTTGGTACTTTATTTTCGTTGCTTCAATTATGCATGATGTTTATGGTACAATACGATGTACCTACCCATATTATGGTAAGTAATAACCCAGTAGGGAAATAAAATGGCATTGCAATCAGCTGGAATATTTTTATGACCCAAACCATTTTAGTTTAACCCCTTAAGTGGGCTAAAATTGTAGAAAATGGGAAAAGATTTTGCTTTAAAAATGTATGATTTTTATTAATTTTTAAATTTAAATTTCGGCTTATGTGATTAAACCATTTGAAAATTAAAAAATAAATAAATTTTTAGCAGGACCCTATTAATATGACGGGATTTAGAAGACGATTTAAAAAGATATATTTTTTGTTTAGGATAGAGAAAAAGGTACTATTTGTTTTTTTTTTTTTTTGCACGAAAAAGTTAGTAAGCATGCCGTCTCTCTATACTGTTTACTACTGACTGTACTGTCCATCGTTATTTGTGAAGGCATATGGACCAATGATTCCACAGGCCCATGTATGTAATAGTGTTACGAATATCGTTAAAAGTAAATCTATTTCAAAAGCAATCCATTGTTTCTCGAATTAATCGCTCTGATAGACGATTATCAGCGCCATAAAATACACGAAGTAATCAATGACTTTGTCAAATTAAACAATGATTTTCGAACTACATTAGAACAATTTAAACCTAACTAATCTCAAAACCTAACTAATCTCAAAACAATCGATAACTGTTAAATCAGCTGTCACACGAAATAGTGCTGTAAATTTAAAGTTCTTCGTCTCTCAAAAAACGCGATCATTAAAAAAAGATGACTGAGAGTATAACTATAAATTATGAGAGTTTTTAACAATGTTCGAAAATTTACCTCATTTAATGTACTTAATAGCCCATTCAGGCTGCCACGAAATTAAGTAATTTCGAGCTGAAATTACGAACGAAATCTAAAGTGTTCATACTGGGCTTTTTGACATTTGAGTTAATTTCGCAAACAGCTGATCACTCTTAGTTGCATTTTTATAATTTAATTCTTTTGCAAAAAGCTTTCGCACAACACTTTCTCATTGATTTAAAATATACACGAATATTAAAAACAACACTACAACAAAATTAGTGTACAAATGTGTACGTTTCCATTATTTCATTTGGCTTTTAAATTTTTTTCAAACAAAACGGACTTTCTAGGTTGTAAATATGGTCATGGTTGCAAAAAAAGTAGCTTTTTCTACAAATCCAGCGTTGTCTATCGTAATTTCAAGTTAATTTCGACGAAATTAAGTAGAATGAGTTAATTTGGGCAATGGTAAAATATATGCGAAATTACGTAATTTCAACTTGATTTCGGCCGAAATTACAAAATGACTTAATTTCGTGGCAGCCTGAACGGGCTATAAGTATTTTGTACGTTATAATATTGAAAACACAAACGGAAATTGTGTACGAAAATGAGAACGCTACGTAATGTATGTTACTTGCGTTAAAAAATCGTTATGCATTGTATTCGGGTTATGTAAAAATACACAAACACTAAAAACTAGATATGTATCGTCTCTGCACAAAATAATGTTCAGTTTATTTTCGAATACTGGATTTTAATATAAATTATGAGAGTTTACTTGCAGGGTTGCCAATTTTTGCCGAGATTTATTTGTACGTGTTTATTGCAATTTGTTGATTTAGACTTGGCAGCCTTCCTTTGGCCGAAAAACGTCATCTAACGGGAAAATATGAGTATGGCGTAATCTTGTCTTCTATCATTCTTGTTATCACCCTGTGATTCTTAAGCTGACCCTGGCGGAAGGAAAGTAATAAGGGAGAAACCATACTCTAAACACATAAACACATAATAAGTTTTAAACAGTAAAATGTTAAATTACTGCCAAAAAAAAGCCAAAGCAGAGTTTCCCTAACAATTGGAAATTATCTTTTACCATTTTACAAATTTTCCTAATTTTCTTTCCTCTTAAAATATTTTCATTTTATTTGAAATATATTTAACACGTTTCATCATTGCTACACAAAATGTTTTTGTGGGTGCGGTTTAAACTCATGTTCAAATTACAAAATATTTTTAAGTATCAATACACGAGGTGTGTTAAAAAATTAAAGAAAATTTAAACCCTTATTTTTCATCAATATTAATTTTGTCTCCTTTAAAGAAACAACCCTCAGATGGCAGACAATTTGCCGAAAGTTATGAAGAACGTAAAACGGTCAGTCCTTGAGTTTTCAACAAGGTGGTGGTACAGAAATATGGCCTTTTTAATGTGTATTTTTATGATGCGTTTACTGTAAAGTTAAACATTGTTCGGTGCTTTAAGCTCTTTTGAGCGGATTCAACTTTGCTCCGACTCTCTCTTGTTGCTGTTGTTCACTCTTTTCAACTTGATAAAAGTATACAGTCGTCAGTAACAAAAAATTTAATTTCTACACACAAATGCAACTTTAAAAGAGAATTTAAGAAAATTGCAGAAACGCAAATTGTACATCAGAACGGGAACTAAGTAATTTTGTTAAATTTTGAACAAAGAAAAAAAAATCGTGGGGGAAGGGGCGCCATATCTGGAAAATAAAATTAATGTGGAAACAAATTAAAGCCCAAATCGTATATCTTTGACCATGAAACTCCAAGCATTATACTCGGGAGTTGCACGACAAACGCAGCCGTTAGATTATTTTCATACTCAATTTAATGGGCGAACTTATCATTTGACGACTGTATTCATGGATTTGATGGATGATTTAATAAGTTACTGCCATGACTGGATGATCCTCATCGCTTGTAGACGAAGAGAGACGTTTAAATACATTGAACAGTTGACAGTAATCTGTAACGCTGGTGCAAATATGCCCTGTGCCATGATTTTTTTAGATGTTTGGTGGCAAATAGAAGTCTTTGATGACAATGCACCAAATTCTATTGATTATATTTAAAAAAGAGCATTAATTGTCTCACTCGTCATGCTTATCATGTGTTAATGGCCAGCGGCCAGTCCTTTAGCTGTTTTTCTATTCTCGAGAGTCTTACAGTCTCTAGGGCTTATGGTTAGCTTTTGATGTCAACTATTGAATTGTATTTTTATATGGAGTACCATATAAAACTCTGATGAATTTAAATTGAATTACCTTGTTCACTACTCGTACATTTTTTTCGCTAAATTTTGTATGGTGGAGTACTATTAAAACTCAAGGATTAAATTAAACATTGCGTTTGATTGACTTGGTGGAGTATCGCAAAAATTACATAAAAGAAAGCTGATGAAGATCATTAATACTTTGAAGCAACTTTTGCAAATAAAAGAAGGCCTTTGAGCTCTAGAAGAGGATTTCTGGAGTACCTATTTCCTCCCCCAAATATATAGGTCGAATTGAAGAAGGCTCCTGACATTATTCAATTACTGCTCTACATAGTTTCAAAAGATCAATAAATGTTGATTTAACCTATCAACAGCCAAAAAAAATATTTTTAACTATTTTTTCCAAAATTTTCTATTTGTCGTTTGATTCTTGCCATTTTTCAGAAACTTACTTTTTGTTGGTGACTTACCTTGGTACTAATGTGCATAATTTTTTAAGAGGAATAAAAATAATACAGGTAAATTAACGAAAATAAATAATTTGAAATCGAAATTTATAAAAAAAAAAAATTTTTTTTTAAATCGCAATGTGCAAAGAGAGCGATATGATTTTTCAACTACATTATTAGACTGATTACAGAAAGGCTTTGAGTGAGAGCAAGATAACGCCGATATCACCAAGTCATGTTTAATCTTATCGAAAAAAAAGTGAACATTTGAACTTAGCTGTAGTGATAGTGCGGATCAGATGTGTATGTGTGTGACACAGTTTTTGACAGGTCTGTACGATTTGATAATCTTTTCCAAAAAAATTCCCTGACATATTGTTCTCTATACGATCAGAGTTTCAAAATCTTTTTTTAGGGTTCCGTACCCAAAGGGTAAAAACTTAACCCTATTGTTTTCGCCACAATGTTTGTGCGTCTGTCAGGGCCTTCTATGTCGGGAACCGTAATAGGTAGACTCTTGAAGTTTTCACAGAAGATGTATAACTGTGGCCGCTATAGCAACTTGAAGGGTTTTCCAAAAGTGACGTGTTATTCGCTGGTATTTATTTATTTCTTGAACTGTAGGAGATATACACTTATAATTTACAAACAATAATTACAACTTTGTTTACTATATAAGGAAGTCTAAAAAAATAAACCTAAAAATTAAAGGGTGTTCCGATAGTGATGTGATTTGCATGTATATGACCTAAGTTTTGAACCATAATAGGTAGACTCTTGACATTTTCACAGGTGTATTATTATGGCCGTTATAGCAACAGATATTAAAAGTTGTAGAGTGTTCCGAAAGTGACGTGTTATTCGCATATATGTCTTTATTTCTTGAACTATTCGATACAGACACTTAAAATTTACATACAGTAATTAAAACTATGTTCGATATATAAAACTATGTTCGATATATAAAAAAGAATATGTAATACTATGGCCACTAATAGTAAAAACTACAGGGTGTTCCCACAGTGACGTGATTTGCATGAAAATGGCCTAATTTTTTAACTATGATATTTTCACAGTGTATCACTATGGCCTCTATAACAAAAGAAAGAATTAGAGGGTTTTCCGGCAGTATCGTGATTTGCACGTACATATATGACCTTACTTTTAAACCGCAATAGGTAGACTCTTAAAATTTTTACAGAAGATGTGTAACCACGGCCGCTATAACAATTACTAAAAATTAAAGGGTGTTCCGACAGTGACATATTATAATAACAATTAATAAAATTTAAAGGGTGTGCCGATAGTGTTGGGATTTTCGGGAATATGATTTTAATTTTTTAAAGTAAATATAAAAAACAAAATAAAAATGAAAGGGTTTCGGGCAAGTGTCACAAATCTACGTGTGTATGTAGCCTTATTTTTGAACCGGAATTTTTTTTTTTTTTTTTTTTGTTCATAATTTATTTATTGTATCTTCAATATTTTTGAACTAACAATAATTACTCGTATCTTAAGTCTAAAATAAAATATTCTTTTTAAGTCCAGCCAGTGCTAGACAAAAATAATGTTTGTTTCACGGATTTTGAAATCATTTGCGGGTCATCCCTCTAATGTACGGCCAAGAAAAGCAGTATCTCTTCTTTTTAGTCGAATGTAACCAGGTTCATTCAGCATGTTACGCGCCAAAGGGTTTGGATGAGATTCAAGCCTCTTTAGATATGTGACTGCATGTTTCGCTATTTATGCTTTAACTGATGGCATGTTTAGTTAGGTCTTTGTGGATGTTCGAATTTTTTATATACCAGGCAGCAGATGTAATAATACGTAAAATCTTATTTTGGCGCCTTTGTATTTTTTCTACATTGCTAGCTGAGGCAGTGCCCCATAACTGAATCCCATAACACCAAATTGGTTTGAGGACTGACTTGTACAGGAGAAGTTTACAATCTAAGCTCAGGGTGGAGTTTCTGCCAATAAGCCAATTTAGTTGTACTGCTTTTAGTTTCATTTGTGTTAACTTGAAGTCAATATGGCTTTTCCAAGTAGTCAAGATGTATACCCAGGTATTTAACGTCTGAAAGCTGTGGTATCATTTGGTTATTTATGCGAATAGGAGGGCATGAGTCCCTGCGCAGTGTGAAAGTTATGTGAGTGCATTTTTGTTCATTCACTTTTATTCTCCATTTTTCTAGCCATTTTTCCAAATTGAGTATGTGGTCTTGTAAGAGTTGTGATGCTTCTTGGGCACTTTCATGAATACTTAAAAATCTGCAAAAGTTGATGTGTGGACTAGGGTGCTAATTGGCATATCCGATGTGTACAGTAAATATAAAATTGGTCCCAAAATACTACCTTGGGGAACTCCGGCTTCAATGAGCTGTGGCGAGCTTAAAAAGTCACCTTCTTTTAATAAAAACTTGCGATTCGTTAAATAATCTTTTAAAAGCTTATACAAGTTCTCGGGCAAGTTCAGCTTTAGCTTAAATATTAGGCCTTCGTGCCAAACCTTATCGAATGCTTGAGAAACGTCGATAAAGATCGCAGAACAGGAATGAGAAGACACTTTAATCTGCTGTTTCTGAATTGCAAACGACGAAATCTTCTAAAAAAAAATTTATGAAAATCACTCAATTTTTTTAATGATTCCTATATAAATTTTCTAAAAGAACCGCTTGCCTGTAATACGGAAACATCACATAAATCTACACAAAGTATGTATAATTTGTTCTCTGTACCAAGTACAAAAAATGAAACCCAAAATTAAAGAGTGTTTCGATAGTGAGACAATTTTATTCGGATCTTTATTTGAACAGTAAAAGGCTGACAATTAAAATTTCCACAGGTTATATTTTACAACAACAAGTAACGAAAATAAAATTAATGAAAATAAAAGGGTGTTTCCTAGATGTCAAGAATTTTAGGAATTTGGCCTTCTCTTCTAAACGTTATAGGCAGTACTATTAAGTACTATGCTCTAGTAGAAAAAATAATTGAAAATTAAATAACAGCCTTTAATTTTAAGACGTGAAAAGCCAAAAACATTTGTTTTTAACCGACTTCAAAAAAGAAGGAGGTTATCAATTCGTCTGAATGTTGCTTTTTTATGTTTTATGTATCGATTTTAATTTTTTTTTTCTTTATTTTAAAGGTTATGCTTTGAGTTTGGTCGTGTTTTAAAAATAGTTCGTTATATTAAAAATTAAAGGGTGTCCCCATACAACATACATGGTTTATACTTGTATAAAGAACCGTAAAGAGCACCAAATTAAAATTTTAAAAAATTGCGCATCCCTATAGCTCCCAACTGCAAAAATTAATGAAAAAATAAATTTAAAGGGTGTCCCCATAGGTGACGTAGTTTGACCTATATCAGCCTATCTTTTGAACCGTTATAGACAAAACCTTGAACATTTCACAGAATGTCGATTACTATAACCGTTATAATAAAATGTATAAATATTCAAAATTTTAAATTAAAGGGTGCTCCAATATTTCATTTAATTTGATGTATATGGCCATACTTTTGAACAGTTGTGCACAGACCGCTGAGATTTACAAAGAACCTGTATTGCAAGACCGTTATAACAAAAAGTATAAAATTTGAATTTGGAAATAAAAGGGTGTCCCAATAGTTAATCTAACTAGCCAAACTTTTGAAGTGTTATAGACAGACAGCTGAATTTACAAAGTCCACTATAGCAAGTATACAATTTAAATTTTGAAATTAAAGGGTGTCCCCATAAATTATGTAATTTAATCTATATGGCCCTATCTTTTGAAACGTTAAACACAAACACTTGAAAATTATGCAGAATATCCACTACTTTCTCTGGTATGATAACAAGTATAAATATTTGGAATTATAATGTAAAGGGTGCCCTAATAGTTCATGTAATTTGATATATAATGTTAAACTTTTGAACCGTTATAGACAGATAGTTGAAATTTACAAAGAATCTTTGTGGCCAAGTCCTCTATAACAACAGGTCTTTAATTTAAAATTGTAAATTAAAGGTGATGTTCCAATAGGTGATGTTATTTGATCTATGTGACGCTATCTTTGAAACCGTTATAGACAGAGGCTTGCATGGTGTCCTCATAAAAGACGGATACTGGTGAAAATAGCTTAAATTTTTCCCTCTAATTTTGGTGTATCTTTTATTTGGTTTAAATCTAATTCTTACAGATTACTTCTTACATTTTTAGTTTAAATTCTATCCCTTTGAGTTTGTTTTGAATTCGTTTTTTTTTTTGCAAGAATTATTTTATGTTGTACTCAACGTTTATTTCATTATTTGTGTAATAGTGTGGCATCACAACGCCATTTTGAAACCATTTTTTTAATATTGTGACAGTATTGTGACAGATTTTTTTGTGATTGACTCGAACGATTGTGTAGGATAGAGATTGCTGGACTTAAGACTTAAAAAGATGTTTTGTGTAATAGAATATAGTACGTTCCTAAATTCCTCTTTATTTTTGAACATTCCTCGTAATCATCCATGCAATATTTTTTTCCTTCTTTTTTATGTATTTCTTTAATACTTTTATTTACATTTTTATTTCGTTTCCTTTTTAGCAATTCGGTTGTTGGTTGCTTGCTGATTTTTTTGTTATTGTTATTATACTGACCCTAATTTGTAAGAACGTTTAAATGGACTTGAATATTTGGGTATAAGAGCAAACAAAAAAAAAAAAAAAAACGTTAAAGAATTTGCATTTATACCATTTTCTATACGTGGCATTACAAATTGAAGCCGAACTCTACATACTTAAATGCCAAAGGAAAAGTAAGAATAAAAGAAGGGTGTAAAAAAATGAAAACAAACCAACAAAGTAACACAAATAAATAAAACGATGACATTGTTGACCGAACCCATGTATAAATAGGAAATGACATAAACCAGAAATACATTGTATTGAAGTAAGAAATTAAAGAATGACAAAATCTTTGCACAACAAAATCTTCTTAAAAACCATGCAAAAAGTTAAAGGGAAGGTATGCTTCACGAGAAATGTCAATTTTTCTTAAGTTCTATCAATGCAAGCTAAAAAGCTAGAATGGTTTTCTAACATTTATATCAATTACTTACATTCCGAAAAGTTTGGACCGACCCGAAAATACTTATTTCCAATCTCCACATTAATTTTTATTCTTGATAACCTAAGTCGTCAGGATTTTTATATTTTCTAGTTCCATGGTGCTTGATTTACTTTCGTATAAGAGGTGTTCAAATTGATTGCTGTGGATAAATCTAAAATACTTACAAAGCTCGATCTGCTTGTGAATAACGCTTAACTGGTAATGAATTCCTAAGAGCCTATCGCATTCCCTGGGTAAGTTACGCCAAGGCTAAGTATACTAATAAACTATAATTTTTGTTTGACCTGGGATATCTAACACATCCTGATAATTATTTTCTTTGTCTTATATGACTGGCAGCACTACAGTGCACTGCTCATGGAAAAAAAGCAATGTTCTCAGCAAGCCATTCCTTCTGCCGCACTGTGATTCGATTTCCTTTCCGTATTGTAATAACATTTGTGGAAGTGCAAGACAACCCATAGTGCAGTGAGTTACTGCCAGCATCCCATCACAGCTACTAGTATGGGCATTTGCTCTCAAGGGATTTCCATTTGACTTCCCGTTTTTATGCATTCAACGATAGGCCGAAGTGGTTGGAGATTGGAGCCAAGAGAGAAAACATGAATGATATGCTCAATCATGATTCTGAATGGGGTCGTGCGAATAGAGTCGAATTTAATACTCGTAAGACTCAATGTTGTGTGCTTACGCACAGATGCGCTTTCGAAAATGATGCCTCATCTGTTGCTATGGGTGATGTAGATATTAAGGAGTTAGCAGCTCTTGATGTTCTTGGCATGAAGATCTAGTGCGATGTCTAATGGACTAAACACATTTTTCAAGTCTCGAAAGGAGCTTACAATTGCCTCGGTTTTCCGAAACGATGTAAGAGATACTTCACTCCCTCTGATCTTCTTATTATTTATATCATCTATAGTCGACCAAAAATGGAATACAACTCTAATGTATGGGCCGACGTCCCAAAGTCTATTTTGAAGCTACTCGACGGCGTACAGGAGAGGGCAAAGAAACTCATCGGTGACAGTAGGGTATCCAACTCTATTGACTCACTTGAGCATCGATGCAATGTGGGATATGTTTCTTTATTTTACCGTTACTGCAATGGAATGGGCTCTAATGAAATCAGGGAAATTGTAACTGATAACCACAAATTTTTGCGTACAGCACGCTTCTTATTTAGAGCCCATCCATTTGTGATAGATTTTCTACGCATTATAGGGAAAATTCATATTCCGATCAGCTTGTATGTGGAAAAAACTCCCTGCGGATATCTTTCCTGTCAACTTCAATATGAGAAAGTTTAAGGCAAATGTCCACAAATACTACTCCCTCTATCCTCCTTACCATAACCAAATTTCCTAGTTCCGGCACAATGCATTACATGGGGGTATGGGTCATCCCCTAAGTGCTGGTTCAAATAAAAAAATACTAATACTGGGGCAGAATATGGAATAGCTACAATAGCTCTTATTGGTCGCAGAATATTGTTTCTCCCCCTATTATTCTATTACAACTCTATAGATAGCATCTACACTTTCGGAGAAAAAGACGCATACTAAGTTCCTGTTAAATGCAAGTTTTACGGTATTTAAGCCGATCACCAGTTTATCCTTAGTGCTATTCAGTTTTTCCTCATAGCAAGTCACCGTGACCTGACATCCAGATCAGCTGCAAGTAGGATGTTTCTACTGCTTTTCTGAACCAAAACAGTCGTTAAAGATACACATACGTATACCCCTGATAGGGATTACGTAACGGTATTTTTGTCAGAACAAACTCAAATATTTTCCACGCTCGACTGCGGTGGACAAGGAACCCTTGCAAGAGATGAAGAGAACAGTCTTTGACCTCTTATTAGCAGAAGGAGATCGTCACAAATACTTCTAAAGAGGTATTCTGGTTAATATGTGTAGGCAATCCTGAGGCAATAGCCTCTCAGCACGAAGTTTACAAAGTTGATTGGATATAATTAAAATACCTTAAGCTAGATAACTGCATTAGCGGTAGGTCATAGAAATTTCAAGCATCATCTTTCTAAAATGAATATCAAAGAAGATGAATTTTGCAGACAGTGCCTGGAAGAGGCTAAAAAAGTAGTGCATATATTGCGTGAATGTCCAGCACTGGCTAGCATAAGGATTAGAATATATGAAAGCTATAGAGGATGGAAGCTATAGACAAATGCTAGCAATTACAAGAGACTGTGATGAGGAAGAAGGTGGAAAGTTACTGGAGAATAGTTACTAGTCGACAGCACTAGACTTTTTTTCTCTGAAGTAACAGATTTTAGAAATGTACAAAAATATGTGTTTTTATGTTTTATTGATTATGAAAAGGCAATTGATACTGTACAACATGATAAACTTATTCAGATCATTATTTCCATTGGTATAGATGATGGGGAAATTCGTTGCATAAAGAGTTTATATTGGCACAAAAAAGCACGGGCTAGCATCAATGGTGAACTGACGGAGTATATTCCAGAGGCGTTAGACAAGGATGTATATTATTCCCTGTATTATTTAATATTTATTCCGAGAGAATATTTCAAGAAGCACTTAACAATGTTCGAAAAGGAATATATATATATATATATATATATATATATATATATATATATATATATATATATATATATATATATATATATATATATATATTTGGAACTTTTCTTAACACTACGACTCTTTTGGCAGATAATAATAAACAGGGACTCCAAGATCTATTAAACGAACTGACAACTTGCAGAGAAACCTATGGACTTAAAATAAATATTCAGACGACAAAATATATGATTAACAGCAGAAATAACATTGATAGTACAAACATGTTAAAAATAAAAGACAGTTGCGTGGAAGGAGTACACATATTCAAATATCTCGGTGTTAACATCAATGACAACTGGGATATCAATGGCAAGAGATTTGTTCTTTAAATATAAAAAAGTCTTCACTAGCCATAGCATTAACCTTCAAACAAAACTGCGATACATAAAAACATAGTTGTGGTCGGTTTTGCTCGATGCCATGGAAATGTGGACAATAAAAACTGTGGATATAAAGCGACTTGAAGCTTTCGAAATGTGGACCTACTGTCGCATAGTTAAAATGCCATGGACCCACCTTACATCAAGCAATGAGGTGCTACAAAAATATTACATCATGTACGAGAACTTCTGAATACTATAAAAGTATACTTAGAGCAAATAATGCGTAACCCAAAATATAAGCTACTGCAAACTATTATCCGTGTAAATATTGAAGGAAGACGTACTAGAGGAAGAAAAGAAATGATATGGATCGATAATATTGGGACGTGGACCGGTATACATGATGTTGTAAACCTTCTAAGCGAAGCAAGAAATAGAGAGACGTTTGCAGAAATTATAAAAAAGTTATAACTTACTACTAAAGGGTGTTTTTTATAGAGGTATAGAACTTTAAGTTGGCATTACTTTTCAAGATGGCGACTGATTTAACAGCTGTTAAGTGATTTATTCTCAGCTTGGTTTGGCAATTCATCATGAATAGACTCACGTCTGAACAACGCTTGCAAATAGTGTAAATAGTGCAATTTCACGTCTTGGACCTGTGAATTGGCCTCCAAGATCTTGTGATTTAATACCGCTAGACTACTTTCTGTGGGGCTATGTAAAGTCATTGGTCTATGCGGAGAAGCCACAAACGCTTGACCATTTGGAAGACAACATTCGCCGTGTTATTGCCGATATACGGTCAGAAATGTTGGAAAAAGTCATCGAAAATTGGACGTCCAGATTGGACTACATCCGCGCCAGCTATGGCGGTTATATGCCAGAAATCATATTTAAAATGTAATGCCACAAGATTATCTTTCGGATAAATAAAATTCATGTCAATCGAATAATCCATCGTTGTTCTATTGCAACTTTAAGTTCTATACCTCTATAAAAAACACCCTTTAGAATGATAAATGTAATTACATTGGTCGCCAACATTTGGAAAACGAATAGGCAAATAAAAAAGAAGAACAAATTTTAATAATGTTAAGCAGTAATGTTTGTAGTAGGTGAAAATAAGTCCTGTCAAAGAGTTGTTATTATCTTCTGTGCAGAGAAATTTAAATCACATGTTAAAAAATACGTACCGTTTTGTCCTTTTTCTACAAGAGTTTTCTCCATACGTAGGAGCCTTCCTTGTTATTCTAATTTATTCCTTTTATATGCAAAGTACTCATAAATTACTGGGTTTTTTTTTAATTACAAAAATTAATTTTCATTAAGATTAATTAAATTTTTTTTCACTTTACCATATACGAGCTTTAAACAAAATTTTTGGTTTCGATTTTTTTTTTTTTTTTTTGGGAAAAAACATATTTTTCTTTCAGTCATTGTCATGGGAGTAGATACATTTACATACATCTGTGGCCTGTTAAAAACGTACGAACAATGGCCTCTTTGTTAAAAAAAAAAAACAAGACCTGAATGGCATGATAATCGTAGTTTGTTTATTGCACAACATATTAATTTTTCTTAAGCAAATGAGAGGTTGGGGGTTTCGACAAGTTCCAAAAATCCCTTATTGCCAAGCAAGAGAAAAAAACGTACAGTAGTGGTCAAAATATTTAGAACTGGGGTGGCTCATGATTTTTCAATTTCTCGGTAATTTTTAATTTTTTTCTGAATATTCAAAAAATCCACAAGATGAGAGAAATGTGAGAAGATTAGCTTTTTTTGTTCGTACCGTTCCTATTTGTGAGCAGATTTTGAGGATTTTTAATTTTCGAAACTATATTTGACATATCGCTATATCAAACATTTTCAATTAAGGATTATCAGAAAATCCACTTCCACATTAACACATTCCTAAAATTCCATAGAAATCTCCGTAAATCGATTGGCTTAAATGAATATTGCAGAAATTATATATAAAATTGTTATTTCTGGGTTCGTTGGAACAATCAGGCTTGGGGGTGACGCTATGTAGCAGACCAGGTTTGGTTTACTGGCGCCTTCAAACAGAAAAGTGGTGAGCCGGAAGCCGGTATCCTTGGCCTAAACTTTCAACGGGCCATTTCCCAGGGCAAATACCCAACGATCTTTAAGTCAGAAGTATACGCCATCCTCATCTGCGCCAAGGAATGTTTAAGGAGAAAGAACGACAAAGTGTATAAAAATATATTTGATGTCGGTGATTCGCTAAAGGACTCATTTGAGCTAAGGCCACAATAGGTTAACGCTATGTTGGCTTCCCAGTCATGAGGTGTCAACATGAGCGGAAGGATTGTCTAGCCAACCTAGAAAACCAACGTAGATTAATAATACCAAAACCTTTTTCTTGGAATAACCAATGGTTATGCTAAAGAAAAAAGGATTATTGGGACGTAGCGGAGTTCTATCGACAATGGAAAGCTCTAACAGGGCTCAGACGTTTTTCTCGGTGTACATACCAAGAGCTACTGTCACTGGGAAACGTTAAAATGAAATCTTGTAAGTACTATGAGCTGCATGATGAGACTTCCGAAGACGTACTTTGTGTCTGTCCTACTTTGACGTCTCGTAGCCAAAAATTCTTGAATGATCTTTTACCGTATAAGATTATTGGCTTTATCCGTAGCCTAGAACTGGGTCGCTGAAGATAAAGGGTGAGCAAAACGATTATTTATGTTTCGATACTTAGGACCTAATGCTTAGTAATTACGAAGAGAAAGGTATTAAAACGTCAGATTACAGAACTTTATAAAAACGCTGTTATGTAAAGAAAATTCCAGCTTATCTTTTGGAATATTGTGATTTATGTATAAATATTTTAACCACCACTGTAATTTGTAGAGTATTTTTAGGGTTTATTACTCAAACGTAAACCCTCGGGGACTTATAACACCAGGACATTAGGTTTTTTGCTTAATTAAAATTTTTACATGAAAGTATAGAAACATGTTAATAACAACAAAAGCGTATCAAGTAAATAATAGTTTACACTAAAGCCCAAATAATTTTTTTATCAATATGACGAAAGCTTTCACCGTTTGCTTAAAACACAATAACAAAAGGTCTATAAAAAGTGACGCAAAAAAATATATATATATGTATGTATATACAGACATAGTCATATATATTTACACAAATTAAAAATTTTAGAATTTTTAGTTAGCAGAAAAAATTTGCTGCTATGTTAATAAATTTGCGACAAGAAAACTTCCCAATTGTAATCCTCAAAATGTATAGATTTTGCTGGTTTAAAATTTTTAGCAATAACATTGATAGTTGTTGATTAAAAACACAAAAGAAGAGTGCGCCTCATATTTCAAAATTATTTACACAAATTTATTTACATTTAAAAGTATTTACACAATAGAAAAAACATTATAAAACACCAATAAAAAAACAAAAATGATTAGTAGCCAGATAAATTTCCTTCAGCATCTATGACAGCTTGAAGTCTAGCTGGAATAGATGCAATCAAATTGCGTACAAACTCGATATCTAAGCTGTTCCAGATATTTATTATTTCATCAATAGTTTCCTCTCGTTTTCGGCCCATTTGGATAGATCTCTGCCTTTTTATGAATGCCCATACATTCTCTATTATGTTTAGATCTGGACTCTGGGGTGGCAATGAAAGAACATCTTGTCCAACTCGATTTAAAAACGTTGTTGGTAACCATGCTTTGTGGCATGGAGCATTATCATGCTGCAAAATCCAATTTTCATCAAGTAATAATCTCTGAGCCGAAGAAAAAACATGGTCATTCAAAATATGTAGATATCCTGCCTGGTTTAGAGTGCCTTGTATTGGTACTAGGTCTCCAAATCCATTGTATGAGACACATCCCCAAAACATTACTGAACCCCCGCGAAACGATTAAGAGGTTGTACTGCTTTATGCTTCGATCCTTTGGAAAGGTGCATATAAGTTTTTCCAAATGACCCTTTAAATTGAAAAGAGGACTCATCCGTCCATAATACATTATGCCAAGACTCCATTGGCTTATGGATATACTCCATGGCGAACTCTATACGTTTTTTTTTTGTTTTTTTTTTTTTCAGATATGTCTATTACTTTTCTCACGACATAGGTCTTTATATCATACGTTCTTAATCTTCTCCGAATTGTGGATTCACTTACAGGTTTTCCAATGATGTTTTCTGCCTCTGCAGCAACTTTAACCGGACTTGCGACTGGATTTTTGCGAATATTTTAAGAATAGAACGATCTTCTATTTTGTTTGTCACATATTTCCGACCAGTTCTGACCCTATTTTGTAGGCTTCCATAGGTTTCTTTCTTCTTTACTAAATTGTATACTGTTTTCCGACATATTCCGTACTCTTTTCCCAAGTCTGATGCCGAGGAACCCATTCCAAACTTCGTTGCGATCTCAACTCGCGTTTCGACGGGAATTTCCTTTATTTTCACCATTTTAAACGTTTTTTTTAGCGACTTTTGTATAAATATTTATTTTTATGCAATATAAATTTGCTAACTATCAACACAAATGAGGTTTTTTAAAAGATTCCAGCGTTTTTAACTTAATTTCACGAATGTGTAAATATTTTTGACAGACAAAATACGTGTGTAAATAATTTTGAAATATGAGGCGCAGACTTCTTTTGTGTTTTTAATCAGCAACTATCAATGTTATTGCTAAAAAATTTAAACCAGCAAAATCTATACATTTTGAGGATTACAATTGGGAAGTTTTCTTGTCGCAAATTTATTCACATAGAAGCAAAATTTTTCTGATAACTAAAAATACTAAAATTTTTAATTTGTGTAAATAGATATGACTATGTCTGTATATGTATACATATTGTTCGGCGGTTTGAGATGAGTGGTGGCCATTTGGACCATTTGAGAAAAGTGATTAGTCTTAATGCTGCTCTGTTGTTTCTTAAGCATTCATCATGAGACATTTACGTTCTTTGTCACATGAGAATTATATATATATATATATATATATATATATATATATATATATATATATATATATAAAGATATATATATCTAAAGAGAATCATTAAGTCAAAAGCATAGAGGATATTTATATTTACATTGTTGGACAACCAATTGCAAAGTTTATAGCCGGCATAAGCATCAAAAAGCGATCGTAAAATTAACCAAAACACGTTCGGTCTTCCATATTTTAAAATAAATCGAAACAGCTGTAAAAATTTGAGGTCTGGTTGGCCCCATAGCCTAGCAATAGGCTCGAAACTTAGCAATTACTTTTAACATGTCTGCTAAATTACCCATACTTATACCTGACAAAGGGATATTTACATTTATGAGAATCGGAACAAGTCAGAGATCTGTATTCCTTGATTTCAAAAGAGGGTTAAGTTTAGACCGCTGCCTAACAGCCGGCAAAAATTGTTGCTATAAAAAGCGCTTTGGTTTAGTATGTACATGTAACACTGTTCGATGCTGTAGCGAAAGCAAGGCCGCAAAATATAGCTTATCGGGTGTCTACCTAACATCTAGATTAGAGTGCGCATGCTGGATACCTAAAAATGAGATTGCATGTCTATTCAGATTAGGTAAGGTTAAGAAGGGTAGTGCTAGGTAGTACTAGAAACCTTCTCTCGAAGACTATTAGTCTATTGTGATTCCCTTATACTTTTTCCTCTAGAGAACCACCATTTACTATTCTATTAGAAGGCTTCACTATCTTTTTTAAGACAACATTATTCCGAAGCTTCTAGATTGTCTGCAGAAAACAGCCCGAGTCTTTGGCGGGAATTGAACCAGCAACCCCCAGATTGGTAGACTAAAGTACTACCAACTAGTCTATCGAGGTAATTAATCTGTTACTACGGCACTTGATAAATCTGACTGCATCATCGAAATCGTGTAACTGATCGTGAAATCGTTAGCCCAGGTAACGGAGACTTTGGCTTTACAGTCTCGGGCAAGGGCAGATAATGTGTTCCATATTTTATAATTTTTCCTCATCCTTGAACAAGCTCTAAAATTCCGGAGTGCCATTATCACCATATACACCAATAAAGACACTAAGCACTTTTCGGTCCAAACCTAATAGCATGTTAGGTCTTGTTTGGGTCATGTTACTCTTCAAACCCTGAAATCCTCTCTAATTTTCTAGGACTGATCAGTTCTACCTAAACAGGTGTTTATCTATCTTAGGTCTATCCATTATGGAACTCAACTTGTAATTGATGGCGCTTAAAGTCTTGATTGATAGAACAGCTTTATTGGATCCCGATATGATACTGTTTTAAAAGGAAATTGCTAGGCCCCAAATAGATCAAATTAAATGAATTACTCGATTTAAAGGCTTTTATGGATTCAGTATGATGGTAGGAGGGCTAAAACTGTAGTGGGGCCTTTCGGAACCAACAGCGCGTATTTATGGCTATACTTACTAGGCATCATTATTGGGCCAATAATGCCTAGTAAGTAATAAATTCCGTACAAGTCGCCTAGACGAAAATATGGTGAAGGAAACTATGGAGAAAGTTATTTGTCATTATCCAACGCTTTCTAAAAACAGTGAAGTTTTTCTTCTGCACAATGACTTCTATGCAAGTCGCAAGGACGAAGTTAAAATGGAGGAAACTATGGATAACCTTCTTTATCACTACCCAACTTTTTCTATAAACAATGGGGTTATCCTTGGTAACAAAATCGTAATCGTATCGTATTACTTGGTCCATTAGGGATCAAAGAGTTTCTAAGGATCTGCTGCACACAAGCCATATCTCAAGCCAGCCAGTTTCTCTAAATAAACGGCCAAACTGTTCAATCTAACCTAGCATAGCTCGAACCAAAAATCCTTAAAGATATATGTATGAGAACCTGGAAATTTGAACAACGTTTATTATTTAGGATCTTATATGTGCGAATGACATCGGTAAAGTTATATATGTATACCGCACATGCTCCGCGTTCGCCAATGGTATTACATCAGGTAATCTAGAATACAACTCTAATCACCGAAACGAGCGAGTTAAGGCTAGGAAATGTCTTATGCATTGAGCAGTTTGGTACGTAGCAACGTCTTCTAGAAACCTTATGTTGTCCACATAAATAATCCAGAACGAATTCTGCGTTATGTGGCTTTATCTAGTACCAGTAAGAGTCACTGCTTCACTATTCTCATTTTCGTAGACGTATGTATGGTACAATGATACCTCCAGCGGTAAACAGATGTGGGTTTCTCGAACTTTATTATTATTATTATTATTATTATTATTTTTTTTTTTTCATATTATTGATTGTATCTTCAAAATATATGAACTAATAAGTGCTCAAATCTTAGGACTAAAAGTAAATCTAAAAATATTTTAAAAATACTTAAGTCCAGCCAGTGATTGATAAAAAGTGTACATGACACGGTTGTTGTTATCATTTATTGGTCATCTCTCTGATGATGGACCAAAAGAATCAATATTCTTAGTCGAACGCAACCACGATCATTCAGGATGTTGCGGGCCAGTGGATTTGGATGCGTTTCAAGCTTATTATTAATGTAGGGGGAATATCAAAGCAGACCACTTCCTTAGTGGGTCGCTTTTAGACCCATATCCGTCCTCAACGGTTTAGGGCAACCTTTACTTTCATTATTATTTACTTTAGTGATTTCAGACTTTTGACTGATAACTGTCGGCCTTCTTTCTCATCATGGAATCTCTACTATTTATCCAAGGCTTAGTTTCCTCATGGCATCCATATTTAACAAGCTTCTGCCCGTGGTCCGAAGTCTTATGCTAGCCAATGCTAGCCATTCATACACAATGTGCGCTACCCTCTCAACATCTTCCAAGCACAGTCTGCAAGTATCATGTTCTTTGATTTTCATCTTGGCTAGATGATACTGGAAGTTTCCATGTCCTCGAACCTTGAAGACTAATTAAACTATAAAAGGGAAAATGTTCTAATTTGCTTAGGCAAGCATTATTTTTGAAATATTCTTATCCTTCCGTCAAGTAAGTTCTTCTATCGGGTGGTTAAATTTTAAGGGCCGATGTTGAATGTGAACCACTCCTAAACGTCAGGCTTTTTTCTGCATTTAATTTGACATTTCTCAATTTCAGACTAACTCAATTTGAACCATGGAAAGATACACAATCGAGAAACGCGATAAAGTTATTCAGGCTTATTATGAAAATGGGCGTTTAAATCAAAATGCAATTTAATCGTTCAATTGTACGTACAATCCGAAAAATCGTGCATAAATTTGAGCAACCCGGGTCTGTAGGAGGTGTGACAACACCAGTGCATGCTCGTACTGCAGAAAATATTGCTACTGTTCGCGATAGTGTGGCTGAAGAGTCGTCCACCTCAACTCATCGTCAGGCCGGTCAGAACTTTTTATGGCCCGAATTGGAAGATATGGATGTGGACGATATATGGTTGCAACAGGACGGTGTCACTTGCCACACAGCTAACGAAACAATGGCTCTTTTGCACGACAAATGAATGGCCGTGTTATCTCACGTGGTGGCGATGTCAATTGTCCGCCAAGATCATGTGATTTGACACCGTTGGACTTCTTTTTTTGGGGTTATTTGAAAGAAAAGGTGTACGCCTATAAGCCAGCAACAATTCAAGAGCTAGAGGATTTTTTTGTGGAACAAGATTAACGTGAGTACCTGCCAACTCGGCCTAACCTCACGGTGGTCTTACTACCTAGTGAAACTTAGGCGTAGAGTAGCGCCCCCATTGTGTAGTATAACAACACTTCACGATTGCCACCAATCGCTTTTTGTGTGTGATACAGTCACAATGAGTAGCAATTTATATAATATAGCAAGCCTTTCCAAGGCAAGCCTAGATCCACATTATAACCTCTTGCTTAGGGGTTTGGAGACTATCCAAACTCCGTATGTTGAGAGTGTAACAGCACACTTGATCGACCGTGCACCATACCTACATAAATCAATGTTAAACCAGAACCACCACGTGTACCCCCGAAGGGGACCTCACCAATAACCGGGCACAGAGAGGGTAGGCTCTCTGTGGGGCCACCGATTCCCCTGGTAGCAGTCCTTTGGGCACTGGTCGGGCCTCGAAGAGAACCCGTATGTTTTCACAAACAGACCTTTTCTTCCAGATTTAGGCTCTAGGAACCCTAGCGTCTGGTGCCCCTATTTTCCCCAAGTGGACCGCGTCAAAGCATTTGCCATATTCCTGCAGTGACAATTGGAACCCCCGGGGGTAGTTCGGCACATTAACGGCATAGAACCTCAATTATTCCTCAGTGTCATCAAAAATTTGGATCATCGGATGGAGGTGTACCGCCGGTGTCGCGGCGGCCACTTGGCCGATATTTTGTTCCATACATAATTGAACCATACCAATATTATCAAAATAAAAAGAAATGACAATAATTTCGTAAATAATTTGTGTTTTATTCAAAATCAACATCGGCCCTTAAAATTTAACCACCCTTTAGAAATTGTTTAGGGTTGCTAACACTTTACTGCTCAAATGGCGAGTAACTCAAGTCTCAAATCTTAATTGAACTTTTGGACACCTTTTCCATGTCTTTTGCTTTTCAACAACAGACACTGAGTTTTTATTGCAAACAAGTTTCACCTCTATGGACTGAACATGTAAAAACTCTATGGACAAAAGCAGGCAAACAAACGGTAAACTTTTTCTTTCTTGAACTAAGTCATTTAGGTAAGCAGTTGTTTAAATGTTGTATGAACGACCACAACACAATGTGTTGTGTAGAAAACAGTTGTAACAACAACAATAATGGTATCAAACGTATACGAAGACAGGCTAAAAGTGGATAAAAGATAAGTGTCAACACATTTAAAGAATATTATATAGCATGAGGTCATTAGGTGAATTGACGAAATTAAAATAATATTTAAATTCCTCATGGAATTAGGTAACCGACCGAGCAATGCAAGCTATGCCAAGCCAAAACGCAACAAAAAAATAAGCCAAGCGTTTATGGTCGATTGGTTGAGGGCAGGGTAGGTAGGTGGGTTGTAGTTAAATCTAATTATTTAAATTGTTTACAATGAGCAGGAAGACTGTTCTAATAAAATTAAAAACATTCACTACAAAATGTAATGCCGCACAGTGGTCTGTAATCAATGTTGGTGGCTTAAATTCAAAAAACAATGATTTTTTTATTTTTTAAAGTAAAGGGTGGTGCAAGTGACTAACATTATAGTATGCATGAG